>VZRN01003245.1:876148-899764 GCA_013397935.1 Dasyornis broadbenti | reverse complement strand
CCCCGCAGCCGGGGGCCGGTCGGGCCGGGCACGACCCCTGCCCCGGGCGGGGACCACCGGCTGCGCGGCGTTACCTTCCCAAGTCACGTCGTACATCTCCGACACCTTCGCCATCTTGGCGGCCTCCCGCGTGACGCAGCGCGGTGACGGCCCCGGCCGTCATTGGCGGGAGNGCGGCGGGGCAGCGCCCGGCCATGGCGCGGGTTGGACGACGCTCGCAGCGCCCGCGTAGCCCGGCCGGGGCCGCTGCGGGGCTCTCTCCGTGCCCTCCGCCACTGTAGCGGCGGCCAGAGAGAGCCTAGCCCCGCTCAGGGGGGGCCCCGCAGGGCTGGAGCATCAGGCAGCCGGCACCTGTCCCGCGGGGCCTTTGGCTCTGTCCGTCCTTGCTCGCGTCGGGAGGGCAGTGAGGGGGCACGCATGGTCCTCAGCCCGCGGCGCTCCGTTCCTGTCCTGCCCGCGGGGACCGGGCTTAAAACTTCGGAGCCCAAACTGCAGCTGGCACTAGGGACTGCAGGTTAATTTCCTGTTTTATAATCCGCGTAAACTGTCCGAGACCTGTTCGTGTGGCATGAGGTTGTGCACCTTGAACACACGCCGGGCGAAGAAGAGGTGCCCGGTGTGGTTTGGGTTCGGCGTGAGAATTGCCAGTGCTTTTCCTGCCTCTGGAATCCTGGAGAGGGGCATGAACCGCCAAGGGTGAACTATCGGTTTCTCTGTGTGTGCCCCAGACACTTCGTGGGCAGTGAACCACCACAGCGACAAATTTCTGACGGTGGGTCGGAGAGGCCTTGAAGGGCTCTACAGACAGGAGTGGGGCCAGCCGTGCCCACCTCTGTCTCCTCTCCACTATTTACTTCTGGCATCACAGCTTCTACTGTGGAGATGAAGTATTTCTTAATAAATAAGGCTCCCGGTTTCAGTACTGTATAGTTGTTAAAAAATAGATGTAACTCTGCTGAAGATACTAAAGGGGGAAAAAAAAAAAAAGGATTTTTAACTTGATGTAAAAAAAATTAGAGAAACTAGAGAAACTGGGTTTTAGAAATTATCACCAGAAACTTAATTGTCTGACATTTAACTCTGACAAAATCTTTTGTGGGAAATACCTCAGACTCCATACTCAAAATTAATCCCCTAGCTCCATCAACAAATGAATCTTAATATCCAAAAAGCTCTCTGTATTTATTGCGTTCCTCCTCTGACTAGAATAAACTACTAATTCTTAATGCTATCTACAGTACAATCACATAACACAACTTTGACAGCTAAAAGGCCTCAACTGGAATTCAAATGGTGCTCTAGAAAGACAGGGTGTGCCTGATTTTTCTTGCCTCGAAAGTGGTTTCTGATCTTTTAGGTGACTATATTGTTTAGACCTTGTATAGCACAGCTGTACTTCCCTCTAATTTTAAAATGCCAGTGTCTGTATTGTCTGAACACTTCCAAAAGCATTTATATATTTATTCTCATAGTATATGAGTAGAGTTGTTGTTCTACGAGTAAAGGAATGAATACAGAATGTTTATGATCCAGGTCTATGAAGAATTTAGCACACACCTGCTCTGCACATTACAAGTTACACTGAAATAGCTGAGGTAAAAATAAAAGTTAGCTTGCAGAGTTCATTCAGTGCTGCTGGAATGTGTAATGTGGGACAGCTAGAACTTCTATGGATATAAATCCAAAATTTTGATCCTTTTAAAAGCCCTGTCAGCTGTCATCTAATGCTGAAGGAGCTGAAATTTCAGAAATGTGTGTTTGGTAGTGATTTGGCCTTTCTATTCCCTGCAAATCAAGCTCTATGCTTGTGCACCTGCCCACAACTTTGTCTTGGCAAGAGGCAGGAGATGGTACCCCACAGGCACTCAGTCCAGTTACTGTTCTCAGTAATAACTCTGATCTCTCTCCTGGCTAGGTGTAGACAATTCCCCAGTTATGCTGGATTCCTTCCCGAGACCTGCAGTCCTTCACCTGAACAGTAAGAGGAGGCCAGGCCCTGAAGTTATGTACTGTAAGTGTTGCCTGCTGCCTTTCTTGGATGTGGTCTCAAATGACTTGCCTAAAATCACACATGCTGTGTTCTGCCAAGCTCAAAGCTGACCCTTCTGCTGCATTCCTCTGCTCTTATTGTGGAGCAGAAAGCCATCCACACTCACCAAGAGACAGGAATTGCTGTTACAATATCACATTATGGCAGATACTGTTTTAGTTGGAAACAGAAATGTTTTTGGTATTAAGCTTTTTCTTCTTGGAAACTAAAACAGTGGTTTTGAAAGCTGTTTTCTAATGCCAAGGAGCTTCATCACTTAATTCAAAGTTTAAAGTATTTTGTTAATAAAGTTTAAAATGCTCTGAAAAGGGAATAGTCATGTGAAATCTCTTTTCTGGATCAGTCATTTTCTGCTTCTCTGTTATTTTCTGCCACTTCTGCAGGAACCAAGTAGGAAGGTCATGATCCCAATCTCATGTACATGATTAACAACATTGTAAATGCACAGGTTGTTTGAGGGCATTATATAAAAGTGCAGAAAACTCACCACCTACTTTTTGTAGGTACCACAGCTAATTCTACATTTAACCAAATGAAAATGAAAAAAAAAAAAAAAAAGGAAGTTTGGAGTTTTTTTGATCACTGTGCTATTAAAAAACTTTACTCTTTTATGATGAAACCAATAATTCAGTTCAATAATAATCCAGTCAGAATTGCTGTTCAGACAAATGATACCTGCTAAGGAAGAAAAATATAATAAAATATAATAATTTAATTTGCAGCTTACCAATATACAAAATATGGAAGTCTGTGTCCCATGCATGAGATCCGGGGCATATAGAGACATTTGCGCTCATCCCCTAATAAAAAGGATCTAGGACCTATTTTAGTTCTGTATTGTTGGAGTGTTAGTTTAGTAATGTAACAATAGTGGCATACTTCAAGAAAGTAGGCATACTCCAGTACAGCCATGAGTCAAGGAAGAATTTACACATGTAGGATTTGTGTATGTTGTGAATGAATAAAGTGAGAATTTATCCTCTGTGTGAATCAGTGATTCATTTGCTTGTTAAGATGCACTTTTCCACTGTGCAAGATATGGAAAAATGTAATTTTATGTAAGGACCACTTAAAGATATTAGTGTCTTGTTTAGCAATGCTAAAGATTAGTCCCAGAAGTTAAATTAATGGAGGAAAAATATAGGATATTTAAAAATTTTGAATCATGCAATTTAAGGACTTTGTGCTTTAATGTAGCTGCCTTTGAGTCTGATCCTACTCAGCATTCATTTATCAGTGTTAGAGCTTCAGATATAATCTTATATCAAATTTAAAACTTACCAAAGTGAAAAAAAATAGGTAAGAAAATAATATATTTGCTTTAAGAGAATTACTGTGATGGGTAATATATACAGGAGAACATTTTAACATACTTTTAGGTTTTATCATAGTATCACCACAGTAAGAAATGTCAAGTAAAAACTTTTTCAGTCATCTTGGAAAATTTAAAACTTTTGCATATCATTTTGATCAACACAAAATATTATATATTGGAACATACATAGCAAAGTGGTATCATTTTGAATTTTTAATTCAGCATTAGTTTTTATAGTCAATTTAAAATTAATTCCCTGTTTCTGACTCCTAAGCTAAAGAACAAGAGGAGACCATAGCCAGAGGAATTTTTTTATCCTTGGGCTATAAATCTTCCCGTCTATTGACAATCACAAATGGACAACGTGCCAGAATCACATCATTTGGCATGACATGAGAAAAGGCAAAGAGGAGACACTTTTGGAAAGCTGGGGGAAAGAAATATAAATCAACGTGATGAATTGACAATGTTAGCAAACCTAAAGCAAGTCAAACAACACTTTCTCTATGGCTTGATACTCTAAACCATACCCTGAGAGCCTTCTGAGACTGATTCTAAAATGGCAGTGAGGTGAGCAAACAATACAAACACTACAAATCCAAGTTTCTGATTCCACAGTCAGGTAGTATGTGTTTCAAAGTTCGTGTTTATTAGCTGAGTGTACACAAGCTTGAAACTGCTCTCCTAAAGACATCTCTCTGCGTACTTAATTAAGAATTTTTGCAGTCTTAACTGTGCCTGTGGACATTAAATAAGCGTAAGAGTTCATTAATTGTAATATGTTGCAGAAGCTTGAATTTGGTGCTGGAAGCTGCTTTTTCCTGTAGCTAAAGCGAGCCAATTTGCAGTAAGGAGAAGCGATTGCCGGGGTCAGGCGCGAGCTGTGGAGGGGATATGAGGCCAGGGCAGCCTCCTTTCCCTGCCGGTGGATGGCAGGAACGGGGCCAGCCCTCCGGGAGATGGCCGGAGCGTGGCCGTGCCAGCGCAGCGCTGCCGGCAGCCGTGCCAGCGGTGGCAGGAGCGCTCTGTGCACGCTCCGCAGCCTCAGCCGAGCTCTCCCGCACTGCCCGGGCCGTGCCCCGCTCTATTAGCAGGGCTCGGCAGTCCGTGCTTGCAGTGGCACTGCCCCTCTGAGGGCACAGCAGAAGAAAGAAATGTCTTGCCAGTGTGGCGGAGGGGACGAGTGCTTCTCTCTTGCACGAGAAAATAGGTGGGACCTGAGGAAGCCCCTCTCCCGTCAGCTGGGAAGAGGCAGAGGGAGGGCTTGAGACTGGGGGTCTGCAGCTGAGCATGTCCCATGGATTTCCTTCAAGGATGGCTGGGACACTGTAGGCAACTGTCAAGGAGGGTCAGATGTTCTGTCCTGCACTCACCTCTCCAGCTCCGAGCCCAGTTACTCATCTCCTCATAGCTGCAGTAGTGTGTCATATACATTTGGGGTCTTTTTTGACTGACTTGAAATAAATTGTACTGAAGTTAAGGGAATTACAGTACTCTCTCTGGGCTGAAGTCTGCTCTCGGAATGTTTCTTTAACACCCTCCTGACATCCTGACCATTTAAAAATCTTCTTATTTCTGAACTACGGGTCTGTCTCACAAAGAATTCTCCTGTGCTTTCCTCCATCCTTATTTATTAACTTTGTTACCTTTCTCAAGTTCTCTCCTTGTGTTCAGCTACATCTCATTATTTTTGTGGTGTTTCTGAGGTGATTTTGTCTGGGCAACCACTGAATTTGGAGAGGAAATGATCTCTTTGTAGGACAGCATGTTTTATTCATGGATAAAGTGATTTGTGTTTTTATCCTTAAAAAGAAAGATAAGGAACCAGGTCTACCTACCAAAGCAAAGTGATGGTGACACTTTGTCACTGGTTGATAATCCATTTGCTTCAGCAGAGGCAGAAATTACTTCCATGCTGTTCCTTGAGCAAGGCATCACCACATACTGAGGAAAATAACCAGATTCTGTATACGTGTTTCTCATCTCAGTATTTTAGATGAGAAAATCAAAATACGAGGAGCTCATGTCATCTCTAAACTCCTAAAGCAAAACAAAATACTTACTCCCCATTTATGCATAATCTGACTGTCCAAATTGAAGATCCTTATTCCTGCTTTCAACCGTATTGCTATTTAGTATTTGCACACATTTCTTTTACATGCTGCTCACAGTGTGCACTGCCAGGTCCTGCTGCAGTTTGGTAAGTTTGTGAGGTGTCGAATTTCAACATTGATTTCCCCCGCCACCCTTGGTATTCCAGCCTTTCTCCTACCTTGACTTCTTAGAAAATTAGTGGCAATATATACCTCATTATTATTATCTGATCCCTCATTTTCCTTACAAACTGTTTCAAGCTGCTTGGCCAGCCTTTATGAGCTTCCACACTGCCAGCTAGATGCTGTTTCACCTGTCCAACCAATTGCTGTCACACTCAAATCACGGGTTAGAAAAGTAGAGTTTGTGTCCAAAGAATGGGGCATGTCTGGAGGAGCTACAGTGAACACAACCATTGCAGAAGTAAAGCACATCAGTATTAACAGCAGCAGCTGCCTCAGTTGTGTTTTTATTTTACCAGAGCCATGAGCACAACAAACATATAAACCAGCTCAGCTGGGAATCAAATTCATTAAAGGGCCTAGAATGTCTTGACTATGTGCCCTGCTACAAAATCCTGAATTTAGACTCTTGCTGGTTTTCTCAATGCTAATCTACTCTTTGCTTCATTCAGTTCTTCTTCAGCTTGGGGCTTCTTTGTGGAGGCAGAAACAGACCAGAAGAGCAGTAGTAGAACAGGGGCACTGCAATAGCAGGTATCTCTCAGCTAATGCAAACCTCTGTGCTCTGAGCATGCTCCATGAGTTTGCCTGCGGAGTTTCTCCACAGATGCTTTTTGTAGTGCAGCCTCAGTTATACCCCGAGCTACCAGGAAGTCTTAAATTTGCCCTCTTTGCTTGATCTTGGAAGAAAAATTTTGAAGGAGAGGAAGTTTTCTCATGGGTTGATAATGAAAACAGAGGATTCAGACTTGTTATGGTGTCACTAGCTTTGATTTGGGATAGAAACTTCCGTAACTTGTTTACACATCTCCCCGACCTTGCCACATTCTTGGCAGTGTAGTTGCCAAATGACAGAAATTTCATTTTAGAAACAAGCCAAGCAGAAAATGCCTCATAATAGTCAAAACTGTGATTCTAATTACCATGACATTGTTACACACTAGAGCTGTTATATGATTTAAAAAGAGTATACAATACATCATTGCAATCTAGATGAGTGAGTGTTAATGGACTGCAGCTCCAGCAAAAAGTTAATCAAAACAAGGCTGTGATTTTGCCTACAAATAACATGTCTCCATCCATGGAAACTCTTAAAAGCAAGCAGCAGAAGGGTTCCCCTCACTTTTCTTTAAATGCATACAGTCTAAATGTCTATATACAAGCTATTTTTCTCAGGTTCAATTTATACTCAGTAGAACAAATTGTGCATTTGTGGGGTATGTCTCATCCTATAGAAGGTGTCCAAGGCATAATCTGAATCACAACCAAACAACTGTTGCTTTCCATTAACTGTAAAAGCAATTGAGAAGATTAACTCAGCTGCAGATGTCTTCATTGCCAATATCTGTGTTTAGTTAGATGAACTATCCCTAGAGGAGTATATCCAGTCCTTGCTTAAGCCTTGCTACAGCCGCTAAAAATGAGACAGAAGAAACTGCTTTTAGGAAATCTCTTTCTTAGGGAATAGGCTATTAAAGTTCTCAACACAAAGCTCCTGAGTGTCTTCTTGCTTCACCCTGGTGATGTTCTTCCTTTCTCTCACTATTATAAAGAAGTGACATTTACAAGTTTTTATGCATTTATTAATTGATGAGTTAAATAAATTATCACACCCGTTAGTTTATGTGTAAATTCTGCAGTCACCAGACTTGTAAAAGAGTGTCTTTGAAGAAAGTTCTTTGCTGACATGAAGAGTCACCATGCTTTTTCCATCAGGAACCTCTGAAAAATATATGTCCTGAACAAGATGATCAGCTTAAAAGAAAGCTATAGAGCCCTGACTAGTGAAAGACATTTTTTGTATCAATCATAACTATATTCCATTTGCAGAAAAATTGCAACTCACCAAGTTAAAAAAAGATGGTGAAGGTAATTAAGTGTTGTAAGAGATTGCTTGGGCAAATTGTGGAGTCCGTCAGTGAAGGGTATTAAGAACAGACAAAATAGGAGTGATTGCATCAGAGGATGGATTTCATGTTTCTATGACTGCCTGTATTACCTGATTGAAAAAGAAGACAATAACTTACCTTCTAAATATGACAACAGGTGCTTTGCCTTTCACTGTTCACCTCTGCATTACTCATCTTGGATATGTGTAGTCGTGATAAAACTATAAAATTCAAACTGTAGCTTTATAATACTCAAGACAGAATACAAGAGGAAATGAGAAGAAACTATATGCAGTCAACTGAAAACGAAACACTGAATGAGCTATTTCTACTTCACACTGAAAGTACGGGAGGGCTTGTGGGGTGAGTTACCTGCTGCTCAATATGAATATGGCAGTGCTGCTGCAGATGGCTGGAGGATGAACCCTGATGGTCATTCCATGGGTGCTGAAGAAGCTCAGCAGCTGCAAGGCAATGGCTGTCCCTTCTTACACACTTGTTCATGGGAGAAAAGATGGGAAGGGAAAGTAGAAAGCAAAGACTGTAGAGGACATCATTTCTAGGGCAACCACTTACGCCACGAGTGAGATTAGGCAGCAAGGCTGGTGTAAGGAGTTGCCCATCTTGTCCAGCTGTCATCCTGAGAACACAGATTTGCTGGTACAACTGTTCTCTGGTTCTCAACCAGTGAATATGGACAGGTGAAAATTAACCCTAAAAAAGCTTTGAAGAAGGGGATCATTTGCTCCAACTTAGGGATGGTGCTCCAGTCTCTCAGTTAAAAGTCTCTCAGTTGAAAGAGCAATAAATACATTGTTGGCCATGGATTGGAGAAAATGGCTAAGGATTTCCTTACACAAGGAATGATGAATCCCTGCTGCAGTGGAACTGCAGCTGGATAGTGTGACTATTGTTCTCTTGAACTTTAATTTTACACACACTTTAGTTTTGGAATTATACTGCATTTTAGTTTTGCTGAACCTCGTTTGTACATTATTTTATCATTTAAAAGAAAGCATTTGTTTATTTTTGCCACAGCTGACAGTGGGCTTGTTTAGCTTTCTTTATCACATATTTTGCCAGTTTAATAAAATTCAGTATTTGTTGAACAGTTTATTGTTGTAAATGCAATTGCAATGAAGCAGAAAGCCTCAAGGCATTACTGAAATATTACAAACCACCAAGCAATATGTACAAGCCTTAGAAATAGCATTCCATGATCTCAAAATTGGAGGCAGAAGAAGCTCCAATTAAATCAATACTTAATTCAGCAGAAATATCAGTATTTTATACACTACCAGACTTTGAATTTTTTCAGTGATAACATCTGTCCTACAGATCAGCACCTTCTTCAGTGCAGTATTGCAGCAGTAGGAGTACTTCCAGTTTGCAGAATAGCACAAGTTAGCAGGTGACTTCTTGAAAGGATAACTACGTGTGGCATGAATGTGAGCACATGCATACTCAGAGTGCCATATGGGCCATATTTATTTGGTGTATATATGCATAGGAGAACGAAGAATATGTGTTACATTTCATATAATAGAACAGGTGGTGTTGCTTTTTGTAACACACTTTTTGTCCTTCAAATGCTTTTCTGTGAAGACAGAAAAAGTAAGCAGGAAAAAAATGTGAAGAATTTCAATAACGAAAGGTGCTATAAAAATGTTATTGATCATAAAGTGGTCCAAAAAAAAAAAAAATTGTAATTATTTTACAGTAAAGCTCCAGTGTGACTTTCCTAATTTCCCTAGTCTCTTGAACTGGAACCTCAACTGCCTTTGGGAGTCCTTTCCAGATTTTCAGATTAGCTAATGAGTTTATCAGTATTCAGATATTATTCTGATAATAAACAAAATTACCTCCAGTTTCCCATGTGTTGTAAATAGGTAAAGCAGATCGTCATCATATGCACAGTATTTATAATACAGGGTTTCGAGTGACTCTGGAAACCATGCCTCCTTGCCTCCAGCTTTCTTGGTGATTTATACATCACCATTCTGCAACTGTTACAAGATGTAATAGTGTGCACTGGGTGGACTCACTTTGTGCATATTTGGCTTCTTAAGTCCTGGCAGTAGAAGCTAGATGGAATTCCTCAAAATAACAGGAGGCACCTGCACCGTATTGAGAATGTTATTAGTGGGAGAGAATAAAGATCTCTGCTTGTCCAAGGGTCTGTGTGTCTTACCTGCTCCAAACACAGATGTTGTATATCTTGCCAATGCCTCCCAGGCTTATGCTCATAAGCTTTCAGCATGATCCTCAGGGCTCTTAAGGAACATCTTATGGTTCACTTACACACTGCCTTCTTTGCTAAAGGACAAATAATGAGTACATTTGTGTCATCTGTTGCCTTACTGCAGTTTGTAAACGCCATTCTCTGAAAGCCACACTCCAGTACTTATCACTCAGAGGTTGACAACTTTTAAACAAGCACCACAAATCTGCACTAAAACATGCAAGGTGTTTTCAAGAACACATGATAGCCTTGATTGGTTTTCAGATCATGATCTTTTGTTGGCATAACCTCTCTAATTTGTATGCTTCAATAACAGAGTGATGGATAGACTTTTCAGGTTGACTAAGGGATAGGAAATCATCTTGGACACTGGATTTTCCAAGTCTCTCCCATTTTGTCACTGTGCTACAGATCTAGCCTGAACATCTTGGAAAATTCACCAAAATCATCTAGCTCTCTGATCATCTGTCTGCCTAACAAACGCTTGGTCCACATTCTATGAAATTTATTCTGATAGATCTGTGGTGGTTCCTTCATAGCACATGACTAGTTTTTGTCCTTTTATTTACAGCACTTCTGTGAATATTTTTTTTAAGTTTATACAATCATTTCACATCTATTGTAACAGGAACATTGTCATGGCACTCCCAAAGTGATGAATGGGTAAGGGACCTTTTGTGGTACCACAAGGATCCTTTTGCCTGCTGGCCTACACTTCTGAGGCTTGAAACTCACACTGTACTCATTTTTCAGTTCTGTCCTTCTGCCATTGCACATCTATTAATCTTTAACAAGAACTCCTCTGAAGGGCAGACCTGACTTCTCTTAGCCTAGATCTTAAATTCCACTTTTTCCTCTTCTCCCAGCTTTCTGAGTATCTCTATGCCTTTTGTTCTTTCTGATGATATCCTAAATATCCTGATGATTTCTACTTACGATGTGACCATTGACTATCCCCACCATGTTTCTTCTCTGCTTCTTGATGCAGAATCTGCTTTTCCTTCCACCTCTTGTTTCGTTTGGTCATATGCTGGCTTTCTGTTACCAGTCACAGATAAGTCTTTTGGGTCCTCTCATCAGCTCATGTCTGCAAACCTTATTTTTCCGCTCCTCTCCTCTTCCACTGTGTGCCTCTCTCAACTTCTTTATGGACTCCAGACACATTTCTGGATATTTGCTTTCTTGGGGTCTATCAGATGATTGGATGTGGCACAAACTTCTGTTGAATGCTCAGTGGTTACATTCAACCCAAAACTGTTGTGTGCACATAATCCCTTTTTCTCTGCATTTTTCCAGATCTCTTCCACTTCTTTAGCAGCTACTGTCTTCTCTCTTCCATCTTACCAGTAAAAAACGCACCACAGCAACCACAAAAACCAGACCCACTGCAACCTTTCCCTCTTTCTACTGTCTGTCTGCTGTTGTCCTTAATTAAAGGACTCAGATACTGACAATTTTTAAAGTTTTCTTTCTTCAAAAGAAATGCTTCACTATGTAAATAAAATATTTGACAATGCAAATCTAAAAGTTGTAGAGCTTTGCTTCCACAAAAACACTAACAGTGATAACCATACTGGTTGAGGATGAAATTGGACCACTGGTAACCTGAATTTCCTGCCTGTTCTATGATGAGACACCATTATTAAAAGGAAAGGACTTCCATCCATCTAAGTTCACCGAAGTGTCCAACAGAGAGTTTTCCTGCATTAAATCCTGAGGGCAGTTAATGAATCCCTTATGCCCCTATGGAGGTGATCCTATAGGCATCCCAAATGTGGCCTGATTAGCGTCTTCATTGCTTACATGTGTGCACAGCCAGAAATCAAATCTGCCTTCTCTATGCTTCACGCTACCCTTTAAGTAGTCCCACTTTGTAACAGCCAAGTTGCAATAATAGTAAATTGTGTGAGGTGCTGATATAATGCCCTTTAGTATATACTTCTTTGCAAGCTACTTTTAAAAGGATGTATATTATTTCATTTTCTGTAGAGGCTAATAGGCATGATAAAGTTTTTCCTAAATTCTGTAACAAGTTACTTTCTCTCCTGAAATATATCTGCAAGCACTTCTTTAGTCTTTTTTCACATTTCACTAGTTTTTAGTAAAGGCCAGTAGCACACTGTTAAAGTAAATATTATGCCTTTTCAAAACTGTGTAAGCATACATCCAACTTCCTTGGAAATTCAAGGTCTTAGTTGAACCAGATATTTTCACATAGCCACTACTTTTGTTTTGTGTCTTAAGCAATAAAAAATTAATTATATCAATATCATTGTGAGAAGATCAAGCAAATACGTAACCAAGACCTAACTAGGTTTTAATGAGATTGTGCTGGAAGTATGAGATAAAAATGCATTATTTTTCCTTTAAACCCAAGGATTCATTCTATAATCTATTTTTAACTGAGTATTTCCTCTGCATTTCTTTTGTTATTACTCATTTGCCATTCTGTGGAAGCCCCATTTTTGGATAAGGCAGCAATGAATATAAAAATGTAGAATGTGTCCTTAAAGGTCAGTAAGTAGAACACTGGTGTAGGATCTGTAAAAATTAACATCTTTGAAGGCCACGAAAAGAAATGTATACGACAATTTTTAAAATTTCTGCTTCAGTCATCCCTAGGTCTTAAATTGTAGTGTCTTCAGATGATTGTGGGTGGCTATGCATCCAGACTTACCAGGGAACCCAAAAACTTCTCTAAAATAATCAACTGCCTTTTGTCTAACAGCAACTTTTCTAAAAAGGACCAAAGAATAAGGGAAGTTATAATCTCAAGCTGCACTCCAGACCTGCCTCAAACACACCTTGATGTCAGCAGCCCTTTCTTGCAAGAACTGCTTTTCTTACAGCTTCTGAAAGCAAGCCACAGATGGAAGCTTTCACTAGGAAGAAAGACAACTTATGTACTGAAATTGCTTTCTGTGGAAACCCAAAGAAACTGTGCATATATCTTTAGCCTAGTTCTGCAGACAAGAGGGAAAAAAAGGTGAATATACAGATTTTAACAGCCCTTCGTCAGTGTAAGAAATCATACTGTATAATTTAGACTCACAACATCTCTTGAAGAACTAGCATCATAGAAACAGAAGTGAGAGCTAATGGCCAGATCATCTCTAACTATAGTAACAACCATCTGGATGTTATGAGATAGAAGTCTCCATGATACTCCTGCAGTGGAGTTGCCTCTAGTGAATGAATCTCACAACCTGAACTCAAACCCAGATGCCAGAGTGTGAGAGCTTTCTGGTGAAAGACCCCTTGTAGTGAGAATTAAGAGGGTTATTGAAACTTCACGTACTTCTCTAATAATACAAAAAAGCTGCTATTGGCGATGCTATTCAGACAGTCTTATTGCTGTATCCTGAAATTCTTAGTGAAAGAACTGCCTTTACCCTGAGTCAGGTCTCAGAGGCTGTGGTCTGATAGGGTCAGACATGGTGGCCACATCCAAAGAGCAATGGTCCCTTCCTGAATTACACCCAGGAATTACTTGGGAGATTGCTAGCTAGCCTTGGCACAGCTATCACAGAGATTCTCCTGGCAATTTAACAGTGGAGGCAGTTCATTTCCTGGGAAATGTTTGATTTACTAACCTAGCTGTAGTCACTGAATATCCTTTAGAAGAGTGAATGAGACTACCAGCAAATGTGAATTGAGGGATATGGCAGAGATCAAAGGAATGGAACTCAGATACTGACCTGTGAATGGCAGAGAATTTATGGCATCCTTGCTTTTAGATTATAATGTGGATTTTCACTGCATTGGTTTTTTTGAGCATTCATTTTTAATATTTTTTTTTCTGCCTGCACAAGCATATTATAAATATAAAGGAAAATGTTTCACTTTCATTAGATGTTTTTTCACTATGTGACTGATCCTACAAGTATTATTTCCAGAGTATGCTCAAGCTCAATGGGAAGAAAAGTAGAAAAATGTGTCCTTTAATGTTTTGGGGAGTGAACTGGCTATGCTTGCACTCTCAGTTCTCCTAGACACATCAAGGAGAGCTTTGATTGCAAAAGACAAGCAGAATCTGGACCCAGTGCATGTGTAACAAATTATTTAGTCATCAGCACTTTTCTTGGCAAATAGATGGCTGCTAAAATAATATTTGTTACTATCTTCCCCTCAATTGCACAGTAGTTCTACAATGAGTACTAGAGATGCATTACTACAGCAATTGAAAGTTTCAGCCACAATATTCTTCTCAAAGGTATCACTGCTAGAAAACCCAGGGGCATTAAGGGAAAAGGAACAAGAACTCATTCCACTACATGAGCTACAAAGTATTGCTGAACTAAAAATGTGCAAATGCTGACAAAAAATTAGCTACTGTGAATCTCACCATATATTAAGTGTTGTCACTGGATCACTTCTGAGACAAGTAGTTCAGGCTATTGCTTAAAAAATATTTTACTTTTAAAAATCAGAGTGAGATAGAAAGTGCTAATTAAGGGAATTTATCATTAGATTCAGTATCATCTTTCATTTTACACAGTATTTACTTAGGTTTACATTTACTGACAGTTTTGGTAAAATGTTTTGTGTTCTCATGAGAAGCTAGTAATTAAGACCTTACAAAGTAGTTGATGTTCACCAGTGCATTGAAGAGATCCACAGGTAATGTATGGGATTTATTTGAATTTACTGGACTTGATCCTACTCAATACATTTAATTTGTGTTTCTATAAATTGCAAGAGTTTCCAACACAGTGCAGTATATTTTTCCTGTAAATCAGAAACAAGAGTCAATATGCTAATACTGCCCAAGTGTTATATTAAGTCATCTGGGTCTATACAATATGCACTTCTTATGTCTCAGACAATTTGGATTCCGTAATTTTCTTACGAAGAGAGAACATGGTCTATTTCCAACACAAATAGTTTCCTAGGTGATTCTATGGGTCACCATGTTCTGCTGTGATTCTTATGCATAGAACACAGTTTATGTACTAATAAAATGATGGAATGTTATATTTAGGCATTTGAAGGAAGTTCAAATTAAATGGTCCAACCTATATTAAAGTGGGTCGCAGCAATGTTTAGATAGACTCTGTGTTTTAATGTCTTGATTCTTCTTGCTACTAAGCAAGGCGATTAACATTTTTGTAACTGTGAAAATGAAGGAATGTCTGATTTCTTTAGGAACTACAGCTTAGGGTACTAGAGGTGATCTGTAACTCTTGGCTTGTAATTTGTATGGATTTACTACTTGCAGTTTTACATATATAGTTAATGATATGAGTTCTTAGCAAACATAATTGAAATTTATAATCTAGGTCAAACTTAATATGTGTGGACATTCTACCAGTGCCTTCTTACTGTTCTCATTTTCCATCTTTATTCAATAACACAAATGCCTTTTGTTTCTGCAGGAAAGGATCTGCCTCAAATCCTGATGTCCCATGGATGCCAAACCAAAAGAAGTTGTACCTAAATGTCTGTAATAATTCTAAGCAAAGTCATTAGGATTTGTGCCATACCTACTTTCATTTTACATTCCTCTCTTCAGACTATCAGAATGTCTTCTTTGGTTTTTTTTCCTTCCCTGGTTGAGAGGCATCAACTTTTATGTCCCTGAAGGTGAAAAAATATTGTGTTGAAGTAATTTTAAGCAGAGAAAAAGAGCTCTTTTGTTCTGTTAGGAAGTTCTAACTGACCCCCTTTAGTCATAGCTATGAGAAAACTTGGCTGAAGTTTGAAAACTGAGATGCCACTGCTAAATTGACTAGACGGCTATAATGGTTACATTTGACTGAAAAAACACTTCTTAAAATACTCACTGGACATCTGTCAAGAGGCAGCTCCTCACTCATGATCTCACATAGGAAATGGGAAGGACATACATTATTTATCTGCTGAGTTTGATAAAGCCAAATGAGTTTGAAAAAGTAATTGTATAAAGAAGACTGCAAGTACCTTGTTGCTATGTTCAGAACAAAGTTCTCCCCAAAACTATTGCCTTATCCCAAGGGGGTGGGGGGGAAACTCCTGCATGAGCTAAGTGCAGTTAGTCAGATGTTAGACTACTCAGCGTGTGTTTAAAAGGTCAGTATGCAGAAGAAGCAGTCTGGTTAGAATATCGCCTTGGCCTTGTTCTGCCTGTGCACTCTGGGAAAGCAATGTACACAGGACACAGGCAAACAAACATATCCCACAAAACCTACACTGCAGAGGGCAGGGAATGGTCATGCCTTGTTTGCAGGTGCAGTTGTTCCATACTTACAATGCACCTTTGCAATATTTTACTTGTAGGGAACAGATGTATTTGAGTTTTTGTGTGTGTGTGACATTTTTTCATTTCATTTTGAACACTGTAAGCTGCTAATTTACCACAGAAATTCAGTATCATATTACTCTGTGCATTTAATTGTTCCAGTTCCCAAAATTAACTAGCCAGTGATGCAACCAGTAGGTCCCAGCTAAAGAAGCCACTGTCACAGGTACAATACAATTGGAAGACTTCTTCCAATGCTCTGAAAATCTTGAAGACAAGTACCAATCTATTTTATGATGAAGAGTGTGTAAAAATCTTTGGCCCATGAAAAGCAAAGGTTTCATATGTTATTTTCACTGTTATTTTATGTTCTTTTTGTTGGAAATTACTGTGAACTTGTGATTGCCCTGTGCTTGAGGTATGTGTGCTTAGCTGAACACAGCAGCCTATCAGAAGAAAAAAGACCACTGCAATCAGTGGCAACATTCACCATCTTCTAGAAGGAGGCAAAGCTCAGTCGCTGGGAAACCACAAAGGTAAATCCTCCATGCGTTCCACAGCTGTTGCTCTGCAGGAAATGAGTACATCTTGTGGGTGCTACGAATTATAAAGATAAACTTGGACAACCACAAAAAAGCATTAATAATGAAAGACAGCCTGACTCCTATTTCGTTTTCCTTTTGAAGGTACACAGCTCACTGTCTGTGTCAGTGTTATGTAACCACAAATTGCCTTCTCGTCTTCTGCAAGCTGCATTGCTGTCAAACGATAGTGATGATCCAGCCACACTGTCTAAAGATGTCAGAGGAAGAGAAAAACCAGACTACTACAAGTGACACAATGAATACTCCTTTCCTGTTACAAATTCCACATTAAATCTAAGTAATTATTTGGCTGCAGTGATACTTAGTCTACAGGACAATGCGTTTACAGGCATTTAAGAACAGCAGTTTACAATAATGCTTGCATATGGGTTTGATATCTTGTGTTGTTGAAACAAATCAGCAAGTCTGGACTGTAATTTGCTGAAGCAATTTATGGTTGTTTCATGGCTTTTTTTCCCTAAGTAGAGGTGAATACATTTGACTGTCTTAAGAGGAAGGATGGTAGTGCACATTCTTTTAACTGTAAGACTGATCTGAAACAGAAGTATTAACATCCTGATTTTCATTCCACATCAAAACCTGATCTAAACTATTAGTGCTTCATTCCACTATGATACTCAAATATTTTGGAAACTGCTGATTAATCATGAAAAAACACTACTGCAGCCATTTCTTCACAAATTAGTAAGTTGAGACTGTCAATAGAGCAAATCAGTAGCAAAGCAGGGAGCAAGGACCCATGTGGGAAACCCTCAGCTGCCTTAACTTGTTACTGAATTCATCAAAGCATAACAGCTGCCAGTAGTTGAGGGCTCCTCTTAGCTTTTCACTCCTGGGCTCCTGCTCCATTAGCAAGGCAAAACAAATGCTTTTTGTATTTCTAGAAATATTGCAACATTGCTTTATGCCAGACTTGACAGTACTTTTCTTCTAGGTGAGCAAGTACTTGCAGGTAATTTTCTTACCCTGTTTTCTGACCTTATTACAAATCTTACACAGCTTCAAAACCTGTATAACACAAGAAGACATTGTGCTCATTCTGCTTAGACAGGATGGAATTTCTGGAAAATGTAACATGATGTACAAATAAGTTAAAAAAAACCAAAATACACAAAAATCAAAAAACAACCAAAACAAAACAAAAAAACCCCCAGGCTTTCTAGAACTAAGAAATACTTTCCCAGTGAGAGTTTGACTTCCTTGTGCCTTTGAGCAGAGGAGTCCCGAGTCCCACAAGGCTGGTGCCAGGCTTTCTGCGGTGGTACACCCTGATACAAAGTTTCTACACGGATGAAACTGTTCCCAGATGAAAGACTCAGAGGGGCTCTGGGTTTTACAGTGAACCTTTCAGAGCTGCCTCCCACCTGTCTGTCTTCCAAAAGGAGAGCCTCTTCAAACACTGTGGAAAGTGTTTCAGCTTCAGGGCTCTCACCAGCAAATGAGCACACTTAGCACTGACAGAATAGAAAGTCGATTTATATGGACAAGTCACTAGATGACTATTAAACAGAGAAAAAATTAGG
Organism: Dasyornis broadbenti; assembly: GCA_013397935.1. Classification (NCBI taxonomy): domain Eukaryota; kingdom Metazoa; phylum Chordata; class Aves; order Passeriformes; family Dasyornithidae; genus Dasyornis; species Dasyornis broadbenti. Next base: position 881,647 of record VZRN01003245.1, on the reverse strand, counting down.
TCATATCTTTGTTATAAAATTTTGTAAAAAAAACAGGAATTTAGTCAACAGAGACCTTTTCCTTTGCATGGACTGCTATGCTTTCCAAAGCTAATCAGTTACTATACTGAAGTCCTTCATGGACATGATGGAGACTTGTCCTTTCTTTTTTTCCTTATTTTTTTGAAATGCTTACGTAGATGTATTGAATCACATTCTAACAGCATAATGTTTAGATAATTGTTTTGGTTTACTGGAATTGTTATACTGACAGACTTTGAAAAAACAAATGCATTTATTGTTCCTAGAAATCATCAGATTATGCATTCACAAGAAATCATGCCTTTTTTGTTAAGAAGGTAGAAGATCCATCTTCCTCTATTAATACAAAGTGGCATAACTCTACTGAAGGGAATGATTTGCTATACACCCCTGTTTTCATTAAAAGTAGAGGTATGTTATGAAAGACATAACTATGTAATATATATTCATTGCTTGTTGACCTTAACCAATACCCAAAATCCTAGATGTCCCTCTCACCTTTTCCAGTGGCTCCTCATTTCTGTGCTCCAGACAAGCATAAATACATCAGCTTGTGGTAGAACATGAAAGAGTTGCTGTTTTACAGAGCACTACATGAGGATCTCACAGCATTGTACAAATGAGAGTTGCTGTTTTACACAGCACTGCACGAGGATTTCACAGCATTATGCAGAGATTAACTAATTGAGACTTTAAATCTTCCAGGACTTGGGAGAAAGAAGTTGGACTGGACTTCTGTTCCAAATAGACTGCAGTTTGTAACAAGCCACCTCATTCAAATTATTTCTCTTCTGACATTATTACACTTTGGAGTGTGTTTGATTTTATTTTGTGTTGTCCATATGGAGTGCAGTTTCTCTGTAATGCAATCCTTAAAGCTTCAGTTCAAAGAAAGGATCCTCCCTTGCGTAAGAGATGTGCATGCTTATCAAGGTTATCATGAAGCAGACTTGAGATTCTACAGGTTGATGCTTAGAATTCACTAAAAGGGTAAAAAAGCTTGTCTGGATGATATAAAAAGGCTGTAGAAAGAGGCATGAAACTATGTGGTTGTATTGGGGCAATCTACAAGTATTAGCTGAATATCTGAAAAATCCCCTAATTTTTCAGAGCAATGTGCCAGGTTATTCGATTGACAGTCATAAGTGAAAAATGTTCTGGAGCTCACACTGGTGTTTGTAGAAGGCCTCTGCCCATGTACGATGTTTTTGAAATTTCCATGCGCCATTCCAGGATGTGTGTCATGGCCTCTTCTGAGAAGAATGAAGTCACTTGGCCTTTGGCCTCATGGCTTCCAGCACACTCCATGAAAGGAGTTTCTCACCAGGAGCCATAGCCTGCAATGTCTTCTCTTTCAATTACCCTTCTAGCTGTGCCAGACTATATTAACCCTTACTAAGCACAGGTACTGCCATGCTCCCTGGGATGCCTGCTCTAGGGAAATCTTTGGGAAGGCTTATTGCAGTATCAGTGTCAGTATCTGTTGTAAGAGGGAAACCCAGCAGGAGTGATTTCAGTCTCTCCAGTAAATAGTTCATGCACATAATCTGATTTACTCTTTTGCCTTTCAACATCTTTTCTCTAACACACGAAGTTTTAAAGTGGTATAAAAATCAACTAAATAACAAAGTCCCTGCAGTCAAATCAGATGTAATCCTCTCATACTCCTTTTCTCCTATGACTTCTGTCAACAGTTCACTCTTCAGTGCAGGATGACGGTGTTGGAATGTGACTGTGACACCACAACCACTGACAGTCTGATCGGATCGAAGCTGTTACTGTCATGGCGAGGGTAGGTCTGGGCTCGGCAGGCATATGCATTTAACCCCCTGAGCCCTGTGCCAGATGGGAAGGTAAAATGAGTCTTTCAGATCACCCTAGTGTCTTCCCAGCAAGCACTTACATTTCTGTGTATGCGGCAATCACGGTATCTGGCAAGAAGCAATGTATTTAAACAAATATTTCCAACTAGACCATTGACTCCTACCATTATATTAAAGGGCTAAAGGTATTATATTTATGAATGTGTTCAGGCAAATATTCTACCCCATGTTTTTTCCATAATTCTAAACATTTCTGACAGCATCTTTCATGATCTCCCATCCAAAGTTTTTTCTAAATTCTTAACATCAAGAAAATAGGAGAGGTCCTGGATGTCATCTTTTGCCATTTTGCTGCTAAACAGGGTAGAAGATGAAAGAGAACTTATTTTCCAAGAATTTGAAAAACTAGCAAATACAAAACCAGAAATACTGATTTAGGAGCATCCCTGTGTAACACAGGACTTTTTTATTATTTCACTTTTGCTTATTGTTGTGCAAAATTACCACTCTAAAACAGGGCATTTCCATCTAGCTTTACATCCTGCTTTAAGTGGCGCTGTTGTAAAAGCAGAGCTACTATATCGATTTGACTTTCCTCCTGACTTTCACCAATGTGAGAACATGACTGACCTGTCCTTTTTATCAGAGCCCTTATCTTTCATCTGGAAATTCAGCCATTTCTCCATATGAAAAGATGTTTGACTAATGACAGGAAACTGGTGTCAGAAAGCCAGCATATGATGTGCTCTATAAAATACACATAGCAATCAGTCAAGACTAAGGGAATATGGCAACTGTAGTATTTATCACTGTTTAAAACCCACATAAAGCTTTTGTCAGGGGAGAAAAAGAAGAAAGAATCTAAATTTTTCACAGTAGGCCTAACTGAGAAAACCATTCATTGCAAGAAGGTGTTTTAAAGCTCTTCTCTGAGTGTATGCTAATTTCGTTGGCTGCTGTTGTTCATCCCTGTCCTGTATTTTTGGGATAAGGAGTTTTCTGGCCATGGATCTTGGCTGAGAACGGCCTTCTCTCTCTCTTGTCACAAACCACACCATAAGACCATCAGCCACAGCACAACTGTGTTAGACACTTGTCTTCTTAAAACACCTTTTTTTTCAAAGTAAATACAACCAGCAATCATAACCATTTGCAGCTGTAACTGAACATTGAATCCTGGAAGGAAGTATTTGGTGGGAAAGGACCAGATCTTCCTGGGCACTGCAGCCACATTAGGCTGCACTGAGCCAGAAACCAGCCTGCCCACTCCAAAGTTCATATTAAGCAATACTGGAAGCTGGTCAGTGAGTTATTCTGAACCTACTGCTGTGGCAGTCACAAAAATAGTGCTGGAGAAAAGAACATCTAGCAGAAGAGCTAGAACCTATGATATAAGACATCTTTATTCCTCCTCTATGAATATGCTTTTTCATCCACTCTTAGACTTGTCTTGAACTGCCTGGTAAGTTGATGGTTGGTCTTTCTGTTGAGAATAGCATTTTCCTTGTACATATGAGTTTCTCTAGGAAACATTCACTCCACCCTCTGCTGCCCACTAGAGCCATGGTGAGCTGCTCAGATCCATGGGCAGCTCCTGCACCTCCAGCTTAGGGTCTGGCTCCCTGAATGGTGATTCCAGAGCTTGCTTTGCCAAACCTTCATTCCTAGCCTTGGTTTCTACCTTATGGAGCATTTGGATGAGCTCAAGTACATTAGGATGGTATTGCACAAACTTCCTGCTGCATGGCATGCACACAGCAAAGAGCCAACAGGGGAAGGCAAAGGGGAGATGGCTGTGCCATGTCTTACAGACTTTGTAGATAAAAAGTGTCAACAGATCAACTCTGGCATTTGTATTTCATTCTGTGGCTGTAAAACAAGGTACTTGAATTCTTTGGCAGGTCCCATAAGCCTGACTGGAGAAAGGCAGCCAGTGGGCCTCTTGGAGGGAGTTCTGTGTTATTCTGGTACTCACCAAAGAAACTTTGAGTTGCCAAAGGGTGAACTGGCCAGCTGGCTTCTGGTTGACACCAGAAGAGGAATGAGGGGAAGAGGGACAACAGGCTGAAAGCAGACTACACATAACACATAAGAAAGATGAAGCAGGAGGATGAGAGTGAGCTGTGTGAGTGCCTGCTCTCTGGAGGGCTTTAAATATTTGTGTGATCACCATCAGATTTTTGGTTCATGCTTCCATGACCTCAAACAATTTTAAATTTACATAATGCAAGATTTGCAGAGTATTCAGCAAGACATCCCAGGACTCACCCTGCAGTATCTGCATAAACATAAGTGCAGCTCTTCAACAGTCTCTTGCTGGTAAGTTTGGCTAATCAGCTCTGCATTGGAGCAGCTAGTCCATACCCAGATGCCAAATAGGAATGAACTCTTCCTTGGAGATTGGTTTTGCTCCTATACATGTAGGAGTAACACAGAAACACAGCAAACACCCTTCAAAGAAGCCACCTGGCTCTTTGTATTGGAAGTAACTCCTGTTCAGTAGCAAAACCTACATTAGAGCTGATTCCCTTGTTTGCTCCCCACTTCTGCTGAGAGGCTGTTTCAGAACTTCACATGGTTAATGATGTCTTCCTTCAGATACATAAAAAACATGCTAGGTTATCACAATGTTCATGTTTCGACCAATGTGGCAAGTTTCTGGGAAGACAGGAAGAAGTTGATTTTAGTAGATGACTGAAGAAATAATCCTACCTAGGATACAATTTTTGCAATAGGAATTGAAGAAATAAACATAATCTGATACCAGAACCAAGAGAAAAGGAGTATATAACAATGCCAAAATTATAAAAGGAGGGGAGGAAGATGTTTTTTGGAAAGACGGTCCTTGACATGAGTACTTTAGTTGAATTGGTAAACAGAAAAGAGTGCTGCTGATCTGATTTACTCTTCCAGCAATCCATTAGATATTTCTGCAGTACTGTTTGTTCCTTTAATTTGATATAGCCACTTGTATGTCTTGTGAAATACCATTTGAATGCCAGGGCAGCTGAGATTTTGGCACACATTGTTGACAGCTGTTTTGAAACTACAAATATGATGTATACTACATCTGGTGAGGTTGGAGTGGAAAAATACGGTGGAAAAGCACAATTCCTCTTTTGGAGCTGCTGGGAAGGGTTTTCAGTATCTAAGTCCTTTATTCAGTAAAGTGACTCTTTAATGACCCACGTATACAGATAGCCTTTTATAATCAGAACCAAAGATTGATTTGAGTATTTCTGCAAAGCTGATTCATTCTCTCTAACTAGGAAAATTGACACAGAATATGAAAAATGTTTAAAATAGTGAATAAGTTTTATCAATGAATCAATAAATGACCTAAAAATATTTTTTCATTAGTTTTCATGACATGGCAATGACTATGCCAAGCAAGGCATCATGTGTACTCAAGTGTTATAAAGTCTCATACCTATGACTCAGTGTCAGAAGTAGCAGCTGGCCTTCTGGAAGCTGCAGTGAATAATCAATGGATTTGCTGGTGTCAGGCTTTTGTTGTAGATGCTACCAAGTGTCTTCTTACAAGAGAAGTGGAGCTGACTAAGAAGCTTCGATATTTTCTCAATTTTCTTTTCCTAAGAGTAGTTTTCGCTTTTGTCATGGTTTAGCTTGGCCCAGGTTTTTCTGGGGGGGGGGG
>VZRN01003245.1:853774-875963 GCA_013397935.1 Dasyornis broadbenti | reverse complement strand
AGCTCCAGGCGCCGGAGCTCTGCAGCCTCTGCAGGCCGTGGGGAGGCCATGGTGAAGCAGGGGGTGCCCCTGCAGCCCATGGGGGCCCATGGGAAATGCTGAGATCTGCTCACCCATGCCGAAGCAAGTCGATGCCCTGGGGGAGGCCATGGTCCAGAGGGAGTCATAGTGGAGAAACAGGCCTTGACTTGCACCCTGAGACTGAACTGACTGCCCCACACTGGAGTGGGTGGGTGCCTGAGAGAGAGAGAGAGAGAGAGAGAGTGGTCCAGCAGAAGTCCGGTAAAGAGAAGAAGCCTTGCTCCAGAGGTGGAAATGGCCTGTCTCGGAGGTCTGTACCCCGTGGAAGGTGGACCCCACACTGCAGCAGTTTTGGGGAGACTGCTTGCCTGTGGGGGACCAGCAACACTGCAGCAGTGTCAGGCGGGCTGCTGCAAGTGAGACCCATGGCTACGCAGAGGAAAAGAGCCTCTCCGCTGGGCAGTGGAAGAAGATCTGGGTGATGAACTGACCTACCCAACCCCCCCACGCCTTGTTCCCTTGTGCAGCTACTGGGAAGGAGGGAGGGCGGTGAGTGGAGAAACGGTGGCCTTGAAGGGTTTATTTTACTTCTCATTTACTCCTTGAACTCTGTTAGCAATAAGTTAGATCACTTTGCAACCTAAGTTAATCCTGTTTTGCCTATTTGAGTGCATCTTCTCCCAGGTTTCCTTATCTCAACTCATGAGCCCTGGGTGTGGGTGTGTTAATTTGGGGGTACCTGGCATTTGGCCAGGCTCAAACCATGACAACTTTATGTAAAATCACTCTGTAGTTGATATTCAAATCCTTTGAATATGTAATTTTCCCAAAACTATGGTCATTTTGCTTTGCATTTCCTTAATATAGATTGATTAGACTGAGTGTAGAGCTCAGTTAAGACTATCTTGTGATGGAGCTTGCTTGGGGAAAATGAGCACACCAACAGCAACACTAATACTTGATTTCAGATGGAGAAAGTCTTTCTATCAAGGCTACACATTTCTGTGTACTGCATTGATTTGGGTAAGATTTCACCCCAAAAATCTGAACGCTTACATTTTGTACTACTATGTGCTACAGGGCCTTCAACATGGAGGCTCTCAGGCTGTCCTAGGTTCTACTGAATTTTTTCAAAATATGACAGGAATGGAAGCTTATTTTGATGACCACTTCTTCTTAGTTGGCTGGTTTTGGCAAGGATTCCTGCATCTCTATGATACAATTCCACTGGCTCCAAATGAAAATACAGCCTTGAAACTGGAAGTGAAGCATGAGCACAATGCTATGCTTTAATAAGAATATACTCTGGTGCAGCCACAGAATGAAGCATTCAATAAGAATCACCACTTTAAGGGCAATCATGAAGACGAGTCTGGATTTTCTGCAATAATCATCACCAAAGCTTCTAAGCGCACCCCTAGTGCATCCCTAATTGCCTTTATTAATTGTTCTGTTCTTCCTTCCAGACACGGTGAAGCCTCACTCTCCTGGGCACTGATGGACCAATGCTGGAGGAGAAAGGGCTGTCTTGATGCCTTGCCAGCTTCTCTGCTGAAAAGTGGATTTGTGGAGCTGAGCAGAGTTGGGGAGCACTCCATCTGGGCCTTGAATGATGTGGTACCATGAGGTCAAACTGTTGTTGTATGGCACAGTACAGCCTTGAAGAAGGATATAGTGTGGACATGAATGACCCTCAGCTGAGCCCCACTGACCCCACTTCTGGTCCAGAGAAATACCCACCGTTCAAGGCTGACAGTTAATTGGAAGCACTGTGTCTCCAACAGCCAGAAAGATGAAAACATTTTGGAAATAACCAAGAAAATGCCAATAACCGGAGCAGTCACCTTCCCAGTCAATCCTGTCACTTCATTATGCTTTATAAAATACCCAGGATACTTTTATTTTAGGAGGAAAATTTTTGGATTAATAAATAGAAACCAGAAATATTTGAAAAGTACTACTCTCAGGAATAAGTGTGGCAGGTGGAAGGCCTGCCTTTACAAAAATGCATCACTCCTTGAATGCTACATGTGTAGAAGAATTTGGGCCCCTTTATTTTTTAAATAGGCAAGTGTACAAAGTGAATTTCTACTTTGCTCTGGAATTAAGCAATATTTATTGTGATTTTCTAATGGCATTAAAAATTGAAGATTTCCTGTAACCATAAGAATATACTGGTTTTATGTGACACAAATGTGTGAATTAAGAGGTTTTGACTGGACAGGGCATGAAATCTTTCATAAAGAATCATCCTTTTCCCAGAACAAAAACAGCATCAGATCAAGTTTAACAAAACAATTTGCCAACCCCCTTACCTCCCTCTCCACTTCTTTAAGACACACTGCATCTTAATTAATTTAGACTTAAATTTCTTGAGATTGATAGAATTACCATTTTAGCAATTCTCCAGTCATCCATAAGGTTTCCTATGAAGTCTAGATTGAACTTTACAAGTAAAAGTAAACAAAAGCATATCTTAAAAATTAGAAGAAAATGAGACAGATAACCTATACCTTTTGGTTTCCATTTCAGGATAGTATTGGCAATCTTCGTGAATTCTCTGACTCAATATTTAATTTGTTTTTATTTAACTTATTTTGTAGTATCACAAAATAAGCCATAGAGTCTTTGGCTTTGATTTCGCAATGGCATCTGCCTGAGTAGATCCTTATGAAGTCCCCTTCCTGAATGAGAGCTTAGATATTGTAAATCTATCCCAGTCATCCCTAAAGAGAAATTGGACTTTTCCACTGTCTGCAGTCAAACCTCAGCACCTCCAGATGTAGCACGCATGGCAGCCTTCACTTCAAAACAGCTGTCAAGAGTGTGTGCCAGACTTTCAACTGTCGTGCCATACAGTCGGGATCCCACACGACATACAAACGGCAAAATAGGATTAAATAATGGTATATGATACGAGAAGAGAAATGCAAGTTACAGAATGGTAGCAGTCATGCTCTCTGGCTTTGCAAAATTCAAAATTTCTCTGCTGGAGAGAATTTAATATCAGACAGTTCTAAAAGTCATGACATCAAGATGTAGCTGCATTTGTTGAGAGAAGAGGAGTATTCAGAATATTTTTGAGAAAGGTGTCCCAAAATTTATCTGGACAAAATACCCCTTCCATTTAATTTATCTGTTATTTACAGTGCATATAAAGCTCTTCTGTTCAGGAGTGATGGAGTATAATGTGTAACTTGCAACCTCCACATTGTGGCATAGAGAAACTCTCTGAAACTGTCTTTATATAGAATTTGGAATCATTTCATCAATTACTAGCACTCTTCTTCAGTATAAGTAGGCTTTTAGTTAGTAGCATATTTGACAAGGCAGATCTAGCTGACAACTTTCATTAGTCAGACATTGTAAAAATCTTCCAAACCAGAAGGTTAGGCTTAAGAAAAAACAAGACACTGGTGTTGGCAGGTTCAAAGATAGTTTTTCAACTTTATACAACAATTCATCTGTGCCATTATACATTACTGAGAAAGTAATACACTGAAATATATACTGATGGCCTGACACTGAAAGAGGCCAAAGAATAAGGAAAATTTAGATGGTCCTGATCAAGCAGTTGTATTTGTTGAATATTGTGTCACCAGAAGCAAACCTGTTGAACTGAAACTCAGGTTAATACTTCTGCATTGGATTTTGAAATAAACATCATTATAAAAATGTGTATGTAAGAAATAAAGTGTGAGAATTATTTAATTAACTATCTGTATGACAAAGCATTTAATTTTGTGTAAAGGCACTGTATGTTATTAGTTACACAGTATTAAATGAAGACTTCTGTCAGAGGACTCTCTAGACATTACTCTTACATAAGATCAAGTCAGGCAAGAGGATCTAATAGTCCATTGTGACAATAACATTTGTAAACCCAGGAAAAGTTTTAAGTAAAATATAAACCCAAAGATGGTCTGGTATTTCTAAGTCTTCAAGCTTTAACATCCCCTCTCCCAGCCCCCCCTGCTTTTGTGTTTATGTCAAGGTAATTAAGGTTTTTATTTCAGATCTTCTTGTATATTTAAGCACACTGGTGGTACTGTCTACTATGGCAGTGGTCTAAGCATTTAAGCTTCTCATACACTCTTTGCAGAATTAAATAGAATGTTTAAAACAAAGTATCAGACAGTCAAAGTCTTCAAATTTATATTTCAAATGAACACTGTATAGATTTTTCTCTACACCCTCATTATAGAACACAGATGTTATCTTAAAAGCTTGTCCCTTGTCCTTATGGCACTTTCAGTACCTGATGGGAGTGTACGAAAGAGACGGGGAGGGACTTTTTACAAGGACGTGAAGTGACAAGACAAGGGGGAATGTCTTTAAGCTGAAAGACAGTAGATTTAGATTATGTAGTAAGAAGAAATTCTTTACTGTGAGGGTGGGTAGGCACTGGAACAGGTTACCCAGAGAAGTTGTGGTTGTCCCATCCCTGGAATCATTCAAGGTCAGGCTGGATGGGGCTCTGGGCAGCCAGGTCAAAGTTGTCCCTGTCTATGGAAACAGGGTGGAACTGGATGATCTATAATATCCCTTCCAACTCAAACCATCCTATGATTCTATGATTCTATGAAATAAAAACCCAGTTAACTCCTGATGGATATAATGCCCTGCCAGGTTATCTCTATGCAATGAGATAATGTGATTATTGCTGTATTTTAGGTGTGTCCTGCTAACAGTAATTTTAGACACTATCACTCATTATATCATTTGTTCTCCGTTAATGTAGTCTGTCCTTTTATTCCTGCCAAATAATAATAATCTACATGTTCCAAATGAGGATCTTATACATCCCAATTAACTGAGTGACACTCACAGTAACATTTCACTCTTTCAACATTTCAATTTTTATTGAGCATTGCTCATGTTGGTCAAGGAGTTATGATTAGGTCTTTGTAGCAAAACAGCAACCTTTTTATTATAGATCACCTAAAGCTAACAATGTAGTTGCAGGCTAGGTTTGCCTTTTTTCCTGTTTTTGAAGTATTGTAGTGACTGTGTAGAGCTAATACAAAGTTTGGACATTTGCTTGTGTTTTTTAACCAGTTCAGGGAATATTCTGCAGTAATAAGAAAATGTGTATTTGCAGATGCTACTAATGAATATCAGTTTAAGAATCTACGTAAAGAGATGGCCTGAAGTACTATTCTTTTGCTCTGTCTCCTTTTAACAGCAACATGAAACACTCAAAGATAATTGTACTTACCTGACTGTTGTATACCAGTTTCACAAACCCAAGGAATTATGTTTAAGTGAGCTGCCAAACCTGCTTTGGTGCCAGCCTGAGCACTCCCAGTTTATCACCAGCTGACCTGCTGCTGCAATTCTAATATCCACTTTCTTTCTCTACACTCATATTTTCTTACGAATAAAAGTCTACAGTCATTTCAACGTATCCCACTTTTCCAGGGGTTAAAACATGACTGGAAAAGTCTGTAGCTTACAAAGCTACAGTTAATATTCACCTGAGTGTCTACCTGTGCTTATAATCTCCATAAGGCATTGAAATCACTACATTTTATGAGTATCTGTATCTAAACTTACAACATTCACTGTAGCCTGACACTATCCCAATCAGTTTCCAGCAGAATCCATGCCAGTGGGCACAGTCTGGATCTGATTTGGAGGATGGCGATGGAAACAGGGATCGTTAAAAACACCCCATTATCATATGGTCTGGTAGTTGGCTGCAGTGCAGTTCTGCAAACATGATTTAGTACAGATGTTTCATTTAAACTCTAGGTTTATAAAGGTACACATTTTTTTGGTTTACTCTGATTATAACCACAGTCTACTCCTCCCCAGTAATCAACTGCTAGAATTTGTCAAATGTTGTCATTTAATATGTGGGTCACTTCCAGTGCTGTGTTTGTTGCATGGAATGCTCCACTTCCATAGAAACAGATGTTTTAACTTAACAGCAAAAAGAGCTAAACAAGTGCATGTGAAGGCGCAGTGCAAATAATGTGTTTCATTTCTGTTATTTATAGCTGTCCACAGCTATCATAATTTTTTTATTTGAAAATTATTAAATCAATTACAAGAAGTTTATTTGCAGATACTGCCAAGAATGATGCATGCTAGCAACTGCTTCTGGGAAAAGTGTCTTCTTCTGGGCCATTGCAGAGGAGTTTCAAAGAAGTCAATGCATTTCTGAAAGACGACAGTACCACAGGGTCTACACAATAGGCCTCAAAGTATATGCAGTAAAAAAATTACCCTGTTTAGATCTCCCAGCCCTTCTGGCAGATTATGTCAGGGGTAAGGGCAGTGGAGCTGATACATACATACTCCTCAGCATGTTTCAAGAGGGTGTCTTGCCCTCTTTAGTATAGCTGAGATGGTGGTTAGAAGGAAGCATCAGGGAAGGGGACTCTCACTGCAAAAAGGCTGACATAAGATGATGAGTTTCTTCCTTTTTTCAGTTTTATTTGACTGAAAAACATCCCACCTGAACTAGGAATTGCAGTTGTGTGAAAAACTACTAATAGTCTTATCTAAAAAGCAAGCAGGATATATTTTTTGAAATGCAGAACTATTTACACACACCACAATGAAGTAACAAGTCAACCACCTGTGAAATTCTTTGCTCTTTTAAATCCTTCCTGACTAGTTTCAGGTCACTGTAGGAGTCACTTTCAAACAAAAGTAATGTTTGAAAGCAATCCATGCTGCATAGTTTCCAAAGCACAAAGACAGAATAATTTGTAACAGTGCTGTAACATTCCACATCCAGGGGCAGATCACTTAAAGAGAGAGCTGTGTGCACCCAAGGTAGGGGCTTATAGCTGGTACTGTCTAACATAATTTCCCAAACAAGTCCAATAATTTCTACACTTGAGCCATGGATGAGCCTGAAAGTACAGCCCAGGTTATTTTAAGGTTCACTGTGTTCATTTTCACACCCACCCAAATGCCCTGGACATGTACTCCACCCCCTATGCTGGGTTTTCAGTGCAGTAGTCAGAGCCAGGCCAGATGAGAGAAGTATCTATGTTTGGAAAGCCTCAGCAAATGTGGGACACAAAAGCAGTAAACAAATCAATAGGATGCCAGACCAAATGTGTTTCACATTTGTGAAAGTAACAAAATTGAGTCAGGAAGAAAGGTTTATGTGTCTTCTCCTCATACAATCCTTCCCAAGGTACTTTCTTTCAATCCCCCCAAAATTAAATCCAGCCCAGACAGCAGCAATATTTGTGAGTATGCAGCATCAACCAAATGCACTGCAAAGCCACTGACAGCTCCATATGGCTTGGCATGAAACATAGTTCAAAGGGGTGAGCAGGTGTCTCTTCCCACAGCCTTCCTCCGCACCCAGGCACATGGATGTGCCATCACATGGCGCTGCTGGAAGGAAGTGTCAGCGCCTCACCTGCCACTTGAGGTGGACCCAAGCTTGTCAGGAGCCAAGCTGGCAACTTCTTCCCACATAACTCTCAAATCTCTGTCCCCACCATGAATTCCTGCAAGGGACGAATCTTTGAATCATTTCTTGAGCCATGAGAAAGATCCTGTGACACCTGCCCCTGTTTATGCTAGGGACAGAAAGCCTCTTCAAATATCTCTTTGAGGGACTTGTGAACCCAGGGGAATCAGCTCACCTCTCCTGAACAGGTTACACAGCATCTGGTAGCTCCACAGTTTGGTCCCTGGTAGCTGTGTTGCAGCAACAGGAGTCAGGCACGGAGGCAGTATGGGACAGAACTGTTGTTCAACATCAAACTTGTATTAAACATTAAATGAAAAAAAAAAAAAAATTACTCAAAGGTTTGTTTAACGTTTCTACTAGTTCATTTTTCTATTAAAATCTTGACATGCCAAAAAAATCACTCAGGGCTATTAATTAAAACAGTAATTTGCCACATTCTTAATGAGGAATGGGCATTTTTGAAAGCTTGGTAATCTGGAAGGCTTTCACAGCTCTTTTCAGTGTATTCAAATTAAGTATTTAATGTTCATGTATAGTAAGTGAGCACAGTGCAACCAACCCTATGATAAAGAAAAAAAATGTCAGCTGATGGTTTAAAAACCTACACTTTATACCAAAATAATTAAGCCAGCACGACTGTTTGGCAGCAGACCAATATGAAGATATCTTGCATTGATGTATTATATTTTAAGAATTATGTTCATTTTATTTATTCAGTTAACTCAGCCATTTCTCTGACAGCAAATTTTCTACAGAGAGTGCTATAAAATTGTTTTGAATTATTTTCTGACTTAGGAATAGTAAGTTAATTTACAATACAGTTTACATGAACGAGGTTAGTCATTTAATTCCTTAAAATTTGGAATTTCATTGTCTACCTGAACCAGATACTATTTTTAATATTTGTTGCATGACATAACCTTTATAAAGTGGGTAGAAGGGCCTCAGTAATTTACTGGGACTTTCATTCATTTAGAAGCCTGGTTAAAGAAAGACAATGTATTACACTAGCACTGGATAAGCAGGTTAGAGGAATACTGGGGCATTACATATTTTCCTGCTTTCTTAACTAATAAAACCATTAATTCCCTATAGATATATATATGATCTTCATATTTAATATATGCTCTCTTCTTGAATAAATGAACCAAAAAAACCATATTGCAATAAAACTCAACTGCTTTAGTAGACCTCAAAATCCAGAATCCTTTTATGCATCAGCTACATACAGTTTTGCCTGCACATTATAGTCACGAGTATCTTTCTCCCCCAAGAAGAAAGATGTGTTTACTTGCCACAGAATCAAAGTCTGGAACAAGGATTTGAGGATCCAGCTTGAAATATCAACAAGAAAAAAGTCTTATTCTGTGATATTAGGTGTGGCCTCTTCCTGCTTTTCTTTCTATCACACCTATTTGCTGTTCCTTCCCTAACTAATCTTCTGGACAAACCTGAAAAATAAGGAAAAAGTCATAACAAAGTTACAGATTGTTTTTTCTACCTGGCACCATAGCCATGTGTCTTCTACCAAGTATTTCCATTTTCTTCAACTCCCTTATTTGCTGCAAAAATTAATGGAAGAAAATATTCTCCTGGAGAAATCCTGGCCTGTTCGGGAATTTTTGTGCTGAACATCCAGGGACTCAAGAGAATCAAGGCCATCCTGCCTCCTCCATGGGATTCCTCGCATTTTTCTAATGTATGTGACCATGGATATCTTAAAAAAAAGCAAACAAAAAAAATGCAGAATGAACAGTAAAGTCAGGTGAAGTCCCAGATGTATTCCTATTCTTGAGTTTTGTTTTTTTCCGGTGCTTTAGCTTTCTCAAGTAAAAAGTTTGTGTTCTGGGAAAACACATTTGTCCCAACACCACAGCCCCTTCTAGTGATTCTCCTAAACCCCAAATCCTTACTCAATATGCAGCAATGTCAGCTTTGGTATTGCTGCATTTGCTTTGATGGGAAAATCAAGCAGTTAATTCACAAGAGATGGAGGTAAGTTAACCTTTTCTAAAATGTCTAACAAGACTGAGGAAAAAACACTTTTTTTTTTCCAATTTCTATTTAGAATTTCAAAAATGAATCTGCCTATTAAAACCCACACAAAAGCAAATGCTGTTTTGCTGACACTGGTGTATCTGGGAAAAACTCAATAGGACAAAAATCCTGTAATCACAAATCAGTTGCTTTCATGCTAGAAAGCTGTCATTTAGTGGGTTTCAAGATAGTATTTTGTGATGTTTTATTTGGTATTTTATTTTACATTATTTTATTAGGCCTTATTAAAAGCAGAAGAGTTACTTTACATTTTCAGCATCCTTAAAGATATCATCATCAAGTTCACATGAAATTTTCACTGAAACATCTTTTATTGGCTTTCTAAGCCAAGAGACCTTGTGTCTGACAATGAAACAGCTGGATATATGGAAATTGCATTTGCATAATGCATGTTATGATTACTATATGTAAAAGAGCAAAAGTAAAGATTTCAGAAAAATTAAAATTAATATAATACAATGCAAGAATTATTTTCATAATTTACATTAAATTTTACAATACCTTCAATATTCTTTTCATCACAATGAAATTTAAAGGAAATATTTCAGTATAATCCAAAGCAACATTTGAATAAAAAATTACTTCTGTGTAAAATTTCTACTCACTTGTATAGGTAGCAACCAGGAAATAAGCTTAGCTATTAGTCCCAGAATTAGGAGACTGAAACATCTACTTCTTCTTTATTATTTATCTGGTAATATGAATTCCTGTAAATTGACATTATTCACTTTTACTGCCTGAAAAATTGTATAAAATGATAAAATACATAAAAATGAAAAATATTGTAGCATAAAACTGAAGGAGATATTTCAACTTCATACAACTTCTTTCCTAAATTACAAAATCTGGAGTTTCTGGGGCTTGTGAGAGACACAGAAAGACAGATTTTTTTTTTTCCTTGAAACTCTTTTTACCTGTTTGGAGTACAATGACAACTCAAAATTCCATTCTGAGATCCCAAAACACTACTTTCCACTGCTGGGAAATTAAAGCTCTAGCTTTCGTTTGATGGAACTTTGAATTCCACCCCACTGAGGTACAGACACGTCAGTGCCATTCACTCATCTCCCTGACTCATCTTTCAAAGGTGCAATGAAACATTGATAATTTTTGTTCATTTTAGCTTAGTATACAAGAGTTCAGGTATTAATCTGAGCTTCCTTTCATTTCTATGGCTGCAGAGAAACATTTTATATTTTTAAGGAGTGGACTAAATGCTTCTCTCACCCTGCTTTTTGATCTGACCACTTGTGATTACATCTGCAATCTTTTGGTCTTGCACTAAACCTTCCAGCACACCACATCTCAGGAGTCAGCATCCCAGTGTCCTCCTGGCAGGACCTGCAGCTGCAGGACATGAAGCAATTCAAAATGTTTTTGAGTCCATGCCAGCTTGTGACACATCAGCAGTAATAGGTGTGATCTTCTCTGGAATTACACTGCAGGCAATATTTGAAAGGAAATTCAGAGCTCCTTTTTACAAGCAGCTCACACCATTTCAGCGAGTCCGTGCTTCACACAAGCTCTGCTCAGGATTTTCCATGTAAAGTACCTTCAGCCATATTATCCATGCAAAATGCACTGTCACAGTCCTTCACCAACAAAATCAGAACAGCTGAATTGCTGTGGGTTTTACTCATACATATCATCTCCTCTATGGTAAATCTCTTCTGGCCATATCCTCCTCATGAAGCTGACAAGAGCGCTGGGCTGTCCAGCAGTGGCCGGAATTGTCTGGGCTGCATTCAGTCACCAACTACAAAACTGCTTCTTGCACCTGGAGTTAAACTGGGAACAAAGTGTCATCCAGGAACGTGTATATTTTCCTACCCTGTTTTATCTCCAGTGCAGTTGTATCAATGAGCTTCTGTTTCTTATTTTAAATCAGTTTCCTGAACACAAGAGTTCCCATCCTATGGATCTCCTGGCACCATCTGCTTAGGATTCTCCTAAGCTCAGTAAGCTTTAGATAAGACCAAATTAGGTATGAGTCAGAAGTTCTTCATGCTCAGTGCAGACCTGATTTCAACTCTGCGTTTTCGCAGGATAAAAAACCAATTGGTTTATTTTTGCAGACTCACAAGACATCTACTGGAATCAAGCCTTTGGAGGGTGAGGAGACAGCAGCATCCCAGCTCACCTGTCAACAGTACAGTGGAAAGAGAGACAGCAAAATGGCTCCTGCTGGGAAAACAGAAATGCTACAATCTCACTTTGCTCGTTATGGAAATGTTGCCACTGTCTTTTCAATCTTTGAAAAACAAAAAGACAAATCAAAAATATTATTATATGTTCGGACAGTTACAGAGACCTTTAAACGTGAAATTTGGCCTGCTAAGGCATTCCACCCTCACAGTTTTTTTTAAAATTCCTGTGCAAAAAATGCTTTCTGCGTGTGTGTTTGGAGCAACTGGAAGTATTCCACTGTGCAGCTGCAGACAAAGACAAGTTCCAACAAGTTGGTGCCAACATCTGACTCCTGTTTTAACCTGGTTTGAGGGAGTCAGTCCATTGGCTGGTGGCTGCTGTACAGATCACAGGTTTTTCTTGCTTTGACACTTCATCACATGCAATATCCAGTTAAATTCCCTGGCAGGTTCAGAACTCTTTTGGAGAAGTCAGCAGGCAAAGTCAGCTTTGTGCCAGCAAAGCACTGCCTGCTCTGCACTGCTGTTAATGGCCTTTTGTTAAATTCAGTAGCTCTCTCAAGAGTGCAGAAGAGAAATATGAGGTTGTGATTTAACAAAGTGATTTGATTACATAGAAATCAATACCCTGCCAGGATTTGATAACTGCAACAAAAATTGCTACCAAATTTGACACAACTCCTACTTAAATCATTCCATAAGCTTGTGCTTAAGCACTTTGTTAAATGAAGACTTAAAGAGAGGAAGGCAGTGCCTTTGAGCTCTCTTTTGGATAACAATCTGAAATGCTTCAAATTGGGTTTTCAGCCTCTTACATATTTAATATCATTTCCTAAATCAGAAGAATCATCTCCAGAAAAACAGAAACAATGGAAATTTCTCAAGCTGAAAACTGTTTCCAAGCTGATTTTTTTAAACATGTTTCTAAAGTTGTATATTACAACTAAATTAGGTTTTTATATTTTAAATTTATATTAGTATTTTAGGTTGTAAGGAGTCCAACTGTTACCAGTGTGCCTAGCACACTGCTCCTGGAATGCTTGTAGTCTCCAGTTTCTTTACTGCTAGTTAACCATATGTGGGGAAAACCCTTGCATAATTTAATTTCTGCCTCTTCTTTAAGATGTCAGCACTTTGCTGGGGAAGAAGGTTATTTTAAGAATGAGAGATAATATAAAAGCACAATTTCCTTTCATCAGACTTGTCTCTCTCTCACACTCTTTTGCTCCTAGCTCTGCATCTAAACACCTTGGAATAAATGCTTACAAGACACAATACTTGGATTTTTCTTGTGGGTGTGCAGAGTCAGCCCAAGATCTGGGATTTAATGATGCACACAGATTTAATGCAGAGATGGATACATTCCACCAGAAATAAAAGGCAGGAGCAAACCTGGTTATCTGGGTGTTCCTTTGTACACCATTGGCTTGTCTCAGTTCAGTAGATGGAAGCACACATTTAGATTAATACCCACAATATAGTGTTAGGTAAGAAACTTGTAAAGTACCTTGAGTGTCCAACATTTTCTTCATTTTTTTTCATTCAAGCTAAAAAAGACCTCATCTATAACACACTGCTGATGGAAAGGTTTAGAGTGAGACATTGTGTTTCTGAGCAACTTCCCACTTTCCAACAGCATTTTTTGGTGGTCTAAACTCAAGAGATTACTTTCCTTGGAGAGTCACAGGTTATCACACTTGAGCCCAGACCCCTGAGGTGCAGTTCAGTGGTGCTTCCCCTTAGTCTTGCCATGAAGAAGGGGCTTTGCATATAAAGACTGAGGCACAGCAAATGCTGAAGCGCAGCAGCTCATCCTCAGAGGAAAGCAGCTTGCAGCAGTGCTGCTGGAGAGCTGATCACACCTTCTTTTAAGCATGGTGCATAATAATGTTGTTTTTCATGAAATTATGAACTATTAAATCTGCATGACAAATAGATGAGAGAAGAAATGTTCAGAGGTCCGCTGTAATTTATGAACATATGGTGCACAGATGTTACATGAGATTTTTCTTCCCTTTACTTTTGAAAATTTGGATTACATTTTCTCTCCTTGTCTCTAGCATTCAAACTCTGTGTTTGATGCTTTATTAGATGTCTCAGCAGGGTAAATGGATGATTAATAATTGTTGATGACAGATATTTGGTTTCTATAAGCTGCGGAGTGAAAGATAAATATGATGGGAACAGTTGTACCTATGTATGACAACTAAGCCTCTTCAAGACTGTGTTAGGGTTACCCATGATTTATGAGGATGTCAGCACTGACCCTAGATTAGGAAAACCTCTTAAATTTCTCTTATTGTAATCATCACTTTTTCTTCAGGTATCGGGGGAAAATATCCTTAGGAAAAAAAAAAAAAAAAAAGAGAGAAAAGGAAAGAAAAGAAAAGAAAAACTGAACTTTTTCAGGGTTGGGAAAGATTCCAAAGAACACCCAGTTCCTGACAGTATGAATGCTCTGTGCTTCCATCTCCCAATTAACCCTTGAGAACAAACCATCAAAACAAGACCATGGTGTGTGTATGTGTGTGCTGGGATCCAGGGCTCACCTCAGACTCTAGTCTCCACTTCACTGTTAAGAAGGAAAATCAAAAAGACAGTTCTGAATCCTTCCTGAGCTGAGATGAGCCATGCTGTCCTGATCTGGATCCTGAAGAGTTATATACAGAAGTAAGGTTTTGCTTCAAGACCATTTCTTTTGTAATGAGAAGCGTCTGGTCACAACAACTTAAGTCAAATTTCCAGTGTTTTAAATTCAAGGGAAAGATTTTAATGGATTAGGTAGGTGGATTGACAGGAATAACTCAAAGCAGCTGGCAAGCGGAAAACCTTACCTCATTTCTATGTTTCTCATAGACAAAATCCTCTTTTTCAGAAATATATCACTTCTGTTTCTTTGGGTCATGTTTGCTGGAGAAACACACCAACAAAAAAACCCAACAAAAAACAACAACAACAAAAAAAAAAAAACAAACCCCAAAATAACCAACAACAAAACCAAACCAAACCCAAAACCAAACCAAACAAAACAAAACAAAAAACCAAACCAACCACCCCCCCCAAAAAAAAAACAACAAAAAACCCCTTAACAATTCTTTTTCTAATTTCTTTAGGTGTTCTAAAAAATACATAAATATCACCAATATGATATTAATTTGTTTCTAATATCAACTCCTGATAACTGCAGAACCCTGATTACCACCGGAAATCCTATAGGCAAAAAGTATGCCAGACAGGGACACAGATGAAGGAGAAGAAAGGTTGAAACACAACCAAGTGAAGTCAGATATTTCAATTGCAAAAAAGGAAATTTGCCTTACAAGCATATAACTATAGTAGCACTACACGTGGTAAAAAAATTTCAATGTATTACACATTCTATAATAAAAGTAATTTTTAATATATAACCAACTACTTAGGGTACTTTCCTCATTTAAAACTTTTGCTCAAAAACACCGCCAAAACCCAACATTCTG
This sequence comes from Dasyornis broadbenti, assembly GCA_013397935.1. Lineage (NCBI taxonomy): Eukaryota > Metazoa > Chordata > Aves > Passeriformes > Dasyornithidae > Dasyornis > Dasyornis broadbenti. The sequence continues at coordinate 860,817 of VZRN01003245.1, read as the reverse complement.
GACATTTAATTCCTCCTGAAGTTACACAGTTTAAAGACTACTACAAATTTCTCTGACTCTTAATGTGACTGCAGAACGATGGAAACTCTCTGCTTTTCTGTACCTTTCTTCTTAGTTCCATGAAATTTTCATGAGTTAAATTTGCATGCAGAAAGAGAATGACTCCTTCCTACATCTGGTAATTAGTCTGGGAAATGTATTGATATAAGAGATTGTCTGATTAAGGACCACAGTTGAACTCTATAAATTATTCCTCCTAATTAATCATTATGCATGTTGATAAATGCTTCATCTGAATTCTATTTCAAGAGCACATGGCCTGACAAAGGGTTTTTAAAAAAGGTTAGGAAGTCTGTTTTCTGTTAGTGGAGAAAATAGCAATCATGTTAAGGATTGGCCCTTCTGCTTTTGCTTTGAGTCCCAAGCCCACCTACACCTGGAAACCTAAGGCAAGACTGGCTGGAAGCACAGTTAATTTGAGCGGAGAGGGAGTGACAGTGTGCTGAGAGAGGCTCAAATATTCTGCACCACCTACTGGCCTCCTCTTTCTCCAAGACCTCAGAAAAAATAGCAAATTTATGTTCTTCTATCTGCCACTTTGATCTGAGCTGTTGGCAAAGTATTCCTCCACAACAATAGAAATTAACAAAATCAATAGAAAACTCCCCTTAATTGTAATTGGGTTTGGAACAACTTATCTTAAACATTACTAAATTAGCTTTGAGAAGGGGAAAACTTAGAATAGGAAGTATGTGCCAAATGTTCCTCTGACCTGTCAGGGCTGGTTTCACTACAAAACCCCGCTCCATCATGCTGAAGCAAAGCAACAGCTCTCAATTGCGGAAGCAGACAAAAGAGCCTGAGGTGCAGCTCCACTCACAAGGCAGCTCCGTGACTGGCAGAAGGCACTGTGGGGACACCCAAAACTGCTGAATTTCAGTAGAAACGCTGAGAAAAACAAGCAGAACAATCTTTTAGGCTGAAACCAGGATATCTCTTGTAAGCTGTTCTCACTGCTGAGGACTGGGAGAAGCCCTAATGCCCTGACAGTGTGTTACCCTTGTGCTGCAGAGGCTGCACAGAGGGTCCCTCCAACCAGCTGTGGCAGATCCTCTGCAGCCTTTCTTGATGATGCCAAAGTCCTTCACATCAAGGATATGTGACAGTCATTGTCATGGTGTCAGTTTTTAACCAGTGTCTCCAGGGCTGAGGTCGCTGCTTGTTTCACCTAGGCAGCTAATTTCCTTCAGCTCTGCCACTAGCAGACTGTATTCTATCTCTGCTCTCCAGCTGGCACAAAGAAGGATTGACAGAGAATTCCCCAGGGGCATAGAATAAGCTCCACTTGGGGAAAAAAAAAAGATAATTTTGTACAGTTGGGAACAAGTATGTTTTAATTCAGAGATGTTTCTTCTGGAGCAAAACTCTCGCTTGACAGTTTGAAGCAAGATGTGCCTCTGTGTGTTTCCAGGCTGAAGAAGAGAAGTGGCCCAACCTAACAGTCCTCCAGCTGTTTGCTACTGCTGGAGCATCCATGTCAGGTTCAACAGCAGGGAGGACAGGATGAAACCTTTTGAGTTTCTCCACCTTCCAAAAAATGCTCAAACTGGCACATTCTCAAACATACAGAATAATAACCTGCTACTGCCTGAGATTACTTAGCAGACTTTAACTTATTTTAGGATTATCAGTAGTTTTCAAACCAGTGAAAAACTGGACAGCTGCCTTTGTATTTTGATGGTTCTTAAATTTTCATGTCACCCACAAGGCATTTATCTGGACTTCTGTAAAGCCTTTGATACGGACCCCCTCAACATCCTTCTCTCTAAGTTGGAGAGAGATGGATTTGATGAGTGGACTCTTAGATGGATAAGTTGTTGGACAGTCACATCCAGAAGGTAGTGGTCAATGTCTCAGAGTCCCAATGGACATCAATGACAAATGGTGTCCCTCAGGATTTAGTATTGGAACAAGTGTTATTGAATATCTTCATCAATGACAAAGGATTGAGTGCACCCTCAGCAAATTTACAGATGACACCAAACTGAGTGTTGTGGGTGATACACCTGAAGAACAGGATCCATCCAGAGGGACCTGGAAAAGATCAAGAAGTGGCCCATGCGAATCTCATGAGGTTTAACAAGACCAAGTGCTGGTGCTGCACCTTGGTTGGGCAACCCCTGGTGTCAATCCAGGCTGGGGGATGAACAGACTGAGAGCAACCCTGCCCAGAAGGGGATGCCGGTGGATAAGAGGCTGGACATGACCCAGCCATGTGCACTTGCACCCCAGAAAGCCAAATGTGTCCTGGGCTGCATCAAAACAGCGTGGGCAGCAGGGAAAGGGAGGGGATTATGCTTCTCTACTCTGTTATCCCACCTGGAGAACCCACCTGTAGAACTGCATCCAGTTCTGGTACCTCAACATAAGAAAGACATGGACCTGTTGGAGCAAGTCCAGTGGAGGCCATCAAGTTGATTAGAGGAATGGAGCACTTTTCTAGGAAAGCCTGAGAGCATTGGGCTTGCTCAGCCTGGAAAAGAGCAGGCTTTGGGTGACCTGCTTGCAGCCTTCCAGTACCTGAAAGGAGCCTATGAGAAGGATGGAGAGGGAGTTTTTACAAGAGCATGTAATGACAGGACAAGGGGAATAGCTTCAAATTGAAAGACTGTATGTTTAGATTAGATATTATGAAAAAAGTCTTTATTGTGAGGGTGATGAGGCATTGGAACAGGTTGCTCAGAGAAGTTGTGGATGTCCCTTTCCTGGAATCATTCAAGGCCAGGCTGGATGCAGCTCTGGGAAATCTGGTCTAGTGAAAGGTATCCTTGCCCACAGAAGGGGGTGGGACTAGATGGTCTTTAAGATCTGTTCCAGCCCAGGTGATTCCATGATTCTGTAAAGGCTGAGATGGACATTCACATTAATTCTAGGACTGTGGTGTTGAAGTTAATGAATAAGTAGATCGGATAGGTTTGCTGTTTTACCATGAGTGATGGCTCCTGTGGTGGTCTGGAAATCACTTACAACCTCTGAATTACATTATCTTACAGATGAGTCATAGGTGTTACTTTATAGCCAATAGTTCTTTATAGCCAAGAGCTATGTTCTGTCTTACAGACTAGTTCTGTAGGGCAAGGACAGCTGGAGAAATGTACTGGAAGGAATTCATTTCATAACGGATGTCCGAGTCAGCCATTCAATGCGCAAGACAGGCGTGCATGGGAATACAGTTCTGCCATTCCACACTTATTGCTGTAAATCCCATATTCAAGAGCTGACTGACTCTGGAAACCTGCACTTTTGCAACACACAGTAACAATATACCAGTATTAAAAATATTGATAACTTGCCCCAAATCAAATCTAGTTTTCTTTTCTGGTTTTCTCTCTTCACTGTTCAGGCACCACCTGGATCAAGATAAAGTGGATAGTGCATTTTTTTCCCATAGAGGCTGACAGATAGAAGAACCATGATTAGCATAAAGCTATATGAGAGTTCAAATACTCTTACTTTGTCTGATACATTTCAAATATGCTTCCCTCTGTTAATGAGATAAAGAAGAGAACAAGCTTTCACCTTTCCCTAGTTGATCTGATCTGGGTGTAAAAATGAAGCTCTAAAAATGTTTGACTGGTTCCAGCTGGATCCTTCACAGCCGACAAAGGACTAGTTCCTCTTAGGCAGATTAGAGCAACGTAAATTCTTCTTATGTCATGACAGTGGCAAGCACTCAGAATCTACCACTGGGAAAAATTGTAGAGGGCACTACAAAAACATGTAACAGAGGGATTCTCTTAGGAGGATTTACAGATTTACAAAGATTATAGTAACTAGATGTGCATAAGAACAGACTTCATCAGGAAAGTATAGAGAACCATATCCCATTGGTTATTAAAAAGTGGACAGGGCAAAGTAATGGAAAATACACTATATTGAACAATTTTTCATTAGAAGCAGGAAGAATATGGTGAACTATTAAGTAATTTTTCTCATCGTGAATGTCTTTTACTGCTTTTGAAAATAACCTAGGTTGCCAGGTAGATCCTTGCTATGGGACAGCAGCCTCACATTTATAATAGCCTCACATTTCATAATAGTTCACAAAGAAACAGTCAACGGGGAACTCTTTAAAAATGCATCTTTGACAACAATTTGCAGGTTGCTTTTCTTTTATCTTTCATAAGAAAGTAAAAATCCAACATGTAACTTATAATGGCTGGCATGTTGTGCATAACTGGAGCAGTTTCATGTAAATATGTGAACATATTTAAACAAACAATCTAAGGCAGGCTTACTACAGTGAATGAAAAAACTGAAAATCAGTATAATCCCAAGTTAAGCTGGTGTGTGCTCATGCAATATACACCTACTGGGACTTAGTTTAAAAAGTGTTTTGAAATATTTTTTTCTCTGATATTTATTTTAATGGAAACTTTCCCAACTGCTGATGGCAGATATCATATGCTTGTGGTGATAAGAAAAATGGCAAATTTTCTGTTCCCATGGAATGTCTTGTTGTAGCTGCATGCAAAGAAACACCATATTGTAAAGCTGGACTGGAAGCCTGACATTGAAATGAAAATATGGAAGAAATTTAACTGTTTCCATAATTCCTGATTTGAGTTAAATAAATCTACTCAGACATGTAACCCCTGAAAACCTGACAAAGCTGCAGATGTTAAGAATTTAAACAGTTTGTGGTTCTCTTGATAGCAAACAGTATTAAATGTGAACTGATATGGTTTATGCAAACATACGAGATACAAAACAGTAGGATCTTTTAATTTAACTCTGATAGCAGCTTCCAAATATAATCTGTAAATATTTAACCAGGGACAAAAGGTACTGTTTTTTGCCACATTTAATTAAAAACAAACCAAATAACCCAGTACACTCAATTATAGTATAGTGCTGGCAACGACTGCTGCTCCATCCAATACTTTTTCATGATGTCTGTTACTTTCTCCCATTTTGTGATTGCCTTGAATTTCTCCTCTTATTTTATGAAAACCAGGCCTGAATCAGTTTAGTTTATTTCTTTCTTCAGACTAAGGAAGAAAAGGTAGTATAATTCCTACTAAATCTTGGAATACACTTTCTTTTGTACTAGCAAGTATTTTCTTTTTCTAAAAATACAACATTTATCCAACGTTAAAGCTTGTTGTAAAATAGAAACTGAACTGGCAACACTGACTAAAACCACATACCCAAACCAATTCCTTTGCATCTGCTTTTATTTCTTGGACTTTTTCAACCTTCCTCAGATTTCAGATCCATGTACCAAGTAAGCAAGAGTTTTGCAAAGGATGAAGCTATCAACCTGCAGGAACAGGCAGAGTTCATCGGGAAAGTTCTGGCACAGCCACAGTGTACACTGTACACAAAGCCACTGTGTACAGACAGCTAGAGCATGCTAATCACAGTTTATTTCCACAGTGATTGTTTGACTGATGTTGCTAACCAGTAGCCAGTCTGTTCCTGACACTGTCACACTATCACAGCGAGAGGCAGCATGTTACGGACTTTGTGTCTCAAGGATCTTTTCTTAGGTGTCTGAGGAAAGAGCCATCTTTAGAATGGAGCTGAATCTGAACCCAGTAACCTGAAGCCATGAGAAGGAGGTGCTCCAACTCCAGAGCTTACCATGACAGGCTGAAGAGAGGCAGCCGAAAAACAGCTGGGCCATAAGTACGGCAGTCCCATAACACTGGGAATGTTGTTCCCAAGGGAAGATGGGTGATGGCAGGCACATAGTGGAGACTAGTCTGTGAAGCAGAGGGAAGATTTAGACCTGAGCCTGAATTCCTCCTTAAGTCAACAGTGCATGTACTCATCACACTCAGCATACCAGGACATAAATCCTTTAGCCACCTCATAGAAAATCAGAAAAAGATTTTTTCCAAGCAACTGCATTTCAGATATTAGACTCTTGCTTTTCTGCTTTGTTCTCCTCCAGTCAATTAAAAACAAGAGATGTAGAAAAACCAAGGAGAGAAATACGAGCAGCTGAAAAAGAAAAGTGCTGTCATGGTTGTACAATAGGTTGCTCGTATTTACAAAACTCTGTGTATTCAGATTCAATATTTTCCATATGAAGATCATCACTTAGTATTAATGCTGAAGCCATAAGGAGGATAGAGCCCCTCTTCCAATAAATAATTTGCAGATACAAGGAAAAGTACAATCCCTGCCCTGAGGAGCTGGGAAATAATATCCTGCTTGTATAAGTTGAAATAGAAATGTGTTTATTTTTACTACATAAGTGCTTAAGACATAATAACTAAACCAAAACTATTATTTCAAAAGGATTTAGAATAATGTTTTAATTATCTCAATGTTTACAGAATTGAAAAAGCAGGAACTACTAATAATGACAGTCTCAAATACTTGTATTTTTTCTTTGGAAAATCCAGAGACTGGTACAATGATATGCACTTGCAAAAAAGAAAGCATTTGGACCGATGAGCTCTTCCATTACAGGATTTGGCCTAGAGGAGTGCAAACAAACCAGCATTCTCTTCAGGGCAATTTACACCTATTGGTCTCCAGAAATTTATATTGTTGAGGAACTTTGGGAGTTTTACTACGCCAAGACAGAAAACACTACAAGTTATTTATGAGACCAGCAAAGAAACAGTAACCACATAAAAGAGTATATAATATTTTATTCAGGTTATGTAGGAATACAGAATATAAAAAGTAACACAGAAAAAGAGTAAGATCCAGAAAATAAGTATTGTGGGAACTTACATACTCTTTTCAAATATTTTTTATCAATATGAATGCTAAGAAGCATCCATCCTTCATTGTCTGTCAAGATAGGCTACATATGGCTCTGGAGAAATGCTATCACATTGTCTGATTCTCTTATTCACAGAGTATCCGTGGCATTCACAGAATGAGGACCTACAGGTTTGTTCTTAAGTTATTACTTGCCCCTCCCGGCCACCCCCCATAACACAGACCAGCAGGAATAAAGCACATTGAGGAAGAGATTCCAGATCAGGGCACATTCATTTAAAAAAAAAAAAAAAAAAAAA
>VZRN01003245.1:780135-853752 GCA_013397935.1 Dasyornis broadbenti | reverse complement strand
GACCTTCTAGATTGAATGTATACACTGGAGAAAGAGACTGAAAAGCAGTGCCACAGAAAGGGACCTAAGGGTCGTGGATGATGGTAAGTTGAATATGAGTCAGCAGTGCCCTGGCAGCCAGGAGGGCCAAGTGTGTCCTGGTGGGCATCAGGCACAGCATCGCCAGCCGGGCAAGGGAGGGGATTGTCCTGCTCTGCTCTGCTCTGCTCTGCTGTGCACTGGGGCGGCCTCACCTCGAGTCCTGGGAGCAGTTTAGGGTGCCACAATAAAAGACAGATATAAAACTATTAGAGACTGTCCAAAGGCGGGCAATAAAGACGGTGAAGGGCCTTGAGGGGAAGCCACAGGAGGAGTCTCTGAGGTCACCTGGTCTGTTCAGCCTGGAGAAGAGGTGATACCTCATGGAAATCTAAACAACTTCCTTGTGAGGGGAAAAGCGGGGGCAGGCACTGATCTCCTCTCTGTGGTGATCCAGGACACGACCAAAGGGAATGGCCTGAAGTTGTGTCAGGAGCTTTAGTTTGGATATTAGAAAATGGTTCTTCACCCAGAGGGTGGTTGGGCACTGGAATGGGCTCCCCAGGGAAGTGGTCACAGCACCAAGTCTGACAGAGTTCAAGAAGCATTTGGGCAATGTTTTCGGGCACATGGTGTGACTTTTGGGGATGGTGCTGTGCAGGGAGTCAGACTCAATGAGCCTTGTTGGTCCCTTCCAGCTCAGTATGTTCTGTGATTCTGTGATTCCAACCTTTGACCAGTCACCACTTTGTAAACTAGACCATGGCACTAAGTGCCACAACCAGTTGTTTCTTGAACACCTCTAGGGATGGTGACTCTACCACGTCCTTGTGAAGGCTGTTCCAATGCTTGACAGCCTTTTCTGTGAAAAATTTCCTCCTGATGTCCAACCTGAATTTCCCTTGGCACTGTTTGAGGCCATTTACTCTTTCCTTGTTGCCAGTTGCCTGAGAGAAGTGGAAAATATTTGGAAAATGCTGCAATATGGACAGCAAAGAATAGCAAGTGTTAGATGAGTATGAAGTAGAGGCAGGACCATCCCCATGAAGGGAGGTACTGGCCTCCCCAGAAGTGGTCTTTGGACTCCCTCTTTTCTTCGCTGTGCTCCTCTACTGCTGTGAGCAGTACCAGAGACTTGCATCCACGGGATTTGCTCCCATGCCTGTCATCCGGGGCCTTTGCTGGATCACCCGTCCTGTGGAGGAGCTACAGCATAGATACCATAAAAGAGCTAAAAGAAAAAGAGGAAAAGATCCAGAAGAGAAAGGAGTACAGAAAGGAGAGGAAATCACTGTTTTAATCTACACCACATGTACAACATGGCTGAGCTACAAGCTCTAGGGAGTCATAACTCTGAATGTCCTGACTTATGTGTGTTTAAAATCTGAACTGTTGCATTACCACATAGGGTGGGTTTTTATGCATTTAATTTAATTTTTTTCTTTGGGGAAAAAGAAAGTATGCTTTACCGTACAGTCAAAGAAACCACATGACGGACAGTCAAATAAATATCATCCTCACATTTATTTGCATGATTAAGCCATCAGACAGTCAAGCAAATGGAATGGAGTGCATTTATTTGAATAAACTCCAAGGTATTTTGGGCACATAAATAAAACAGGGACGGCAAGTCATGGCCCTTAATTTTCCCATTGTTTAAAACAGTGCAGCTCTAGAACAACTCCTCTGAAACAAAGGTAAAAATAAATGTAAAAACAAGCTAATATACATCTGAAAACCTCTCTGCTTTCCCTATCTTCCCCCTACACAAAGTGGCTTTTAATTAGAAGGATTTTAATTAGGTATGAAGGGCTACATACAAGGATGTGTCTAGACAAGGTTCAGTGCAGTAGTGGTTAACCAGATACTAAACACAAGATAGTATAGTGCCCACACGTTCTTGCTCTGTAAGAAGATCAGGAAGCTTTTCTCATAACCCCAACACATTCTCTTCTTCAAAAGCGTGTAACATCTGCATTGTGGGCCGTGGTTTCCACATCCACAGAAGACTAAGAGGACAGTATTGGTAAAGCAGAACACTCAGTGGGGAATACTTGAAATCCACAGTACTCACATTTAAAGGATTTTTTTTTCCTTGCTTTTATCTTGGGGGTTTTTTTAGAGACTTCTAGACTAACTCTAGGTTGGTGGCTGGAGTCCATTAGATGTGCTCTGGGAGTCTGTACTCCAATTAAATTTCATCCAAAGGCATCTAGCCCATATGTGCCAAAACCATCCCACAATGAGAGGCAAAGCACAATCAGTAGGGACAGTCGGGAGTGTTGTTCCAAGTACACTCCTTATTTACACTGAAATATGAACATTGGCACACATTGGGAAGGAGAGGAAAGATAACTTAAGCTGATAAACTATGCCTTCTGTATTCTTCTCAAAGTAAAAGAATAAGCCCTAGAAAAAGTGCCCAATTCTCACTACTCTCATGGCGAGGACAGATTAACACACCTACAGCTGAGAAATCTTCAAGACATAATTTTGGAAATGCGTCCAAGGAAGTGTGTATGAATTCAGACGTTACTTATAGTCCTTTATGACTCAGACACTAGTATGATGCTTAGTCATGAGTCCTTTGCTTGGAGATGACCGAAAACATCTTAGTATCCAGAAACATCCAAATACCAAATGAATCCTACTTTTACCATCCAAAACAATAGTTTCATTCAACAATGGGGAGAAACATGAACAGAGTTTTGTTTTAAATCAATAGTGAAGGCAGTTCAGTACAGCATTGCAAATCACAAAATTGGAAAAAGTGTGAAAATTACCCAAAGTGATGATTATAAAGCAAAGTAGTATTATTAAAAAGTTATATCAAGCTAAGGAAAATGTTCTTTAAGTTTCTTGTGCTGCCCTAAGCCTTATTTTCCTTGTGGATAGGCTCATGATCAAGGCCATGAAAACAGCAAAGGTCATAATTTGCATACCTGGTGAAAGTGGGTGATTTACAATGGAAACACTAACAGCTCCAGAAAACTGCTGCAGGAGCTGGGTGTTCTGGTTTGTATCCTGCAATAACCCAGTATCACATCATATCTTTCAGCAGATGAACTACATCACACCAAGACCTCAGTGGACATGTCCACATTGTGCTTAGCTCCTTGACAATCTCCCAGGTAGAGGTCACCTGGCTACCCAACTCTCCAGTTTTCCTTTGAAGGAAACCAGCTAGATCTGTCCACATCAAAGCACGAGGGCAGCTCTGTGGATAGCTCTCCAGCAATTCTTCCCTAAAGACAGCACAGACCACCCCAAACTCTGTGGATCCTGCTCAGTGTAGTCTTCCAACACTATTTGCAAATAAACACACATTCCATTCTGTCACACCCCAGAGCCTGCAGCACATACCTTAAGATTCATATAATGAAATCTCCACTCCAGAAGACTGAAATACAACCCACATGTTACACTTTGATTGGAAAAACACATGAAAAATAGGGACTTGTAAGGCCATTCTGTGAAGCTCAGAAAAATCATATGCTATGGATGTGACCAGTCTATTTCAGAGCACAGTAGCCATGTAAAACATGGATGTTACCATCCTGCACCAGATGGTCTATGGGCCAGGCATCACTGTCTTCAGCAGATGCTTTGAACAGCATAAATGTACTGGGTGAATCTTAGTTTCTTTACAGGAAACTCCTGGATACCTGAAAAGTTAACTGAGGAGAGCTTGATGGATTATACCCTTCTTGGATCTAGGATGTCAGTGGAGGACAGTGAAAAGTGTTTGGTGGTTATATCACCAGGTGCACCAGTGCAAAGAACAGACAGCAGAGTCACTTCCAGAAATGGTAGCACAGCTTCCCAGAGAAGCAAGAGAGATGATTGTCAACGGACTGTTTCTGTAGCCCTTGACCTTGGAGACTATAAAGAGGAACTCCTATATAGGTCTCCTATGGAGACGCGATATGTCAAAGTCTAGCAAGCCAAGCAAGATGGCAGGACAGAGATTCCAGTGCCAGGTGCCTATAAATTTTCACCTGTGGTACCAGGGTACCAGCCTGGAAGCCTGTGAATACAGGGTGAGAAATACTGTATGCCCGTGGCACATAGGAAGCTTGCACCCATCATGTCCAACTGGCACCTTTTGGGTGACCTGTTAGTTATTTCGACTTCCACAGAATAAATGGCTTAGTAAAGAGATTTATTCAAATATTTATGTATGTATTCCCACTGAGGACTAATCCAGATTAAAACCATTATAATTAATAATAAAATTTTAATCTTGAAATGAGTGGAACTTCAGCCTGAGTTAGGATGTCCTCCAAGCTACACTGCCATGCACTTTCACAGACTAAAACTGGCAGATGCTGTGAAAATAGGAATGTTTTTTGGTAAGAAAGGAAATTCAACTATGTTGAAAATATCTAAAGCAACTTTTATCCTAGTAACAAACCTTAATTACTCTATCATATTACCAAGGGATTTCATTAATCTCTCTGAAACAAATAGTATCAGTCATCCAAAAAAAGTGTTAATGATCAATCAAAACCGGAAGTGAATCGAGTCATAACTTCTCAGGATTCCTCGTAACGACTCAGAATATGATCTGCCAGTAACATGTGAACTGTGAGCTTGACGTACAGGCTGCTACTTTGATAGCGTCTGAAATTCAGTAGACATTGATTCAAGTGCAGTTTTAAAAACCCGTTTGCAGCTTCTTGCTGAAGAAGCAAAAATTCAGCTGCCAAGACAAAAAGTCAAGGGAGGGCCAAATGCAAAAAGAACAAGAAAAACTTTTGTCACAAAAACTTTAAAACCCAATATTGTTCACTACAAAATTAAGGCTTGATGTAGCCAGTATATGTACGTTTGTTTAACCTTACCAGCATGAACTTGCAATCAGTTAAGCAGATTCCCTGTGGCAAGCTGTGAGCGAGCTTTGCTCAGTGGGGCACTGACTTGAGTCTCTCTCCTTCAGTATCAATTTTCATGAAGTGTGTAAGACCTTAATAGTTTTGGGACCTCTAATCCTCAGTCAAATTTGGTTAAAATTGGCTGCCAGTTCAGAAATTATTAGAGGACTGTTAGATGAGCACATGAATGGATGCAGGAACAGAAGAGCATTAGAATCAAGTCATTTCTTTACTTATAGAGTTTAAAATAAAACGGGCACATTGAAAGTAGGCTGTGAATCAAGGAAAAAGTTCATACTGATGTTTCTCTTTGATTATCAAGAGTCTTCCAAAGATGATGGTGGAAATATCCTCTGAAACCTTTCAAATGTCACTTGTCAAAATACCTGTGCATATATAATAAATTATCCTGCAGTAAAAGCATTTTTTACAGTGAATAATTAAATATTTTCAGTAAAATTGATAAACTATATATTTTTCTTTGGGTAAGCAAATATATATGCACATGTAACATACAGAAATTTATAAAGGTATGAAACTGTTTTTAAATTAAAATCTCCTTCACTAAGTCTTCTTAAGATAAGAAAAAATATCACTATATCAGAAAGGAAACCCATAAAGCATTAAAAATTACATTATAGGTGCTAGACAAAAAATCTGTCATTACAGGACTACATACTAAACCATCATTTCAGAGAAGTACAATGAAAATAATTAGATTTACTTGATATTTGTGTCTGAATGACTCATCCTCAAAGTCAGCCTGGGTGTCTCATTCTATGCCCTTTGTCATTAATCACTCTGAGGAAGAACAATCTTAACTATCTCCTCAAAACACATGGATAGCTTTATTGAAAAAAAAAGCACCATGGCAGAGAGTAACAATCTCTTTACTTGTACAGCTATTTTCCTGTATTCATTGTACATACATTTACAAAAAAAACACCTCAGGCAGTTTACTTAGTCTCTGTGTCAGTATTTAACAAACTATTTTCCTTATGAAAAATCCAGTTCAAATTAGTTTCTCCTTGGCACGCTTATTGTTAAACATCATCTTTGCAGAAATACCTCACCTAAGAATAGGAGTTGTATTTTATTTCACAGACCTAACTGCAGCAGTCTTCAACTGATCTGAGCCCCACAGCACTCATGGACATATGGTGATGAGATTTGGTAATGTAAATGCAACATTCATTACAGGGTCACTGGCTGGAAGGTGGTGTTAAGATTCCGGGATCAAAAAAGCTAAAGTATGATCATGTAGTTTATTGCAAAAAGACTCAGAAACATGCACTGGTATGCACACTCAGAGCCATACATCCTGCTTATGTTCAGCAAATATTACCTCTCTTTAAAAAGAAAGGAAAAAAACCTCTTGAATGTCATATTCACACATCAGTTCTGATTTTCAGTTTTATTTTTATATTGAGGTTTTTATTAACAGCAAGTGCAAAAAGGAAAAGCAGGGAATAATACGGCAAAATAAAGGAAATCCCAGCTGACAGCTCACTGATATGCAAGTGAGGACATTTGCACCTTCAGCAAATTGCTAAACTGCAGTACAAGGATGTAGAGTTTCTATGTGCTCACCTTAGTAGTTAGCTACAGGTAGGACAGGTACTACTGCTTTCCTTAAATTAATAGAGTTGCTGAAAGATCAAATTTAAAAGTCTAAAATTGCCCTTTAAATTCTTATCAGAAGATAGCAGATTAAAATTTTGTCTTTTGAAATGTGAACATCCTATTGAAGTCCTACAGAAGTCAATGGAAACCTCATATTTTCAGCATCTTTAAAAGGAATTGGAAAGTTAATTATAAGCTAACCACAGATCCACAAGGCAAAAGTCTAGTCCTGGTCAAGTCAGTGGTAACCTACAGCCTTCAAACCTTCTCATTGATGGGAACATGGTCAAGGTTTCAGCAGCAGTTTAAAAGGCCTTCACAAGTTATTGGAGCTATATCTTTGTGGGTTGAGCAAGCTCTGAATTCCAAAAAGTTGGTTTGATTTATAGCTTGACAGAAAGCTGTGTGAAAACACAGAAACTGTCCCTGACAAGACAACAGAAAGGCTCCACCCAAGCCCCCTGTACAGGTGCACTTCTCCTATGTCTGCCTGCATGGGCCAAGCACCAGGCCCAACGTGCTTTTGGACAGACAGCAAGTGATTTTCTCCTCTCCTGGCAGCCCCTCATTAGAGCTATCAACTGATGAGTGGATGACAGAAGCAACCCTGCTCATGAACCTTGCCAGACTTCCGACAACAATGTTTAACTACCCATGTAAAGAAAAGTTTAGGGAATACAGAGACTTAGTTACAATATATTGTAATGAATCTTCCCATCCACACTGCCTAAAGGACCTCTAAAAAGATTTCTTTTTTCAGTGCAGATGATGAAAATTCACCAAAATTTCCAATTTTTCTATACACATTTGGCAGACTGCGTTATGGGACTTGCATTAAGTTTAAGACCCCAGAGAAATGCTTGGTTTTGCAACTCTTCCCTTAGGAGCAACTCACAGCAGCATCACAGATTTTTCTCTTTCCAATTACAGTCCTGCATGGATGTACTGACACAAGGAACAGTCAAAATAATCAGATCTGCAGTACCAAGCCACAGGGGACACATGGATGACAGCAGAAAAACTGGAATGATTACTGATGCCTTCTCTGAACAGTACAAAATAAAATGAAATCTAGACGAAAACAAAGGGGAAAACGAGACAATTTTACTTGTAAACAGTATTAAAAGCTGCCATTTCAGCCACATATCCTGCATGTCTAGTTACCCAGATATGTTTAAAACAATTTTTACATGTATTCTCTGCACATCAGTGAATTAAATTACTCAAAATACTAATTATTTACAGTTGCCATTCCATGGCATGAGTAACTCCAAAACTAAGTTCCTAAGAACTATTTCCTCCAGGTTAAAGGAAAAATTCTGATTGGCATGTAGAAAGATCTGACATTAGTCAATGGGGGCAGGTGATCAGTCACTTGACTTTTTGTCCTACTGAAAAAATTACCCAAACTACAGCGAAAGTTGGTTTAACATGAATATACCTGCAGTGAATTTTTTCTCCTCCTTGCTCAATGGTAACATCAGAAAAAGCATGTCTAAAAATCTGTATTTTGTAAGAGAAGTTAGACTTACGGTGTAAAACACAGAATGCTGTGACACATTAATCAGGGTTTCAGAGACGGCCACTACTTCCCAAGCTTGAAATTGAAAGTTTCATTGAAATTCAGTCATTTGGTGTTCTTTCATTGTTAAAACCATGCTGATTGTGCCAACAGCCTTATTAACGGCCAAGGTGATTAGAACACTTAAAACACAGAAGGAATGGGCAAGATGAAACCTGATCCAAGACTGCTCTTCCATATTTCCACGGGTAAGTTGCATCTACATTGCACTTGAAGCATGTAAGGGATGTTTTGCTATTTGCCCTAAGTTCAAAGTCACATTCTTACAATCACTGAGGAGAGGGCAGGTTTTAATTCAGCTTTGCAAAAGATTAGCCTATTCCAGGATATATACTGGCCTAAAAAGAAGAAATATGACACCTCTAAACATGTCTGACAAGTAAACACAAAGAACTTTCAAAACTAGAGAAAAAGAAATTTGCAAGATGGTTCTTTCGATTATTATGCTACAGGTTAGTTCTGTAAGATACGTGCTTTAAGCCCTGTGCTAAACAGCGGGAATTCTCTAGGAGACAAGATGCTCCTCTCCCTGATGCTCGTACAGTCTAGATCTATTGCATTACCTCTGAGTTCTTAAAGGCTTTCTGCAACACTGACAAGTGCTTCCTATGCAAAATACTTCTGATGTTCCACAAGGAGAACTGTAAATTTCTAAATCAACAGTTTGGATTTTTATAATCAATCCGTCAGACTGTATTTCTATTTAGTATGTTTGCTTTCTGTGGCAAAATCATATCTAAGGAACATTAAAGCAAAAGTTTATCAATCAAGCAAATTATTTTAAAAGTATGGTCACAGAATTATACTTCGAGTATGATCAGGACAAAAAAATGTATTTCCTGTATTAATTTCCTTTTGCACTCCCTTCTCTCAACTTATGAGACAATTCCTTTTTTTACATGACTGGAAATACATCAGGATCATTTTAATCCTTAATTAACATATCCTGAAGTTAGCTATTCCTTGTTTGCAACAGATACAAAGATCTGCAGAAACAGGACTTGCCTTTGTATCATTTTCTTTCTCAATGAAAACTATTACACTTGAGCCCACGGATTTAAATGTGCATTAATCAATCTTGTTCACACTAGTTCAGTGAGTAGTTCCATTACAGTTAATGAGGCAGATACTATCTTGATCCAGATCCTACAACTCTCTTTTAGTTTCAGCATAACTAATGTCAATAGGATGATATATGTGCCATGAGCAGTGAAACCAAAATACAAATACACTGAATTCTATTCCAAGCTACTTTGAACTCTGATGATTAAAACCTGAACAAATGAATTTTATCTTAGTGAACTGAGGTGACTTGTTGTTTATATGGCCTGTTGAATCACCCCTTACTTCCAAGCTTGCAGTTTTAGGAGTTGCCGGAGCTGTATTTAATTATGGTTCTGTTTGTAAGTCTTAAAAGTATACTGATTTGTGAAGGGACAGAATAGCTAGTAACACTCATGCAAATATGAAGACACCTTGTAAGACATCCTATTGGTGTTTTACAGTTTGCCAGCTAAGGTGTATTGTAAACTCTGGAACCCTACTCTCTGTGAAATGTTCTGCTTTGGGCTGTTTCATGTGAGTTTCTGTTCTCAAGCAGGCAGCCAGTCACCCTATTGGCTTTTCTATGAAAAACAGATATTACTTCCATTTATGTCAACATTTATGTCCATCAGCTCAAACATTTTCATTAAGGGATATCATTAAATCTTTTGCCTACATAAACAGTCCAATGTTTGAAAATCTATACCCCTTTATCCTCAGACAGGACAGAGAAACACATAGATGAAAAGAAATTTTAACTTCCAGAACAGGAATAGCTAGAGCCAGACAGCTTTTGTCCAAGCTTAGAGTTTACAGCTATTGAGTGCATTTTTATTTTATTTGTAGTAACAGCTGTGATTTCTACACATATTTTGCCAATCAGACGACAAGTATTTTCTTCTCAGTAACTAATCATGCCTCCAAGGGCCTGTGTTAGCAACATAGACATCCTTTTAAGGGAATAGAAAAAACCATCTTTGCTATAGTCTTGACCTAAACCCAAAAGAGCAAGGCCCTCGGGGTCATGATTTCAAGCAGCACTGCCCATACCTTTCCCCTCAGTCATGTATTAGACCATTACTTCACCACTATGGGAAAAGAAGTATGAAAAAGTTCACTTCTACTTTCATATTTCTCATGAGTTCAGCAGTTCCTAAAGTCTGATACACAGAAAAGTCTTGTTGCAGACTGATTATAGGCTAGTTGCCAGAAAGATCAAATAAGATTTTTAAAGCTTCATCAACCATATGAATGTGCCTTGTCTTTTTAGAGGATGTGTTTTTCCCTGAGGATTTTCAACATTTTAAAGTTCTACTATCAGGTAGACTTTTTAATAATTTCAGATAAATTTAGGATGACTGAGACTCAGCACAGAAGTCCACAAAACTGACAGTAATTGTACAACAGTACTAAGTTATTGGATGTTAAATTTCTTTACCTTGTGTGGCTATATATTCATAGAATGGGTAAGGTTGGAAGGGAATCCAGTGGGTCATCTGGTCCAACCTTCCTGCTTAAGCAGGGTCATCTTAGAGCACATTGCATAGGATTATGTCCAGATGGTTCTTGAGGAAGACTCCACAAACTCTCTGGACAATCTGTCCCAGTGAATGGTCACTGCACAGTAAAGAAGTTCTTCATGTTCAGGTAGAACTTCCTGTGCCCGTTTCTGCCTGTTGCCTCTTGCCCTATTGCTTGGCACCACTGAGAAGAGCCTGGCTCCATCCTCTGACACCCTTCCTTCAGATACTTGTAGACATTTAGGATGTCCCCTCTCAGTCTTCCCATGGCTGAATAGGCCTTTGTACCTAAGACTTTCCTCGTAAGAGAGATGCTCCAGATTCTTAATAATTTCTATAGTCTTCACCCAGACCAGCTTCAGGAGCCCCATATCTCTCCTGTAATGAGGAGCCCAGATCTGGACACAATACTCCAGATGCAGCCTCACTAGGGTTGAGTAGAGGGGTACATTTTCAACTGTAGATACATTAGATAGCAATTAATTATAAGTGTTTGAGATTTGTTGCACACCTGATTATCCGCAATCAAATATTTCTTGAAAATAAAAAGCTGATTTTGTCTTTGTGTCTCAGGATTAAACACCAACAGCCCCCTCCTGCACCTCGACACCTACACATTTTGCAATCATATCTTCAAGTCCTCCCTATCTACTTGTATTTGTTTTCTGTTGGACAAGAGACATATCGCTCTACATTTTGCCATTAGTTACATGCCTGATCATCTGATGTAAGTGTAGCTCTACTTGGCTGCCAGGAAATCCTGCTGAAAATCAAGTCTCTTGTTCTCTGGCAGATGAACAAATAAGTTCAGGACTTGTCTTCAGTCCCTGGAACTACTGCAGAAGATTTTCCCTTCTGGTGTCTCTACCCTACTTTTAAACTGATTTGACCAGCAGGTTACAAAGGGACTAACAGGGCATCTGTGGCATGACAGCAGAAGCCTTACTTCTTCAGTGAGCCAGGTTAAAAACTGACTTGCACATGATCTCAGAAATTACTACAGGTGATCTAATGGCTGTTGCATGCAAGAATAAGTGTCCACCTGGACAGTTTAACTGAAGTTTTATCAGATCATGCTCATATGAGGCAAAAGGAGGTAGCTCTAAGTTTTAACAATCCTCCTGTCTAAGTATCTCACGATTTTCACTATTTTAAATTCTCTAGTCAGGGAAGCCCATCCCAAAAGGCTCCACAATGGGCAGCCAATTTAAAGCTCCAGCAAGATATAATCCTCTTTCAAGTCTTTCCTATACATACTTGAAGGAAAAATGTGATGAATTGAACAAGATATTTATCCCTTGTACAGTGTAACTGAAATTGGAAAATAGTGAATTTCTCTGAAAACAGAAAAATGTCCCGAAAACATTCTAAATTTTAGGTAGAAAAATGGAAATTTAAAATACTGTTATAAAGCACACAGCATAGCCAAAAGCAATCCTTAAAACAAAGCCCCCAAATCCTCTAGAGAAAAATATATATTAAGTGCATAATGACATTCACCAAATGTATTTCTCCAAAATGGGTGATCTGAGAAAAATGTTGGGAAAAAACTGCTCTTTTTACTATTTCACAGTAACTTCAGAGCACACAAACAGCATAGGATCATTGCCACAGTCCACATGCTCTTTAGCAATGGCATCATTAGCAGTATCTTCAGAAGAAGTGCTGATGTACCCAACTCCATTTCAGTCCCTGAAAAGTCTCCCTGTAACTTCCAAGAGAGCTGGGCACTGTTTCATATAAATTATATTTCCCCCTGTAGACTGATTTGCATTTTATTGCCCAGCTTAAATAATACCAAAACTCCTAAGAGGCACAAAATTTCCCAGAACCTATGTCCTGCTCTGCCTTCATTCCCCAAAAGGAATCCTGATTAGAGGCATATAAATATAATAAACCAGATTTTGGCAAGTTTTACCCACCAATTAAATGTTTATCTATTAAAGTCTATTTGATCAGAATTGAAGTTTGGAAACATTGCTGGGAATCTAGCTCCTAAAAGGTCTCGTACAGACACACCAACACAGTTTCATAATAACTTCTAATTTATTGCTCATCACAAGTTTTTCTTGGAGGAACACAGAGGACAAAAATTTGCAAGTCAGTTATATTTTTACTCAAGTATCAGCGAGTCCTAGGGATAGCCCTTACCCGATGAGCAATATGTGATGCAACACATGCACTTCAGGAATGGCCATCCATGTGCACAGCCTCCCCCATTCCACCTACTCCTGCATTTGGCATCAAGACAAAACAAGGGTATTGGTAAATGCAGAAGTTCAACAGGAAACCACAGCCTCTCTGGAGAGCAGTCCCTAGAAACAAGTGCATTGGCACTGGTCATAACGCAGCAGCAAATGCACAGTATAGAGCACACCAGCATTCAGCAGATGCAAACCTCTTCCCATGCATGAACAAAAAAACCTTCCAAATCCTTGCCCTACTTGTTCTGTTTTGTTCAGGGAGCTCATCCTTCTCTTAGCAGACAAAACATAAACCAAGAGCTCTATTCATATATGATCATAAACAAGTTTACCGTTAAGACTAATACCTTAATGCATGACTCCCCAGTACTTTAATTACAGAAAGGAAATACTGAGCATCATTTGCTCTCTTACATAACTACACATGGATAAAGTATTTTTAACCTACATGATGACTGCCAGGACAATTACACTTTACTGAAAGTGTATGCCATTGCTTTTAGATGGAGATGGGCTCACATCAGTTGAAGGGCAATGTAAAACTATTCTTGCTGTAGTTGTGCTGTGCTTCCTGACCAAATTTGCTTGAACTGCGATGCATCACTGACAAGATTTCCCTCCACTCCTCTAGGGATACATATTCAATATCTTGGGAACACACTGCCATAAGCAATGGTTCTTTTCAATATCCATATACAAGAATACATCCCAGAGTTTTCACTATCTGGATTTGTTCCCAGAGTAATTTCAGGAAATTTCTAGGCCTCTCTATACAACTAAGCTTTTCTGAAATACTCTTTGGGAATAAACTCTAGAAGCAGATGGATCATAAACACTGGAGCCCAGCAGGAAACAGATTATTAGCAAAATCAGCATTTGCACAGTTGTTCTTCCTTAGGACTTTTTGTGGAAAACTGATGACTTGTTGGTAAAAAAATAACATCATCCATTTTGGTCTTCTGAACAGTCTCTTAGTTATATCTGTGGTTTCCAACTATGTTTGTCCAACACACTCATTCTTACTTTCATGATGTTTCAGAGTTCGTGCAATTGATACAATGCTCTGCCTTATTTGATTATATAAAGAATTAAATTTCACATCACCTTCCTGTTCATGCGAGAACACCAAAATGATTCTTTAACAAAAATGTGTCTCATCCTTTTTTTCTGGAAAAAGAAACTGCCCTCAGAGATGTAGTGAGTGGGCTATTGGAGAAAATTAAGTGGCAAAACAGAGAAGTCAGTGATGTATTAAAAGGCTTATTAATTCCAGTGCCCTTGGGAATTGTATCATGTTTTGCTTGACATTACAAAAGATTGATAGGTGTGAATTATACTCTACTGGAGGTGAGTATGGAAGCATATTAAAAAGCAGTACCATTTCAAATGGATTTCCCACGTCCTGCCCACTGAATCAAGTTTTGTTCCATTTCACATATAACATTTATCAAAACTTTTCAACACTGCAAAAAAAGGATGAAAAATATAAACAGGAAACTGTACTGGCCAATATTTGGAGAATAGCTCCTTGATTCTTAAATATTTCTAGAAAACTGTGACAGGAAGTGATTTTTAAAAGTATTTCAAACATTAAAATAGAGTATTTATTTATCAGACTTAAACTTATTCTGTAACTACAGTAAATTCATATTTACATCTGACGTAACTATGGATCAAAACTTACATGGAAATAATGGCTTAAACATAACTGCACTTGCAAGCATTCTCTCCCACTAACAGTCAAACTTTAATCTCAATCTATTCTGACACAAACCATTGATGTACAGCTAAACAACTTGGCAGGCAGGAAAAGCAATATTTCAACAATTCTTAAAGTTATTGTTGTCTCAGCACAAAAAAGCCCATATTTACTTCATGAAAAATATTACCGATCTCTAGTGTATAAAACAAATTGGTTTTAATGCAGCAGTTTTGGCTCATATTAAAAGCATGTGGAGATTAATTTCTTTCTTTTTGAAGGTAAAATGAGTTAACTCTGCCAACACTTAGAGAAAAAGTTCTAATGCTCTTAAGCACTCCATAAAAACCCCCAGGCCCCAAAGTCATCTTTTAGTGACAATGTAGGTATCATGTGAAACACTAAACACCTAATAATTAAAATTTATGTACTCGATTTTTTTTTTTGCAAACTTTAAGGTATAAGCAAGAAATTTAATTTCTACTTTCATTCTATACATCCTTTTCATAAACTGGCCCTACTTTTAGGATACAATCATCCTGTTTGATCTGATATTCTTAGCAAAGTGTCAATAAATACATGTATTTTTATACTGTTTTGTAAATGAATATTGAATAGAATACTGCCACCTTTTGGCTATGATCCGGCCTTAAAAATGAGACTTTGTAAAATTTTTAAAAACATTAGATATATAATGATTGTTCTGAAGAAATCAGTCTGTCAACAGGCTAATGTTATGCTTATCATTAACGTATTTTTGATGTAAGAATGAAACTTTTGATACTTAACTGCATAGTATTATCCTATTATTTCTCAATAATGAGCAAGCACTTTCACAAGGGCTTTTGTCTTTAGCAGAAAAGACGCAGCCACAGCTTTGACAGCAAGCTAGTGGTGTTACTGCTTTACAATCATGGCAATTTTTCTATTGCTTAGAGTTAAATAATAATACTTTCGTGCAAGTCCTACACTCAATTTCAAAAATATTGAATCACAGACTGATTCTCAGAAAATTCATACTGATGAACTGAGTCTAATCATAATACATAAGTGTTTAAAAATGCGTAAATGGTGAAAGGTTAAAGGCACGTAAATATTTCAGTGACCTCCAAAAGAAGGACTCTAAAGAATCTTACCATGAACAAATGATACTACTAGAACAGACAGTGAAGAAGAATTGGGATTTGGGGTTAATCCCTAGCAAGTGTTCCAAGTCATTGCAGAGAGATCCTCCCAACTGTGGGCTAATCAGGTTTCAATTTAATTCATTTATGCTGAATAAATTAAATAAGAGGCTTTGATCCATCTTTAGGGAAGAGTTTGCTGATTAAAAAAAATCAGGAAAATAAGTACTCCCTTTTTTGTTTCAGTATTTGTTTTATGAATCGAGGTGTCTGGTTACCAAGCTACACAGAAGGACTATCACTTCTCTAAGGACTACTTTAAATCAGATCCTATACACCTAGAACAGGTTTACTATGAAATCAGCTATCTAAACTCTCCAGTTTTGCACTGTCAGAAAAAAATAACCAGTAACTTGATGAAAAATACAACACACCCCCCCCCTCCCCCGACTGCTCTAATTAAAAGGAGAAGGGTTCTTACAGAACTCCATGTAAATTGCCAATGCTGTAGTTAGGCAGAATACAATCTTCATTTATAAGCATTTTCATACCATTATACTTTAAAGAACATGTTAAAAGGCAATAACGGAATCATTTTGCTACTCTAAAGGCAGCATTCTTGTATCAGCTTTTTTCCTGCTATAGTAAATACTTTGTATATTGAAACGTCATTAAATCCTATCAGAGTTAAGTGGAAGGAATTCACTAGACTGGAAGCTTAATTTCCATCAACAAGTATAAACATTTGAAACTATCCTGTCAACATTTTGGAATTTCAAGACATCATTCACATCTAGAGAAAAACAAATTGCAAGATTCCTACACTTTCAGCCACTAATGTAGTAGTTTCCCCCTTTTAAACCAATCCTATTTAAAATACCTGCATTTTTCAATGTATTGGCTATTGGCACAGGGAGTTTTACACACAGACTAATAAAACTGTGCAGGCTCAATTAAAACTTTTTATACAGCAAATTTGTTCTTCATAATTAAATATTATAAGTGAATATTTAAATTAAATAAGTGTATAATCAATTTGCTTTAGACATTTCTTCCCCATCTATCCTTTTCCAAACTTTTTTTACCAAGATAATCTAAAGAGGACAACTAGGAATATTTACAAAATGCCTGGTTTTTGGAAACAAAATTTAAAGCATCATTTAACTTTGACAAATAGCCCTCACTAACCATTAAAAATTTGCCTGTAGGGATAAAATGACAAATGACTCTCACAATGGGACTTATTAGACTTCTAGAATATTGGTCTAACAGAGACCTTCAGGAAATACTGTTTCAGATTATATCAGTACTTCCATTTTTCAGGGCCTAATAACTCAGCTTGAAAAAAATAACCAACCAAAAGAAGCAAAACAAAAACCACACACACACACACCTTCCCTGGGGGATGAAACCTAACACATGACATCATGAATGAACCTTGCTTCAAAATTTAAAACACGTAAGTTTCACAAAATTCTGGGTCTGTATGTAGCTCATGATGCTGTATTTCGGAAACAAGAATATTATAAAAGATTAGCATAGGCAATGGAATATTTGGGAAACTGAAACTATTTTGGGAGGAGAAGAAAAATGTGACCTCTTTAAATGTCTTAAGGTGATTTAATATAGTGGTGAAAATGCTGTGCTGCTGCAGGCAGTATTATCTGTCACACTAATGCTGTGGTCTGAATCCTGTATCTGTTTCTGGATCTTTAAAAACCCCTGAAGTCAACAGACAAATCCCACTGCCTTCAACAAGTTTGGATCAAACTCCTTAAGACTATACCATGCCACAGAAGACTAATCTACAGCAAACACCAGACATTCAGAAATACCAGTCTTGTTAGGCAAGGAGAGAGCAATTACTGAGATCTAAGACATCATAGTCTGTTGTCTGAAAGCGGTAATACATATTGTACAGATCAACATTTGTATTAGAAGTACAACAGAGAGAAAGGAAAGACAGCTTTCCCTTCACCTTCCTGGCTGAGACTGCATTCAGAATCGGGATTCTGAGCAATCTCACAGAGGCAACCACAGCACTAGGGAGTAGCTATTTTTCTCAAAGGCAAAAGAAGCCCACAGCCACAGGGTGATCTTTTGACAGAAGTGCCTAAACCATTTCTCCTTCCACTGCATTTTCCGGAAGCAGCCATTTTTATTATATACCTACTAAAAAGCTTAACTGGTGGACTCAGTAGAGGAATGTTAATAATAAAATCTTCACTTCAGATACTCCTTTAGTAGTAACAACTTCTCATCACTGCAGGCTGCATCTCCCCTTTTTAATCTACTCTTTTAACTTGTTATAAATATTTTCAAGGTGTTCTTAAAACTAAATTCACTGAGTTCAAATTGTAAAGGCCATACAGTATAAATGATAAATAATGAGAATAGAAGAGCTGGAAAATATAAGAAAGCCTATCTCTCAAAAGCCTTAACATGGAGCTAGCAACAAATTCACAAAGGGTGCCTCACAAAAAATTAAAGTAAAAAAAATTAAATTCAAACCAAAATTTGCCTACTCTCTGCTTTCTCTGTCTTACACCTTTCAAGTAGGAACACCCATACGTGCTCTGCTTGGAAAGCACTGAGTTCACCTCACATTTTGTAAGGCAGCAATCTCTATACTATGACACCATCTTGCCTTTTTGGGTGTGTCCAGACTGGTTTGCAAGCTTTGTGGTGTCTCTCAGTCCCAACCTCCTAAATATCCAGACCCTGTCAGTATACCTGGATTTCCTACCAAAAGAAAAAAGTGAACTTACACCTCCTTCTGATACAGAAAAAAGATGACAGGGTGTGTGGGGAGTACAGAGCTCTTCATGAGAACAGAGAATTTGTTTCCTTTTCTGCCCATGAGCTACTCATACCTATCTTTAATACTTTAACTCATGTCCTTTTATATGACTTGTTCCAGCAAATGTTTTAGTTGCTGTTTCTCTTACTCATTTTTATCCCTATTTGGATCTGTTGTGCCATCTCCCACGTTGTACCCTACAAAAATTGTCCTTAGCTTATTTCTTTGAGCTGTCTTTGTGTAATTTATTATCTCCATATGATTGTCTAGTAATATTCTTACACAACTTTATCTCATGTATCAATCATCCATTCTATGTATTGTCCCACAATTATCACAATGAATGTAGGCTACTGCAGCTGTGGAAGAACAATGCCTTCAAAGACAGCTCTTGAACAAAAGGAGAGAAATGAACATCTTCACCACAACCCCCGCCCCCGTGAGAAATTGTGCTTTCCACTGTCTTAGACTCATTACCGACTGGAGGCCCCTACAACAATTAAGTACTCCAAGAGACCAGAGTGAGGTCAGATCTCTTCCTCTTTTCCTGGTCCTGCCACCAAGCTATTGTGCTAGCTCTCAGTAAGTCTTTATCATCTCCCTGGTTCAATTTTCCTCCTCAACAAATGCGCCTAAAATGTTATCCCTCCTGGAGAAGTTAATTTGAGATGAGTACAGGGAACACTGTAAGATTGGAATGTTTTTCTTGTGGTTAGCATGGTGACGCAGTCCACTTCCCATGGACAAAGCCTGAAAACAGACAGGGTTTCTTTTCGTATTTTCAGGCATCTTTGGTGCATTACTGTTGCAGGATAAAAAAGAAAAAAATAATTAAGCAACAGCAGGCAGGTGATAACTGTGTTTATACCTGTGTGAATATCTGAAACTGAACTTCATACCCTCAGGAGATTCCTACTTCCCACTGGCAACCAGTACCACCTGGATATAAATTTTGATAACATTGTGACTGAACAGTGGCACAACCCAACTCCTCCAATTAATACAGAGACAGAATCCCCAATTAGGAGGCTGATCATGCATTGTGTTTCTACACTGACTACTTGAGAAAATGAGAGACTAGGGGCCTCAAAGAAGGTTTTCCTGAAAAAAAAAAAAAAAAAAGGCATGGCTTTGGAGAGAAAAAAAAGAGGCCTAGAAAGAAGGCAGTGAAAATCTGAGCTGGAGGAAAGATCTCAGGGGTCAGGGGGTATGTGTGGAAACAACTGCCAGGGGGTGCTCAGGGACCTTGGTCTGTAATGCCTGAGGCCGGCAGCCACGAGCAGTGGCTCACAAAGGTCCAACATGACTTTGGCTCCAGCATTCCTGGACCAGCCGTGACCTCCCTGCAGGGAAGGGAAGCCAAGACTAAATATAATTCTGGGGGCAAGTCCATGCGAGATAATCTAATAGAATCAAACCACTAATCTTGTTGGTTCTTGAATGAACCCAAGTAACTAGATCCACTAGGAGTTGTTGGTTCGTCTGCCCTGCCCATGAGTATTACAGAGTAGTATTCTGCAGCCTGTAGCAGAGTCCCATCCTTTCTAAACAAGTGCTGTCTGACACTGATGCACAAGGCCGTGGATGTATTAGACTAATTTGAATACAGATTTTTTGTAGGATTTCCCATGGTGACTGTGCCCATTATCATGATCTCCTAAAGACAGGTACAATAAGGTATCCAAATGTGAAATATACTGCCTATATTCATACAGCATGCTCATCTAATGTCTCCAGATTGCCCTTTAACCCATTTGATACACCCCAGAGGCTCCCACAGCAAAGGTACCAAGCACTACCAGCAAATATTCACCACCACCCCTTCCCAAGCTCCTCACTTCTGAGAAGCTACTACAGGCAGGCAGGACATGGCTCAGCAGCCCCAGTCCTATCCTATAACAGAATCGGGCAGGAGAATGGACATGGGGCTGTAACCTCTGACACCCCATCCTCCATGCTACCAGGGCCAGCCTAGACTCCAATTAACTCAGAAGGTTGAGAGCAGACAACAATTCTGAGGAATGACAAGTTATTCCTTCAGTAAATGCAGGTAAATATGCAGCTGCCAGGAAACATATTTAAGGACTGTCTCTGGTTTTAACTGTAAGCTCTTCCTAAGTTACCTGAAATGAATGTCCAGACCACATGCTCATGATACTACATCTGCCCTGCCCACTTGTCTGGACAACAACCCTAAGTCCCTCTTCTCTTAAAATTCAGCCCTGCTGCAAGAGAACACTATCCCATTCACATGAAACTACCTATTTGGCAACCTAAGCCAGCATGCTGGTTTTAAAAAAAAACGTTGTACATGGAAAAATAACAAGTAGAAGAGATACAGTTCCCTTCCACCTTATTCTGATTCTGAACTGTATTCTGATGTGAAGTTTTTGGCCAGGTCCGCCACCTGACTCCAGATCTATGGATTTTGAACCTAAAAAAGATGGAACATGTATGAAGCATTATACATCTCTCTTTCCCTGTTCCTCCCTGTTTCTCCCCCTAAGCTCTTTAGGCAGCTTACTTGAGCATTAATTTACTGTGGGATTGATCTATTTGTGTATGTTAGCAGGGCTTCTAAGACGGTTGTGCCATGCTTATGTTAAGAGCTCTGGACTTCTGGGCCAGAGCTGACTGGTTCCTAATGAAGATAGAGGGCAAGCAGTGTTTAAATTTGGGTATTACTTTTGCTCAGGTACTTTACAATCCTCTGCTTAGGAGTCAAATTTAGGGTTGTGAATGTTACAATTTGTAACACTTATTAAAGCAATATAGTATCCATAAAATGCCATAATTACTGAAAGGAAGATGACCAATAACACAGTAATAAAATAAAAAATACTAAAGCAGTAGTAAACTAATGCAGTAATAAAAAATTTACGATATAATAAAAAATGAAAACACTATGAAAATTAATTCCTCACAAACTGGTAAACTTCTGCAGGTACTACCTCACATACATAAATGTGACTAAAAATTATTTTACCCTCCCTTACTCAGGAAAAGCTCAAAGAAAATCTTCCATTTCAAGAAATGCACCCACTTGCTACATAATGCTTGAGGTTTACAACCCTTTTAACAAAGCCCTAATGAAAAAAACCTCTCAATTTTCTATGAATTAAAAAGGTTTTTAAAAGATTTTAAAATATTGAAATTTGGAGGTAAATGTCTTAAACTAAGATAGTTTCAAGCTCCATTTCCTGAACAATGAAAAGGGAAGCAAATTTTTAAATCCAAAGGCAGAAACTGTATCTGAGACAGAAACAAAAGGCCATTTAACAGAAAGACAGGTCGTGAAACTCATGCCTATAACCAGATTTATGTCAACTTCAGATGGTTTTCAAATGATTGGTTCAAAAAGTCTGATGATATAAATATGTGTATCACCCTCAACTCAGATTTTCATGTACAATCATTCCATAAATGTTTAATATTTCATAATTGAACCTAAACTGACCCAACAGTCAAGGACAGAAAAAGAATATACAATAAAAGCTGCTTGCTGTTCATTGGCATGTAGAGCTGTTTTCAGATGTTAACTTACCAGGACCCAAGGAAATGGACTGAAGCTGTGTCAGGAGAGGTTTTGGCCTAGATATTAGAATAAGGTTCTTCAGCCAACAGAGGGTTGTTGGGCACTGGAATGAACTCCCCAGTGAAGTGGTCACAGCACCAAGCCTGACAGAGTTCAAGCAGCATTTGGACAATGCTCTGGGGCACAAGGTGTGACTCTTGGGGACAGTTCTGTGCAGGGCTGGGAGCAGGACTCGATGATCCTTGAGGGTCCCTTCCAATCAGCTTATTCTGTGATTCTGTGAAAATAATATTCACTACAAGTTGTTGCACATTCATTATATTGAAGCTTTTTCACAATAGCCTATTCTTTCTCCCAAATATCCTGGGGATACAACATTTAAAAATATTTCCCACTGGGAAATTTCACTTTTCCCCTCCCTTTTATTTCCCTTCTTTTTTTTTTTAATAAATCAAGAGGCAACAATTTCCAGTTACTTAAGGCATGACTTATCGTACCTCTTAATGTATAAAACTACTTTGAAAAATAACTTTAGAACATGCTTATTTTGAAAAGCCTCATTTTTATCTCTGACCTTCAGCTCAAGCATACTAGAACTCCAACGGTTTTTCTTCAAATCTCTCTCCTGTGAACAACTTGGGATTGGAAAGCAAAGCTGGTTTCTTTCATGCTCATCCATCATCACCAATAATAAAGATCTGAGATTAAATTACGCCTTTCCTCATTGATTCCAATACTCTGGGATAAAAAGCTTTACTTACAATTTCCTTTGCCTTGTTTTGGATATTTAAAGTACACTATGTCATACTTACAGAGCCAAATTCATTTATTCCTTAGCAATCCAGCTAAGTTCACTGAAGTATTCTGTAATTCCCAGACACAGTTCTGCCTTACAACAGGCATTTAAAGTCTATGTTGAAAGCAGAGAATTGGACAAGCTGGTAACACTTGAGATGCATATGTTATTTTCAAATAAAATTATACTTTCTTCCATCTTTTCTTGTTACTTTGACAAACATAATCTAAATTTTACCATAAAGTGGAAAGGAAGGGACTATTCCTGTCTAAAAGGTTCCCCTCTCCATTCCTTTCCTATTATTACACTCTCTTTAAAAACCAAGGTAATAGACCAAGAGCAAGCCCATATTATACAGTTTTCTTCACAACTATAATTTTAACCCTATCATGTGTCAGTATATTATGATACCTGATGTAATCTTTAAGAGATCAGACAGTAGAAACATCTGTATGTGTAAGAGATTCATCTCTTAAAATTTATATTCCAACAGGTATCTTGGAAGCATAAGCTATGAGAATGGGAATATTTCCCCATACAAGTGGAATGTAAACATAAACCCCCTCTCCCTATGAAATATCTATCTCTTTGCTTTGTCTTGTTCTTCTCAATCACCTTTGTGGAGGGGAGGGGAAAGTATTTTATTTACCTGTTTTACAAAATCCTAAGTTTGGTTGAAACCTTGACAGAGAACATATTACTACTGATTGACTGACTGACTTTACTGGATTCAAATCATCAGTGAAATTTGCGACACAATGGCTTCATAAATTGCTTGGGCTTTTTTATAATAGTTCAAAAAAAGACAGAAAATACCACATTGAAAGCTGAGGATAGGACCTAACACAGTCTACAGCCCATTGGTAAGGTACCATGAAATAAGCATTTTTGCTCTTGGCTCTTTAATATGATCATACTTTCAAGTGAGGAAAACCTACTTATTCTAGTTCCACTAGGAAAATGCAGAGGAACTCCATTAATTTAATTATATTGGACAAGTTCTTTAATATTCTTCAACCAGAAAAAGCGTATTGAATAATTATACTGTGGTACAGAATCACAGAATGAATTAGCTTTCAAAAGACCTGTGAGATCATTGGTCCAACCTATGACTAAACACCATGTCAACTAGAGTATGGCACTGAGTGCCATGTCCAGTCTTTCCTTAAACACATCCAGGGACAGTGACTCCACCACCTCCCTGGGCAGCCCATTCCAGTGACTTACCACCCTTTCTGTGAAGAAATTCATCCTAATGTTCAACCTAAACCTCCCTGGGCGCAGCTTAAGACAGCACCTCCATGTCCCTCCTGAACTGAGGGGCCCAGAACTGGACACAGCACTAAGGTGAGGCCTCACCAATGCTGAGTACAGGAAGACAATCCCTGCCCTGCTCCTGCTGGCCACGCTTTTGCTGATACAGGCCAAGTGTCATTGGTCTTCCTGGCCATCTAGGCACATACTGGCTCATGTTCAGCTGCTGTCAACCAGAATCCCCAGGTCCTTTTCCACTAGACCACATTCTACTTCTTGCATTTTGGACTCGTGTTTCCTCAATTTTTTTTTCCAAATAGTTGAAATAGCACATCAACATAATCAGGTTTTTTATGATGATTCAGCTGAATTATGAGATACCCTTATTGTAAATTTGAATGCTATCCAGAAATAGCTGACAGCAATGAATTCCTCTAGACGATACACTCTCAATTTTAGAAATATTTCTGTTTTAAGCAGTGTAAAAATATTTACAGAATGCAGCATTTAAAACCTGTTTTCAGATACAAAGTTAAAAGAAAAAAGACAAAAGTATAATTTCTGAATTGCAAATACCGAAATAAAAACAAATCCCCAAAACAAGTTACATAAGCTTTGAATCATATCAAAGGATGTGGAAGAAAATAGATTCAATTTCCCTTTGATAATGTGAGACAGAAAAATACTTTACTATGATTTCCTAGTGATTATTTACTTCTAACAATTCAAAGAATGCTGGATTCCACCGTCATGTTAACAAAAAGATAAATGACAACCAATTATGTAAACAGAATCCTTTAGATGAAATTTCCTCACTATTTAGGAATTATGAAATCAAAAGCCTTAGCCCAAGCAAGATACATTCCTGTTGATTTTCTTAAGATGATCTTCTAGATAATTCTAGCCAAATGGCTTTTATTTCATTAACCAAACTAGCAATCTTAACTACACTGGTGCTAAGAATCTTAAGTACAGTGGACTGAATTTCCAAAAGAGAAGTACTTCACTAGGTTAAAGCACTTCAGCCTCAAGCCTGTTCTATGTCAAAACTGAAATTTGGCTTAGAGGTACTACCCCTTGTATAATTCCTCAGTCAGGTGTCTGTGCAAGAGTTCAAAATAAACTCAAATTTCCTGTTATTCAGTTAAGAGTGGCTAAGACTGTTTTGCCATGCAAGCTTAAATGTATTTTAGAACAATTTTCACAAGAGGGCTATTTCACTAGATGGTACAACTACAGCAGTTAGACATCCTCTTCTCAAAACAGTAATCTTCAGCACAGAGTATATTTCACTTAGGGAATTTAAAACAATTTTCCTGATACTTTGCCTTGGCACAGTGTTGTTTTAACAGTCTTTCTCTAAAAAGGCTCTTGCCAGTTAGTTCTTTCCACCTTTTCACTCTCTACTGTACTTGTTTCTTGCAGACAGTCACTCCTCAACTGGAACCAAGCACAGCACAGTGCCTTGGATGCTTTAGCATTTTGTAGCGCTGAGGGTCTTCCGCTGGCAACTCCACAGCCTGCCTTCCACTGGCAGCTCTGTAACTTGACTGTCACGAGGAGAAAGCAGTGGCAAGTTTGAATAGGCCTTGGTGAAACCCACATAGCTATTATGGGAAAAATAAGACAGGAGGATAATTTTCACCATTAGAGATTATGTATGTTATCAGTGATATATATGTATCAAACTAAATAGTATCTATAATTACTATGAAAAATACAAGGTTGTCTTACAGATAAAAGGGATTCTTTCTCACAGATGATGTTCTGAGAAGAGTATTACTAATACAAAATTACACACACCAGACTTATATGAAGGTGTTAATAACTCAGTGTCTTGTGAAGAACTGAATTCATGCTGCATACTTTTTTTTTCCTTACAGGGCATCATTAAGATGCAGTAAGTCTTACCTCTAAAAAGTAGACTTTCACATCCTTAATTCACAGCCTTTACATCTTTCTGTTAAGGTAGAGACCATCACTAGCTGCCTGAATATTGGCTTAGTAAATGTTATGACCTCCTTATTCCTCACCTCCCATTTACATTTAAAACAAACCATCCAAGTCTAAAATTAACCTGTACTACAACTGTATTAACTTACTATTCCACATGAACAGTTATTATAGCTACCATAGACATAGTCTGCAGTTATGTGAATCACTAAGCAAATTATTATGCCTCTGCTCGGAAAAGTTTCCTCATGACAAAGGTTTTAGTCATGCTTTATGAGAAGAGATGAGGCTTGACTTACTAAATGCAACTGTGTCCTGACAAAAATCTCTAGAAAACTTAGTATAACAGGAAAACAAACCTTTTACCTTTCTGGTGAGTTAGCATGGTGAATCATAGAAACATCTAGGTTGGAAAAGACCTCCAAGAGCTAGTCCAACCATTAACCCAGCACTGCCAAGTCCACCATTAAACCATGTCCCTAAGTGCCCCATCCACATGTTTTCGAAATACCTCCAGGGGTGGTGACTCAAATGCTTCTCTGGGAAGCCAGTACCAATGCTTCCTTACAATGGCTACAAATAACATGCAAGCTATCATCAATACTACTGATTCTTCCATTTTTGTTGCTAAACTCAGCACTACATTTCTGCACTTGCTTAGATTTCCCTGTAGAAGCCATTGTCCAGCAGCTTCGCAGCCTCCTTTTTCCATCTCACCTGGCACGGCCTCACCACGGAGAGCTCGGAACCGTGGCCAACATGGACCAGCCCTTAACAAACTTTTCACTTGGTGCCAAGGACAGCTGAGACCCCTTTTCAGATCCTCTTTGCCAGATTAAATCAAGCCAATCTCCCAAACGACGCACAAAATGTGGGGGCTGGACTTGCACCTCACAGCTGCTTTCAGGACATTCACCCGTCCAGAAATCCCACTCAATTGCCCCAAAGTGCCACCCAGCGCTTGCTCACACGCTCCACCGGCGCCTCCGCCCAACTCAAGGCGCGGGCAGGGCCCTGCCCCAACCCCCACACTTCGCACTCGGACCGGCCCTACAGGCGGCTCGGGCACAGGAGCGGGGAAGGGGAGAGAAGGGGAAAGGGAAGGGGAAAGGGAAGGGGAAAGGGAAGGGGAAGGGCTCGGCCATTGCCACCCCCCAAATTTCGCTCCCCGCCAGGTCCCATCCGTGCCCCNGGAAGAGGAAGAGGAAGAGGAAGAGGAAGAGGAAGGGGAAGGGCTCGGCCATTGCCACCCCCCAAATTTCGCTCCTCGCCAGGTCCCATCCGTGCCCCAACCTCGCCACCCACTCACCCGCCCCAGACCCCACCCCACAGGCCACAGTGCGCAGGCGCCAGTCCCTTCCCCTGCCATCCGGCGGGGCGGGGCCGCGCAGGCGCAGCGCTCACAAGAGCCGCGTCGCGCCTCTGCCTTTCCCCCTCTGCCGGCGCCAAGATGGCGGAGTACGATCTGACCACCAGGATCGCGCACTTCTTGGACCGGCACCTGGTCTTTCCACTGCTGGAGTTCCTGTCCGTCAAGGAGGTGCGTGTCTCTCCTAAGGGTGGGAAAGCTGGCTGCGGGAGCGGGAAAGTGGCAAGCCATGCCGCCAGCTGCCGGTGCTTCCCTTGGGCCTGAGTGCGCCGCGGCCGGCGGTTTCCTCCCGTGGGCCTGGGCTCTGCGCGGGCCGGGCGCGGCCCGTGAGGGATTCGTAGCCTCCGTAGGGAGGAGCTCGGGGTCCCTGTGCCGCGTGGGTCGAGGAGCGAAACGTCTGGGCCTGCCCAGGAAGGGACGGGAGCGGGGCCGAGAGGAGGCCCGAGGGAGCCGCTCCTTGATCACGCCGCGCGGCTCCTCGGCCTCTCTCTTGCGAGGCAGCACAGAACTCCTGCACTTTCTCCTTCCTCAGATTTGGTGTAGTGCCTTTCCCTCAGCTGTATTCGGAGAAGGGGAAAGCTAGAGCTCTCCTTCGCAGCCGCAGTTCGCAGTCCCACAGCGTGGGACACGCTCGATAGCCCCTGCGGCACTTGGTGCTCGGGCCGTCCCGCAGCCCGAGCTCAGGGAGGTCTGTGGGGTTGCGCCAATGATACTAGTTAATTGCTATTTGAAACCCATGTCATCACGAATTTGTGTTGGAAACAAACAGAAGTCTCGTATTATCTCTTGTTGATCTTCATTATGTTGTATTGCTACAAAGACCCCAGTAATGCTGGAGGTACCTCAAACGAGTGCTTCAGATACTTTAGACTAAACCCTCATCAGTCTAAATTATTTTAAAATGGAAGCAAAATGTGTAAAGTTACATAAGTTTTGAATTTAAAATAGGTCTTATTTTAGGCTTCAGAAATTAACTGATTAACCACGCATACATTGAGACAACTTGACCTAACCAGGTGTCACGTCTAGCATGTGGATTTTGCTTAATCTTGTCATCTCGGGGGTATTCCTATATTATTAGCATTTTAAAGTCAGCTGAAGTTAATTAAACAGTTAATTTTGTAGTATTAATTTTGAACAACACAATGTTCAGGGCCAGATTGAAATGTCTGCAGATACTATATCTGAGATGTCCATAAATGTTATGTGGTGAGTTGTAATACAGCTCTTGTGCAAATGTGGTTTTGAGGAATATACTGGATTTGGCCCTCGCCTACATCTTCAACACAGAACAGCAGTTCTCAACTCACTGTGAAATTACGGAGTATGAGCTCTAAAAAATAATTTGAAAAGTTTAAAAGCATAGCCACTCTAAATTTGTTCTTATGCTATTGACCTAGCAACATATTTTAGATTAATCTGCACCACAGTTAAATTATAAATTTAATCTTGTGCATCTGTTCTGAGAGTCACTTTAAGTAACTTAACTAGTTCATACTGTTCAGCGTTTTATTTTGTAGAAAGTATTCAGTACTTGAAAAATATGATGAAGGTTTAATTATTTTTAAAAATAGATATATAATTTTGCAATAGAAATTACTATTCCTGTTAAGAGACTAGTAATGTTACTTGACTTCTAATTACCTTTTGAAGTACCTGCTTTCATAGATAGCAGGAAATATTTGGTATTTTGCCAAGACTGAAAATGCAGAGAGGCTTTATAGTAAGTGCTCTTAATGATAGAGCTGTGAGATTTGATATTTAAAACAATTAAATTGTACAGAAGTCCATAAACTGTGCTGTAAAGGTAACTACATAATATGAATTGAAACTCTTTAACACTGGTCAAATGAATCTGTTAATAATTCCTGTTTCAGATATACAATGAAAAAGAGCTACTCCAAGGAAAACTGGATCTCCTTAGTGATACCAACATGGTAGATTTTGCTATGGATGTGTACAAAAATCTTTATTCCGATGAAATTCCTCATGGTAAGCTGCTCATTGAGATGTAAAACCTGTTTTGTAACCCTTCTATCTAAAATAATAAATAACTAGTGATAATTTGCTTGTTGCATTCCAAAACTATAATAATGTTAACTTCGGTGTTACTGAAAGAATGTGCAATACTGAGACAAATAGAGTGCCCTAATCCTGGGAAGTTTGGGTGTTTTGGTGTGTCAGGAACTTAACCTTTGAGTGACCTCTGAAGTATTTCAATGCTGATTTGGTAATTTCAAGCACTTTGAAGGTGTAGCCTAATGGAGTTGCACTAGCTTTTCCTCTGTCAAATTAAACACTATTGCACAATGATTTGGTGTCATTTGGTGACTTTTTCGTTAAAGCATCCAGTGTGTTAAGAGTAGAGTTGCATTGTAAGTAATTCCATTAATCTCTCTGTGGCTGATTTTTAGACTTTGGAGAGAAGATGTTTTTGAAAATGCATGTTTTCCTCAATTCTGTCAATATAAAAATTGCTGCTTTTCTAGAAGAAAATACATTTTAAGATGAATATGATTTCTTACTATCTTATCCATTATTTTGGGAACTTTCCTGTTTACTGCTTAAATTTCTATCATCTTGAGGAGCATTTGGGAATGGGGAGAGAAGTAGTTTATCTAGCTTTCTCTAATTTCTGTCCTTAATGGGTGTTTTGATTTTGAGGTTTTTTCCAGATTTTTTTTTTTAGTGAGTTGGGTGTTTTGTTTTTTTTTGTTGCTTCCTGACCTAGTCTTTCAATACTCACTGTGTTCCTATTTCTCCATCTTTTTTTTCTTGTTGGGGAATTCCTTGCCCTTTTCTTAGCTATTGGGACTACAGTCTATCTTGCCTGCATCTTAGGAGGAAGAGACTTGGGTGCTGTTGCATTCTTCCTCTGGATCTTGCTCTTTTCAGGCTCTTGAAACTGCAGAGGTGGCTGTTTGCCTCTTTGGAAAGATACGAAGAGAACTGATAGACTTCTGGACATTGAAGTCAATGCTTTGACCAAGTTTGTGCTAGCATGAGATGTTGTTATGAGTATATGTACAGTGACACATGGGACTTGTAACATATAATGAGAGCCAGAGGGTTTCATTTCTGTAATCTAAAACACAGCTGTAAAAATAGCTTCACCTTTAGGTTACTTAACAGTTCTATTGATTAAAAAAGTCAGGCTGTATCAAGGCTATAAAAATCTCAAAGCTGAGTAAGTATGCCTCTTTCTTGCCCTGCTTCAGCTTTTTTAAACTGTTGAAGAATATTGTTGTTATCAGTAGTAAATGAGTAAAATACTAAAGTAGTAAACAACACAAGAAGTAGCAATTCTAGCAGACTTCCATAAAGTAACTACTCAGTAACTGTCTTTGGAATTCTGATCATAGCCAGTTACTTAAGCAGCTTGCCTAACAGTATAACTTCATAAGGTCACAGCTGCATGAAAGCTGAATAAATTTGCTCCCTCAGAGAGCTCTACCTTCATTAAAAAGCAGCAATTTCCACACTTGTTTGAAGAGAGTATGAGAAAAACATTACATCTCTTAAGATTTTACGTCATCAGTTTGGCAGGGGTTTT
Organism: Dasyornis broadbenti; assembly: GCA_013397935.1. Classification (NCBI taxonomy): domain Eukaryota; kingdom Metazoa; phylum Chordata; class Aves; order Passeriformes; family Dasyornithidae; genus Dasyornis; species Dasyornis broadbenti. The sequence goes on along the minus strand of VZRN01003245.1, from coordinate 822,804 downwards.
AGTGTTTTTTTTGTATAATGAGTTAGCATTGTTTGATCTGTGGCTTTTATTCAATTAACATAAACAGAGCTAGTTCTTTCACACAGTCTGTTGTTCAGGGTGCTTGCTTGCACAGCTTCCTATGCAAAGGCCTTAACTTACTTTTGAGATCTTTCTGGTGTCATCTTTGTGTATCAGCGCTTATCAGGATGTGTGCATGGACAGGTGGTTCTTGTGGAATCACTGGTGTCATTAGAAGTTTATGCTGTTCTTTTTTAAGACTTCTCTGTTTAAAGTACTCAAAACTAAGTTCACTTACACAGTTATAATTAGAAATGTCCCTGCACAATTTATAGTTGCTTTTGTCTTGTCTTCCATGAGATCAACTTACAATTACACATCCAGGAGATGTCGCAGGAAAACATTTTCGTATTCTTAGTAAGTCAACTGAATGTTTTTTCTTTCATCTGTTTCCCCTTCCTCTTTTGTAATCTCAAGAGTCAACTGAAGTTGGAGAAAATTTCTCCTTATTGGAACACTTCCTGTCAGGCAAGTTGTTCTTATATTTAGGTTGGATCACCATTATGGTGTTAGTCCACCTTGGATGTCCTGTTCAAATATCTATATAGTCAAATCGTGCAAGAAATGTTGACTCTGTTCACCATGGCCTTGATTGTTCCGGTGTGTGGTTCCCTTTCACATTTTCCTGCATTTATCTCCTGGGATTTTGTCTTGGCTTCTCTGATCCCATATGTTTCTTGGGTCACATAGCCAATGTCAGGGTGATTTTTCCTTTTTTTTTTTTCCTAAACTTACACACTTTTCTAAATTTTGTTTGAGTCTTCATTTTATTGCACTGCTAGCACTTGGTGAGGAATTTGAGGTACGTGTAAAATAATCACCCTAAAACTGTTAGTTCAATTTCCTGTCAATTTTTCATAAAGGGTTTAATGTTTCCGTTAAACACAGAGCATTCAAAATTGTAATTTTGCAGGTTGAGCTGCTTCAAATTTTTCCTGTTAATTTTTAGTTAAGTATTCTATAAATGTGCTTTCAGAACGTGATCATCAGTCAGAAGAAAATCAATCTTCGTGGATATCATTGGACTGTTTACTTTTTCCCAAGTTTATTTGGAATAAATGAATTTAGTTAAAAGGTTGTTTCTCCCTTAGTGGAAACCTGTAGATGTCTTGTCTAATACAGACTCTGCTTCAGCTGTATTTGCTCTCTGGTGGCCTCCACACAGGAGGAAAAGAACCAAATGTTAGGAATTTTTACTAAGTTATGGAATTGTTGGATACATCTGGGTTTGAGACTTGACTGAGAGGACAAGTGAGGTAGGAATTGGGAAGATGTGTTCAAGTGTCAGCACCATGGCATTACAGGTTGGTTCATGTAAAACTTAAAGCATTATATTAAAATCTTTTCCTTTGTGTGTTCAGCTTTGCGTGAGAAAAGAACAACTGTTGTCGCACAGCTGAAGCAGCTTCAAGCTGAAACGGAGCCTATTGTCAAGATGTTTGAGGATCCAGAGACTACGAGGCAAATGCAGTCCACCAGGTAATTTCTGACATAATTTGTCAGGATGACTTGTTGGTACCTCTAAGGTGTTGCTGCTAGGAATGCTTTCTGTGTAGTGACTGCAAGAAAGACAATTTTATTTCCAGACTGTATTTACGTAGTGCTTGTGGTCAGATAAGTGAAATTGCTGGACAGTTTTCTCTTTTTAGTGCTTTTACCTGTTGTGCAGAAGGCATCTGTTTTTTTTAATGTTTTTAGAACCAACTTGGGACAAGTGACAGTTGTCATCCAGTGCAGTCCAATCACGGGCTTTTTTGTTTGGCTTTGATTTGGTTTAGGGATTTTTGAAGGGAAATATGGGCTAAACCAGTTCAAATTCTCTTTTCTGACATCCAAAAAGGAATATGGAGTGTCATATTAGTCTGGGAGGCCTGGTGGATAAGCATCCTTTCAGCCTCAGAGCACCTTTCTTTAAGGTGTTCTATCCTTTTCTCCCTGCACCATCCCCAAACTGTTGCAACTTGATATAAGCTGGGGCTTATAATAGTTTTTCTATGGGAGCAATTGTACGAGTTAGCCTACACATTATGTCTGAGTTCTATCAGAGTTTCACTATGGTTAAACTTGAACTGGGCGCTGTAGGAAAGAGTTCAGCTGTAGTCACTGAGGAGTAACTGCACCTTCAGTAGAGAGATAGGCAGGTATTTGTTTGGCAGAAATTACTCCTTGTTTCCTTTACATAGGAAACATTGTTATTGCTATTGTAAATGGGTCTGACAAACTCTGGAATATTAATTAGATCCCTTCTTCAGCCTTATCTGCCCTAAAATTTTTAATAGAGCATGTTGTATCAGACAGAGCACCTATGGCTCATCTTGAAGGTGAAGCCTGTACTTGTGTTTATTGTTATGCATCCATTGATATGGAAGGCTGTAACATTGTTTCTGGAATTTCTTAGGAGAATATTGAATGCACAAACTCTTCTTTCTGTCTTCAGAAATCTTCTCTATGAGTATACCTTTGTTTGGGAACCATCCCCGAGAAGAATATGGGTCCCTCAAGGGAGAGGAGCTTGATTAGAATTTACTCTTCATTTCAAATACAGATTATCATTCTTTTTTTCTTTCCCCTGCCACTCTTGGCATTGTTTTCAGAATTTGCTATAGATTAATTTAGATCTTGATCAGTGCAGAAATGGTGGGGTGCAGTGTATTATGTCTCAATGTACACATGAAATAAGATGTCAGTAGGAATCATGAAATCTGTTAGCTTTGGAGCATGTCAGAAATTTTTTCTATCCTGGTGTCACCAGAATGTATTTAAGCTTCTGCTGGAAAAAACATTGTTAACTAAGTAAGCTGCCTTTGTATCTGATTTCAGAATGGATGTTCAAGTTAGATAATTACATAAGGAAAAGGAACTGCTTTTGTTTATGACTTGTGATTATGCAAAGCCGGGAGCCACTTGCTTTTGGAGGTGTAGCTTTGAAAAGTGAAAGTCGCAATTAATATGGCAATTGAGCCTATCTTAAAAGTCTTTTTGATATTACCACAACTATTCCAATCTAATGGAACATATGGAGGTCTTGTCCAATTCTTGCTTGCCTTTAGCCAGTTTTTGTAATAATACTCATCCTAGAAAGAAGTTACTAAAATACTAGCATTTCTTGGGAAACGTGCTCTGTTACTTGACTTTCGATTCACAGAAGTTGGCTGGTAGTCTGTACTTTAAAGTAGAAATGCTTTCTTTAGGAGCAAGAGTTACAGTCAATAAATGCATGGAATATAACTTCCCTAATACTATAGTATATTAGCCCTACTGCTCATATGCAACAAGTTTTGTTTTACAACTGATATGCAATTTTTGTTTGTAGAATGTCTGGAAAATTCACAGCTCAGAAATTCTGGCTTTGGTTATTGGCTTGGCAGTAGTTCCAATCCAGATTATCGGGCTTAGATAGTAGTAGGTAGAATCGGGCTGAAAGATATCCATCTGTCTAGACCTAAGCAGTGTGCTGTAGACAGTAGAAAGAACTTTTGATTCTTTTGGGAGTTCCTGCTGGTGATTTTGAGTCTGTATCAAATTCGTAGCTGCATATTATCAGGACTTTAGATCATGGCCTTTGGTCCATGACAACACTGTTCGGAATATCCAAGTCTGGGAAATGATGTGTAAAGGAGACTTTGCAGGTAGTAGTTCTTTCAAGAATAAGCCAAAACATTTCACTTTTCTAAGCAACTGTTGGAGGACATTGACTTTAAAATTGCAGAGCAATAGTCAGTATTCCTCGTCCTTAAAGTATGTTCTACTGGAACAAATCCATGAGATTATTTAATTGCTTTCACAGGTATGACTGGGGATTGTCATTCTTGGCTCACTTGGCAATTTGCCGTCTCCCTGTAGAATCTTATACTATAAATTCTAATTAAACAAACTCACATATTTGTGGTCAGTTGATTTCAGAGTAAATGGGAAAATACTCCCTTGCATACACTTTTTGTTGTGTCTTTGTCCCAGGGAATTTACAGCTTGCCTCCTGGAGGCTTAAACTTCTCTTTAATCCTAAAAAAACAAGCAATATTACCTAGATCAATGTTAAATAAAAAGCAGTCTTCAGAGATGTGATCACATAATCATAGATGTTTATAACATACTAGTATGATTATTTTTTATAGTGTTGTGTTTTGCAGATATTCACTGTGGTAGAGATATTCCTGTGACCCGCTCTGTCTCAGTGCTAAGCACAGGATAAGTTTCCTTTCTATTTACTTTAGCTTTTGTGGGTTTTTTCCTGTCTCCTGTTAAAAACAAAGCTGTCTAGAGTAAGTGCTCTGGAATTAGAACATGAGAGTGGGAAGCGCTCTAATTCAGAATTCACCTTTCATACTGAAAGCTAAGGATGCTATCAAATTTAAACCAACTTTCCACTATTTCTTAACTGGAGTTATTATTGCAGGTGGCATTCGTTATTTAAAATTAGAATAATTTTAAGGTTTTGAAATTTCCTGACACTTTAGTAGTAGATGACTGTTTCTGCAGCTGCATTTGAATAAGTGGAGGAATGAATACTCTCAATTCATGCTCAGTTTTGTGTATTTTACCTTTAAAATTATGTTGTGTTGTGTAGTATGTTGCATGGTGGCGGCTGACTTTTTTTGTAAAAACAGGACTTTCTATCCTTTTATTATAGAGATGGTCGAATGCTGTTTGACTATTTAGCTGAGAAGCATGGGGTAAGTGTTTTAGCTGCTGCAATTCAGTTCCACCCAACCTCCCTCACAGCTGATAGCGTTTTGATCAAGTACGGCCTAGCCGTTTTCCCTGTCTCCTGTCAATGTAGCTAAGAGGCAGAATTCCTAATACATATTTAAGTCTTAAAACTTTTAATTTTTATGCAAACAAAAAAAGGGCTGAAACATAATGCTAGCTGCACCTATGTAACTTAGGTGTGCTTTACTTTGTAATGCAAGATTTCACCTTTTTCCAGTATCGGTGCAATCTTACATTGCATAGCATAGATTGAGATAATAGTTTTCTGTTGTCTTGTCTTATGTACAATGTTTTTTGAAAAACTGGAGATTTCAAAGCTTACTCTACTATTAAAATTGGCTTCTGACAGTGTGGTTTTTTTTCCTAGTAATAAAAGCTTTTGTTGTATTCCTTTTTAGTTTAGGCAGGAGTACCTAGATACACTCTACAGGTATGCAAAATTCCAGTATGAGTGTGGTAACTACTCAGGAGCTGCAGAATATCTCTACTTCTTTAGGGTTCTGGTAAGTTTTGATTGGTTGTTGATTTGGGGTTTAGTTTTGTGGTTTGTTTATTGGGTGTTTTTTTCAATTAAATGCTTAAACCAGTAAATTGCCTGTATTAATTCTTAGAATAAGAATAATACTTTAGAGTCTTTTGAGGCAATTACTGTTTGCCAGAGTTTACAGTAATTGTTAATGAGCATCAGAATTCTTCAGCAATTCTGATATTTTCAAGCAGAATTCAGAATTGTTCTTTAAATGTGTAGGGCTTGTAACATTTAATTATAGAATACAGCAAAATGAATACTTGTTTTTATGAAGACTTGATTTTGTGCACAGATGTAGTCAACACCAGTGAAAAACTTGCAGGTTGAGTGTAATTGGTGGTAATGGTGAACTGCCACCTTCTTATCTGAACTCTCATCTGTTCTCTCTTGAGCTTTGTGATGGATCTAAGAGTATAAGTCATCTCCCTACGAAATGTGAACAGCTTAGATGATCAATGTAGAACCAGATCCATTGTCTCTGAAGTAACTATTTTAGTGATGTTGTAATTAATATCATTTGTTACTGGTGGGAGTGAATTCCGAGAATAAAGGTTTAATGTCGTGTAAGAATCTCAACACAGTAAATTTTTTGTTGGTGGTCAGTGAATGTGCTGCTTTACTAACAAATGGAAATTTAAGGCAACTGCTTGAAAATCTAGATAGTGCAGCTGGAACAGCTACAGTACCTAAAAGCAGTTATTGTGAATAACTACCTCTAATTAAGTGATTTGGAACCAGCACAGAGCATGTGAACCTTCTCAGCTAAGTATCTGCTAAATTGGCAGCTTGGTTGATGGAGTTTGTAAGTCAGTATCTTATGGATCTGTTTAGTGATTGCTGAAAACATGCAGTGGTTCATACGTCGATACTTTTTTCTTGCTAATTTCTGTTCCCATCTAAAAGTAATCGTAACTCTCTGAAATACTGCTAGAGTAAACCACAATGATTTCTGTAATTAACTGTAATTAAAGAAGAAAAATTGGAAAGTGTATCTTTAATCAGAAGAATAGGGTTTAAAATAGGAATGAGTTGAGCTCTTAGTCTAAATTTTGATGCTAAAGCTGACTTTCAGTGTTACAGGTTCTTTTTATGTACCAAGAGGTGAAACTAAAGTTACATTCGTAGGTTTGTGAGCAGCTATCCTTAATTCTTCATGCCTTAATTCTGGGCATAGCATTATGTTCTTATATGTCAAGTAACTAATCTCAAAAAGCAAAGTACTGATTTTGTGCTGGTATTAGCTTGGTATAGGACTTTTGTTACTAATTCTGATGGGAGAAGGTTTGTTTAAAGTTCTGTGTGATGAAACATAATCTGTGAAAGAACTATTGTAACCAGTCTGAGAACAGAATTTGGCACTGTGAATGACGTAGTGCAACTCATTCCTGTATAAAACTAGCACAGCTTGACCTTGGGACTACCCTTCCAGGAAATAGTTTCATTGCTGCAAAGTTGCAGTTCTTCTGGACATTTCTGTAGCAACTACACTTCTAGGCAAGGCATTAGTAGGAAGAACTTGGAATGCTAGCTTTTTGAAGGTGGTTACTTACTATTTCGAATTCTTCAAGAGCCTGCCTTGTTTTGCTAGTTAAGCATTTTTATATGGTGAAAAAAAAATTTGGAACCAGTGTGTTATCTGCTGCTCAGCTTTCTTTTTTTTAACTTCTACTGCAGCAGCCTGGATCTTTGTCTTACTTTGACAGGAGTTCCTAGTTTCAGCTTAAGAAATTTTACTACTGTTTTTAGTTCTGTGCCTGAACTGCTTTTCTGAGGAAAAAAATTACTTAATTTGGAGGGTTAGGACTATGCAAAATAGATACCTTGTAAATTAAAAATACTGTCAGAAAATACCTTCTGTAATTTTAAAAGTAAATAATAATTTTTTTAAAAATAATGAGTGTGACTTCGTTGCTATTGTTGAAATTAGGTTCCAGCAACAGACAGAAATGCTTTGAGTTCTCTTTGGGGAAAACTGGCATCTGAAATCCTAATGCAGAATTGGGATGCAGCCATGGAAGATCTCACAAGACTAAAGGAGACAATAGATAATAATGTAAGTAAAATATTGGACATGTTAGCAACGTGAGAGGTTAGAGGTGCTAGTATTCAAATTTTACTATAAATCACTTGCAGTCTTATTTAGGAGTAGGTTACTACCTTATCACTTGATAAATTTTCAATAAACAAAAAAACCCTTAAGGATGAGTTTGAGAGCAGGGTATCATTGTGGGAAATTGTTGCTTAAATTTCAGATACTTGTATATTCATTTTCTGTAAAGAATTAAATGCATGTAAATAAACCATGTTGTTATCTCATGAATACAGTGCTTTTGACAGAAAATGCAAGACAGCTTGTATTTGGAAATAGTTTTCAGCTAATTCAGCTTTCTTGACAAAACTCTTCCTGAGTGCAGATGAGCACCAAGAGCTTAAGGGGAGAGTGGGGCTGCAGTACTAATTCAGAGTAACTGAAGGGATTAGGGACCTTGCAGTCTTCCTCTTTGCTTGTGGGGACTTCACTGGCCTTATCTGAGATGTGAAAGTTTTAGTCTCCTGAGCCAGAGTCTTAAAAAAACTTTTTTTTTTGTCCCTCAGTTATTTTTTTGTCTATGTGACAGATAATTAGTGTTAACAAATTTTCTTCTCTAATTTTGTCTTTATGATTCTGTTTATAATATGGTTATAATGGTTATGATAAAGTATTTGACTTGTTCATTAAACTCCAAGATTTTTTTAGGATAGAGTCATAGCAGTTGTCATGCTTTCTTGGAGTGATGGTTACTTGCTACGTCAGTTCATCCTCAACATGTTTTGCAGTCTGAAGTGCTGTTGAAATTTGGAGCTAGTACACGTACTTGGAGCTGAACCCTTGTTTGCCCATTATCAGCAGGTTTAAATGAAGATAATTACATTATTTTTTCTTGGCTGAAAGTGATGATAGAGTTTCATTGTTGTCTGAGAATCTATGGCCAATTAAAAAAAAGATCTTGTGAAGATTTAGAAAGGAAGCAAAACAGAAAAGGTGAAGAAGCCAAGTCGTTTCTCAGATCACATCTAAGGGAAGAAGGGTATACAAGGAACAACATTGGGAATTAAAAAGGGAAGTAACTTAGGTTAGTATGGTGGTCTTGGAGAGCTAAAATCTGCTCTTGCCATAAACAAAATGCAAATTTTGGCAAACAATTTGGAATATAATATTGGAAAATATATTGTGCTTATAACTTTCAGTAGATTTATCATTGAGATGACATAAAAGCTGGATGTCAAACTCAGCCTGAGAGTGATGACAGTTGCAAGGAGCTAATGCAAAATCCCGTAATTTTGAGCAATTACAGGTTTTCATGGGTTAGTATTCAAGCAAACTTTGTGTTGTGTTTGACTTGAACCAATGTTATGTTTTTGCTTAGTCTGTCAGCTCTCCGCTGCAGTCTCTTCAGCAAAGAACATGGCTCATCCACTGGTCTTTGTTCGTGTTTTTTAATCATCCTAAAGGGAGAGACAACATCATTGACCTTTTTCTCTATCAGCCACAGTAAGTTGTGTTATACTATATGGGGGTATTTAAATCAAGTTGAAGGCAGATGACAAATATGCAAGCTTGTTGAGCTTAGGGCTGGAGGGGTGAAGGTATTGTTCTACTCTGATTTTGTCACAAGCTTTTTAAAAAGATTGTTGAGGGAAATCTGAGACCAAAAATGAGAATTGAAACACTAGCTATTTGTGAGAGGACTTATTATAGGTAGATCTAGCAGTCTTCCTTGCTCTCCTTTGCATGCTGTCTGCTAGCTTGATACTGTGTCTTATATTGTGGCACCCAAAACTGCCCCCAAGACTCGAGGTGAGGCTGCCCCAGTGCAGAGCAGAGCGGGGCAATCCCCTCCCTTGCATGGCTGGCAATGCTGTGCCTGATGTCCACCAGGACAGGGTTGGCTCTCCTGGCTGCCAGGACACACTGGGACTCATATTCAACTTCTTGTTGACCGGAACCCCCAGGTCCCTTTCTGCTGTCCAGCCTCTCATTCCCCAGTCTGTACACAGATCCAGGGTTGCCCTGTTCCAGATGCAGAATCTGACACTTGCCCTTGTTGTACTTAATACAGTTGATGATTGTCCAGCCCTCTGATTTTGTCAGGATCTCTCTACAGGCCTCTCTGCATTTGAGATGTTAACAGCTCCTCCCATTTTAGTATACCTTCAAGCTCTGCCTCTTACCTATATTTTTTCTTTCTAGGTATCTCAATGCAATTCAGACGATGTGCCCACATATCCTCAGATATTTGACTACTGCAGTCATAACAAATAAGGATGTTCGTAAACGCAGACAAGTGTTGAAAGATCTAGTCAAGGTTATTCAGCAGGTAAGGACTGCAGTATCTGGTATTTTCTGCCTCTTTTTTAAGGAGACTTCATGATAACTTTCTTCCAATAATATACCTGGGTTAGGATCTGAGGTATTTTGAGACTTGTTTTTTGTCAGTGGAAGTTTTTACTGAAGTAAAACGCATATCAGTCACTGGGAGGACAGAATAATTTTTTTCTCCTTTCATATAAATGACCGATAAGTACAATAGAGTATGCACTCAGTTCTTACTTTCTGTATGATTAAGTGCAGAAAATTCAATTAGATATGAAGTGGCTTTGGACCTGATTTTTCTTTAGCAACCATCTGTACGAGACATCATTGTATGAATAAGGGTTCTTTCTTGCATTTCAGAACCACTGAATTGTGTGTGTTGATTTGAGTTGACATACATTCTGTCGAAAATGATTCTGTTGTCACAGTTACATGAGGATGGAAATACAAAGAAGAGCAATAAGAGAATTGTGCTTGATAGCAGTCAATGGTCTTATGGCCCAGATTATCTGAAAACTGCGTGTCACTTGTATACAAGCCATTACATTTCAGACACTTGATAATGTGAATAATAAACATATCTATGTGTGTGTATATATATAAATGTGACAGTACAGTTATTATAGGCTAGCAATCAATTATATCCACTTAAAGCATTTGGAAAACTACCTATGCAAAGCACAACCAATGCATAGATCAAATTTTAGTCACACCTTAATCTGGTTTTAAGCATTAGTGTTCACAAAAAGTATCATAAGAAGCTATAAATTCGTGTTAAGTGTTATGACTCATCTTTTTATCTTTATCTAAAATCTGATTGTAACATTGAACTTCTAATACAATATGAATTTGTAGTACTTGCTTTTCTTTAATCTTGCACACCATCAGGGTGTTCTTGAAAATACCAAGCTGGGCTTTGGTTTTGAAATCTCCTGTCAGATTTCTTAGTAGTCTTCTGCTCTGTATGATTCATTATATTAAATCATGATGTGGTAGAGTGTATAGAGATTCGAAGTAACGTACATGGTACTGCTCTAGTTGCAGTAAAAGACTGTTTATACTTGCAACATCTTTGCAAGCATTGAACTGATAGGTAAGCAGTTTGTTGTTTATTGAATTTAAGAGATGTGTTATTAACATCTGCTTTGCCAAGTGGATGTTAATAATGGTTAACAAGTATAATTTTAATGTGAAAAACATTTACGTATAAAAATGAATTTTAAACCTAAATAATGAGATTATAAATACAGCTTTTTGGGCAAGGAAAAAATAACTTTGATCCATAATGAAAAATATCTCTTTTAGGAATTCCCTTAACCTGTTGTTCTTACTGTATGCTAAAGCAGATATTCATAGATATTGATTTAAGCTGTCTTGAAGTATGCATTAGAAACACTTAAGGGGATGTTTAATCACATCTGAATTTATACAATTGTATGTAAGTATTTTGTGTATAGAAGGTAGCATTTTTCTTAACTATGTTGTCCATGAAAATCAAATAATCATTCAGTTTAAAGTATGAAGGATTTGGTGTCGGAGTCATGTTTGAACTCAGAATTTAGGAAGACTGTTCTATCAAATTTTATGAGATTTGGAGGTTTGCTCTTGTCTCTTGACATTTTCCTAACCCAAAAAATGCACTACATCTCTTTTTTTTTAACCAGACTATTGAGAGGAAGCACATTTATCTAGCTTTTATAAGAGGAATTGAGAAGTTCAACTTTTTTTTAAGGGGATGTATGGATTTGTTTCCACTATGAATTTTTTTTAAGAATATAAGGAAAACTTGAGTGACCACATGGCCTTGACTTCAAATATTGTTCTTAATGTTTTTTTGACAGGAGTCCTACACATACAGGGACCCTATCACAGAGTTTGTGGAATGCTTGTATGTTAACTTTGATTTTGATGGAGCACAGAAGAAGCTGAGAGAGTGTGAAACAGTAAGAGTTAAAATACTTATAAGACTCCTTTGCCTTTAAGTAAAGACCTCTAAAATTCACAGTGGCCTGCTAATTTGTTTGAAGTGGTGTTTGATTTCATTGCCAGTGTTTTCTGATAAAATTTAGTTCATGTTTGGATGGTGTTGGGTTTTGTAACAAGTCATTTTGTAACACTGAAACATGACTTACTGTTAATAACATTATATTTAAGAAGTTCCAGAAGAAGAAGCAAATAGGTAATGATGCATTTGGCTGAGCTTCAGATTCTCCATTAAAGTTTGAGAAATGCTTGAAGAAAAGCTCAGATTTGCCTTTTGTTGTGAAACATGAGTGGGAAGTCAAACTTTGTGTTGAAAGGATCTTCTGTAGTATTAGGACGGCAGTAGAGTTTGACCTTCAGTAGAGTTACAGCCTTACTCTCTTCCTGAGTCAAACCTCAGTGATCATGTTAGCATGCAACTTAATGTTAGATGCTGAACAATGAAACTATGAAAAATATTTCTAAACTGTAGCTTTTTCTCCACATCTTCAAACACAGCAATAATGTTTTTAGGTGTACTGTGTGCGCTCTTAGTTATTGGCAGTGTCTACCAGCAAATTTCTGCTCACACATTTGTTCTCACGTTCCCTTTCTGCTTACACTTGCAGGTGCTTGTGAATGATTTCTTCTTAGTGGCGTGCCTTGAGGACTTCATTGAGAATGCCCGTCTCTTTATATTTGAGACTTTCTGTCGCATCCATCAGTGCATCAGCATTGGGTAAGAGAACATCTTCATTTGTCAGTTCAGAAAATCAGTCATGGATGGGAGTTTGACAAACTGTGTAAACTTCAGTAGTAACATATTCAGTTGTCAGATAAAATTCTAACTGAAATCTCATTTGGATAGTGTTTCTTATTTGGGTAGTATTTTTATGGCTCTGATGTGATGTACTTGAATTACAGTTATAGTTCAGAGTTGAATTATTGTGTTTAACTTCAAAACAACCTCTCTCTACCACCCCTAGCCCCCTACACAAGCAGTACTTCCAAGCTAAAACTTTGTTATGGTTTTAAGTTGAATCTCTACTAGATCTCTACTGGATAGAATGGGAACTTCCATAACCAGTGTCAGCAAAGTCCTGATGTCTTTATTTGGAGCTCAATTCCACATGTTGAAGTAGAATGTTAATATTAAGTAAATACAAATTGCAAATACAGTAATTGCTTAAATTTATTTTTATTTAGTAGATACAGATACCCATGTCTGTCATATAGGTATAGGTTCTTTGAAATTTATTAAAATCATGTTACTTTTTTCATTACTTAAATAGAAATCAATGGATCTTGTTCCCTACAGCACAAAGTGAGTGATTCAGCTGTAAGAATTGTTATCAGCAAATATGTAGTTTATTTAGATTTATTTTATAAATGAAGACTTTTCAAATGGATCAGCTCTGATGCCTCTCTTGTATATATATTTAAAAAAAAACGTAAATGGGAAGATATTGTGTATGCTTGAGATCTCTTTCCATTTGGCCTTTGCCCACATTCCCCATATTTCCACATCGCTTAAATTAAAAAGGAAAATGTGAAGTGAAAAACTCTGCTGTAAAAGTCTCACTGATAGAGAGCAGTGCAGAGATCCTTGAGACAGCAGAAATGAAGGCTGTTGAATCTATCAAGTTTGATAGTCTTGTTACTAGCTTGTGTGCAGAGCAAATGTGTGCATCTAGTCCTCTGAGGAACAGATTTAACATTGCCTGATTTCAAAAGAAAAGGATTTGAGAGAAAATTGTCTTAATATTGCAAACTTCTTGAATAGATTGCTTTTCTTATGGTTAGGTGTAGTTGGAGAAAGGACTGATTCTTACAACTTTTAATCTTTAGTCACTAGGTGACATATTTGTCTTCATTGCCTTTGAAAAATATTTTTTTTATCCTTTGTATCAGCTTAAAATAGTCAATGGCTTTGATGTAAAAGAGCAGCAGTGACTTTGAGCATTTTAATCAGCTGTGGTGTATTGGGTTTTAAGCATACAGTCCTAATAGTAAATGGAACTATATGCTGTGAGCAGAACTTTTCCATACTTCATATTCATTTTTATAAGAGGGCTGATGGTCCATCTAAAATCACTTCAAGCAGATAACTGCACACATAGGCGTAAAGTGGCTTTGAACAAGTATTTGGAAGAAAAGTAAATACAGTTCTTTTAAGGATGAGTTTCTGGGGAATATAAAGCCTAATAGTGTCTTGATATTTCTTAAAAATTGTTTTTAGTAATGTGAATCCTGCACATGTTCAAGCACAAGTTTTCAATGAAACTAGATGTTTAAGCTTTTTTTAACTAGAGACTATATGTCTTTCTAAGAAGCCTCCTTCATTAACCTAGCTGCAGTCAATGAGCAAAGACTCTGCAGTGTGTATGTTACCTATTTTTCAAGTCTCTATCAAAAGATACTGATAAACTGTGAGCAACATACCAGTCATTCATTATGGCAAAAATAGCAACCTTTATCAAATTTTGTAGTAGGTGATTGCTTTTTATTTAGTGTTTATTAGTTATTTTATAGTTCATATTTTTGCGCTGTGTGTGATATTTCAACTTTAAGTATGATAGAAAATACTGTAGTTGGCTGTCCTTGTTATGTGTGAGTGAGTCCTAAATATAGGTAGCAGAGTCCTTCCTTTATAGGCATTACAGTGTGTTCTGAGACAAGTGATAGATTTGGAGTTGAGACGTTTATCTCAGAATGACATAGATACTCCTACCATGTATCCCTAAGTTAACTGCACGTGGAATCAATCATCAGTTCTCAGTAGGTCATTGTGTTTTTAATGATGGATATCAGCCTTACACTTTTTGCAAGCTGTAACAGTCATTAGATGTGGGCTGATTAAATGAGGTGCATAAGTATTAGTGTATTTCAGACTTGCTCTTGAAGAAATTATCCAGTTGAAATGTTTGGTTGAAATGAATGTTTAATTGAAATGAATGTTTGGCTGAGGCATAGGTCTTGCATTTCTTCGTTTGCAGGTGATTGCCACTGCTAATCCTGGAGCCAAAAAGTAGATGGTTGTAACAGTGCTTGACGAGTACTGTTTAACAATTCAGAATGAAACAGTTAGTGGGAAACTTGCTGTTCCTTATATTAAATAGAAAATAAATGCCCGTTTAATTTTTTTCTCCTTATATCTGCTAGTGAGCCAACATTTTTCCAAAAGACACAGTTGCTTTATCAATTGTAACTTAAAATTTGTTCATCCTGAATCACCCTGTGATTGGCTTGCTGTTTGACATACCATGTTTAATAGGGAGTAATAGATGAAGTTAATTCTGAATGTATTTTAGCTAGTTTGATATGTCTGTATTTAATTGAAGAGCTGAATATGCTTCGTTCTTCTTTTGTACGGCACACACAGGAAAACTGTATAAAAGAAGGGCTTGTTCTTATATGAACATGTGAGGAATTCAGTAAGCTTGCCTTTTAAGTAAATGAAAACTTAAATAACGCTAGCCGCAGCATGACCCAAATAAGTGAATTTCCTTATAAAACGGGGATATAAATGATTTAAAAAATTATTTTTGCACCTGTTTTGGCAAAACTGCCATTTGAAATTAACTGTAACTTGAAATGGTAGACTATTCTTTAAAAACTTATTTTGTTACAATTGACTAATTTTTATTGAATTATAGCAGGAATATTTATAAACAGTGGTAACCTATAATACAACTTCTGTTGGATCCTTTCCTTAATATTAATGGTGTTAATATGCGTTAGTAAATAGAAATGTGTCACTATTACTTGAACTGTCAAACTTGTATGAGACTAAGCTGTATTTTGTATCTCTTTAGAGTGTATCTCTTAAATACATGTTTTAACAGTGTGATAGGAGAATAGTGGTGTTCGTTACAGAATTGAAATCAGGATAGATCTTTGGTGCATTTGCTCTGGAAGGATGGAGAATACTTTTTTGGCCATGTATGTTACTTTACCAGGAAAGTACCTCTATGTTATATATCCCATGCACTTCGGGTGGCACTGTCTGGTTCAGTGTAGGCTGCAAGGAGACTCAAAAATGGAATCCAGTTGCCAAAAAGTGCTGGAGGAAGGTCATCTCTTGTGTCAAAGGTGTGATAAAGTTTTAGGTTTTTTGGATAGATTTATTCTTTATTCACTAAAAGATAGGTGTTACCTGATAACTTCAGTTGTTTTATATTAAAATTTAAAATCTGTGTAAATCTCAAAGCTACAAGTTGAAGTAAAATACCTCATACACCATTTTTACTCCGTCATTTTCATGCTATGAATTTTAAGTTTTCCAGATACATGTGCAGGAAAATACTGTTTGTAGAGAGGTGTGTTATTTCTGTTGTATTGCTCCATATATATTATATGTTTGTTCAAAAAACACTTTTTAATTAATAAAAAGCAACTTCTAAAGCATCTGAGCTAGTAGAACAACATAGATATAATAGGAAAAGGTAGAATTATTTGCCAGGTGAAGTAAAATACTTCATAGTTTCTGGCTTGGAATGATTCTCTAGAAATCTGTGCCTTCTTCCCCATCAATTACGTGGGGACTTTGTTGAGGAACAAAGAAAGTGGAGGTGCCGCAGTTTGGAAGTCAGCTGGTTTAATGCTATGAACCCAATTACAGCTCTGAGCAGGACCCACAGCTGTGTTCCATTATGCTGCTTAGTCAAGAATCAACCAGGAAAGGCCCTGTGTTGAAGAATGGAGGTTTCACACTGTAATCTCAAAGTTGGGTTGCTTAATCCCCAGTTTAGGGGCAGTAGCCTTGCTTGTGGTCATCGGGAAGGGGAGTTACTTTATCTGAATCTTACTAATGTTTCTAAAAGAGAAATGTGAGAACTACACACATCCCCATGTACTTTGAGTTTAGTTTCAAGTCAAATGCTTAACATCACTGATTAGGGGTAATAAAGCGACTGAACATTTTTTTTCCTATTACAGTATCTCATATTCTGCCCAGATGACTGATAATTCCACAAAAATTTACGTGCCTGGTGTCTTCTGCTCTCATCTACCATTACAATTGCTAATTCAAACTCAGATTAAAAGATCTACTGGAACAGTAGCAACTGGGGTTGGATTTTACTTCCTCTTATTTTTCCAAGTTCAAACACTTGTTACCCATTTGTTATTTTGCTGAAGTGAGTCAGTGCAAATTCAGTATTTTAAATTACTTTGGGTTTTTTCTTTTCACTTCATGTTTACCTGTGGGGGAAAAAAATGGAATTTGATTTTATAGTTGGGAGAAAGGTGAGAGATCAAGACCATATAGGAGAGACAACTGTATAAAGAAGTGTACGCAGAAGTACAGCCAGGGAGATGAGCTTGTAGTTGATAGTTTATAGATAAAAATAATCATCAAGAAGAAAACTACTTTTCAGCTGGAGAAAAATTATTTTTAAGCAAGATGCTGTAAAATGGTGAGAAGTTGACCTCTTGTGCAACTCAGTGTAGCCAGCTGGCTTTTTAGTCATGTCCGTAGCCCTTACCTCATGTTTGTTACCTTAGTCTGAAAGCTGATGGAAGAATGAGCGTTACAAATACCCTGTATGAGCCAACTGCCAGCAGGAAGCTAAGAGAGTTAGCTAGAAAGCCACAGGAAACACTATTAGGAGGAATTATTCCTGGATGAGAGTGCTTGTTTGATTAAGAAGTTTCCTTTCTATGTTCTCCCCCACCTTCCTTCCTTGAAATTGCTAGAAGTTTGACCATAGTGTATCTGTCATATCTTCTATACCAAGCTCTGTCTCATGGGTCTTGTTCCTGAACTTTGAAGTTTTCTAGCTAAACATTTTCCTGGACTAGTTAAGTCTATACTTTCTTGACTGCTGATTACATTTAAATAAGAATAAAAGCAATTCAGTTGGTTTTTTTTAATGGTGGTGGTGGTTTTATGTTAATGGTGAAATTCCTTGAATGCAATTTTTCCAAGAATGTTTGTGTAGACAAGGTTTAATAGGAACGTAGGAAAATAGTCCTGGTCAAGATTTAAAAGCAATATGGTGTAGTTCAGAATGAGTAAGTATATACTTCAGGATATGAATTTCTGATCTGCAGTGGGGGTGGGAGATGTGCAGGAGAGCATGTATGTAAGTTTTAAAGTCATTTCAGTCAAACGAAAGTAAGCTCCCCAGATACACAGTATTTATTGAATGCAAGTCTTGGACTGTGCCGGATTTTGTGTTGGTTTGACTTGTATTCCATAATACCTAGTTATGTTTACCAACATCAGAGATTCTGTTTCACTACTTAATAAGTTTGTTATCTTTTAGTATGTTGGCAGATAAACTAAATATGACTCCTGAAGAAGCGGAAAGATGGATTGTCAATCTAATTCGAAATGCACGATTAGATGCCAAATTGGATTCAAAGCTGGTAAGACTGTACATAGAATTGTGGAATGGTTTTTGTTGAAGGACATTAAAGACCATGTAGTTAAACCCCCCTGCAGGGGCATCTCCCACTATATGAGATTGCTCAGAGCTCATCCAACCTAGCCTTGGGCACTTCCAGGGATGCAGCATCCACAGTTTTTCTGGGCAACCTGTTCCACCCTCACAGGAATCTAAATCTACTCTTTTTCAGTTTAAAGCCAGATGGATCCAAGTGAATTTGTTGAGTTTTTCATTAAATGTCTTTTACTTCATAGGCAAAGAAAAACAGTAGAAATCAGAACTTTTTGTTCCTTAATAGACTGTGGTGGATGTCATTTATTGTGTTTTGATCTTGTCTGTAAGATGATCTGTAGAAGTTCTGAAAGCATAGATTACATTAAAAGTCTGCATTCTAAGCAATTGCTAAATTTATTCTGTCTTTGCTGGGTTTTAGGGTCATGTAGTCATGGGCAACAATGCAGTCTCACCTTATCAACAAGTGATTGAAAAGACCAAAAGCCTGTCTTTTCGTAGTCAAATGTTGGCTATGAACATTGAGAAGAAACTGAATCAGAGTGGTAGATCTGAGGTTAGTATAAGTTATGTTTTTCTGAATTCTTACTGTCTTTTTTTGTGAGAGGTAAATTTAGGTGTAATTCTTAACCTATGCCTTAATTCACCAGATGTACCTACTCCTAGTTCTAATACTAGGAATTACATTGGAAAAGGCTTACTTTCTTATGGTGAGAATTAGACGGTGGTTCTTGCTTTCTTTTCGCCTCTTTTCTTCATCATTAGATTTTCTTCTGTTGCGTAACTGTCATTTGCTGCTCTGCTTCCTTTCAATGGTCTCCTTCATCACCTGGAAATGGCAAATTATGAAGTGTGACACCTAAGAAAGTAGTTATAATGCTTTTTCCAAGTGAGTTGTACTTAAAGTATTATAGGTGCATATGTGGTATTGAAAGAAGAATGAATGGTTCTTAAGACTGGAACGTGGAGGAGGAGTTGTGCAAAACTCTAACTATTAAACCCATTTAATGAAATTCTAGAGAATATAATTAAGTCATTGAAAGGTTTAAGTAGAACCAGTGAAAATGAGAAAGTTGGCAAGATTATCTGGTTTTGCTTCTCTCCACATTACAATATGGGAAAGCTCTGTGAGGGAGAACAGCACTATGAGGGGGATGGATAACTCTCAGGTCCACTAAGGACCCAGCCATACATCTTTAAAACAAACAGAAAAAGTCAGACAGAGCAAACCACACAGTAAAAGAGCTTAAACGTTTAAAGTTTAATTGGGCTTCCTCACTGCTTAGCTGAAATACTTGTGGAAGTTGGACAAGCAGTGGTACACTGGTTTATTCTGTTAATGGGAAGTCATGTGAAACTTGTGTGCCATTACTTGATTTTAAAAATATAGCTGAAAAATTATCCTATTATTTATATTGGGCTTTTCTAGAACTTTTCCTTTTTGAAACTACTAGCTTGGAGGACTGTAGCTGTACAACTCAATTACAGTATATGTATCTGTTATATCAACATTTGCTTTAATCTTACAGGGTATCCTTCACTAATTAACAACATTCCCACTTCATATCAATATACAGTACTCGATTTGTTTAAATTAATATGTCATAAATTTCGGTGACTAGTAGATAATATAGTAATTTCTTCTAATCCTTATTTATTCATTTTTTAGGCACCTAACTGGGCTACTCAAGACTCTGGCTTCTATTGAAATACTTCTGCAGTGAGGGGAAATACGTTTATTTGACGAAACAACACATGAATATGTAACCTTTTTGAGAAAAAGTAATTATGTTAGAGCTAATATTATTTGAATAAAATTGGCTACTTTTAACAGTATGTGTGTGTCTGATTTAAATAGATTCTTGTGTTATATAGGGGCTTTTTAACATCATATTCTACAGCATTTTGGATCACATTTTGCAAAATTTAGGATGTTAGTTCTCTTAGGTTTGTTTGTACCAAAGGATGCTTTTGCTCTCAGGTCTGTCTGAGTTTGGAAGCAGGGATTTATAGATTTTTATTACCAATGCAAATACTGCATTTTAAAAAAATTAGAAGTGTGGAAGTCATGTGGACCGTGTTTGAACATGTCGTCAAGCCAAAATCTTTTTCTGCACTCTCATGTTTTTGTTTGTTATAGGATAAGCTTGGAAGAGAGAAGGCATATGTAGCCTGTATCTTTTATGAAACCTAGCATAGTCTGCATGTAGAATAATTGGAGTAGACCTCTTATGTTCATACTTCAGAATTTTTCCTATTTGAAATCTCATTTTTAATCTTGCCCCATCTTGTAAACTTTCTGGAGTAGTTTTTTTGGTTGGAGGGAGGTTTACAAAAGGCCTGATGAGTGAGCTTGGATGTGGTTTAAAACTTTCATTCTGAAATCTGAAGTTCTTGAGATTAATGATGCAAACATAAGGGAATGAAACTCTAGTTCAACTGTTGAAATTTGAGGGGTGTCTGTAAGTTTCTGGGGTTTTCAGCTACTGTTTCGCACTTGCCTGGATTTCCTTAGCAATTTTGCACTGCAGAATATGCCTTAGCATCTTTAAGAGAAAATCACAGATCCTTTTTCAGAGTTCTCAGAGTGAAGTGTAGTGACTGATCACTGAGATGAATGTGGATGTTAGAAAGGAAGAGGCACTACCTCTGCATACAGATTCATATTTAAGGTTGAGAGGAAACACTAATGGCTCACCTTCAGCTTGTTCCAACTGTGTACCTGTTTCCCTCTTAACCTGTTAAGTTCTGGGATCCATCTGTGTGTGTGAAGTTGTTTCAGCTTGCCAACATTCCTGCTTACTGTCTGGAATTACATGTTGACTGGGAAAGGAGAAACAGTTTAGTAATGTTCAGACTTAAGGCTAAGACCAGTTTTTACTGTTGTCTTCAGTCCCTTCTATGGGAGGATTCACAGCAAGATGGGTCTTCAAGGTACATAGAGACAGGATGAGTGGCAATGGACACATTGAAAGATGGGAAAAATCCAGTTAGAGTTAAGTGAGAATAACAGTATTTTTAGTTTTTTGACCTAGAAGATGATCAGACACTGGAAGCAGTCACTCAGAAAGGATATACAATTTCAACTTTTGGATTTAATAAGTACCTGACCACCCTGTTAGATGTAAACCTGCCTTGAGGAGGGAGTTGGACTCTAACCTTCAAAGGTCCCTTCCCTGGCTAAGCAACTGGAGTTTGAGAAGTGGTAGAAATAAGCAGTTAAAAGTAGATTGCTGCTGAACTATGAACATGGTGCAAGAAAACTGGTCTACAGCACAAGGACTCACTTGATACATAGGGATTGGTTCCTAGGATGGGTATGAAGAGTCTGAATCGGAGCTGAAGTTAAGTTGCTTTTGGAGAGCAGTTTCCTAAAGCTGAGCATGCTCTATGCCAAGTTTCTTATTCCCCAAGTTTTCTGTCAAGGGATTGACTAAATTGCAGTCTGTAGATTCACTCTATATTGTTACAGCCCCACAACAGTCACTTTAGAACAATCCAAATTGCGTAATAGACATGTTTGCTGTTAACACAATCGTAGAAGTGCAGTTGTGTAATAATTAAAGAATTTTTAAGTCAGATAAAATTGGAATGTTTCTTTGTAAACAGCAGGGAAATGGCCCACATACAGCTTTTCCTTTGACAGGAAGAATTTACTTAAAAGTATGGTTTTAAAATCATCTCATTCCAGGAGCTCAATACTGTGTTATCAAAGCTTTCTGTTGTCTGTGTTTCAGACTTTTCCTGTACCAGCTGTGTAGGCACAGAAAAGGTACATGCAGATCGTAGCACTACTGAAATGCTTGGTAGCTTTGAGCCAAGTGTCAGTTACATGAAGTTTTTAAGCTTGAGAATTTTATGTACTTGTGTAAGCCTTAAAGCAAAACTTCCATTCAGAATGATAGTACCTTGTGTAAAAATGTTGAGCAGCAAAATATCTTTTTGTCATCTCTACTCTTTATTTCCTGCACTAATAAGATGCTGTATGTGTCAAAGGGTCTCCCATTAAAGGTTTCATTCCAGCTCACAAAAAACCCCAACACTTTTACTACCTTCACATTCAATAAATAAACTGTCATTACTTTTTTATTTGGGCCTCCTTAAGAAGCTCAAAGGATGAAGTTTATTCAGCTTGTGGATGTAAAACTATTGCTTTGTGGGTTGATTTTGATTTTTTTGAAGAAGGTGGCAGGGTAGGAGTTTCTTGGTTTTGCACTGGCATTTAAATCCTGCTGCTGTCATCACTGAAACAATTGATTTTAGTACACAGGTGGGTTTCAGAACAGGATTAAAAAATAATTCATATTGATTTTGAGAAGAGATGTTTGCTGGTCAGTTTACTAAAATAGAAATGACATAAAAGATGTAAGATTCTGAGCAAACTGTATTCACAGGTGACATGGTGACATCTCAGGTACTTGTAACTGTGTTGCATGTAATGCTTCCAGTTTTCTGAAATTTTAGGTGACAGGGATTTTAAGCAAATTATTTATTTTTAGTACTTCTGTCGGTACCCCCCATCTCTGCTTAGAAGTTTAAAAAATATTCATGTCACTCTTTAAAAAATGAAACAAGAAGGTGGTTGTATAGTTGGAGAGGAGTGCATGTGTTCTGAAGTCCATCTGCTGTTACACACTTAGGGTAATGTTTCTAAAAGTCATTCTTGTAAATTGGTAGATCTCACCTGGTTTCAATGGCTGAAAGGGAAATGCCTCATTCAAAATGTTGCTATGAAGGGCTTTAGTTCCAGGTACCTCTTGGTGAGGTAAATCTACTGTTCTTTCAGCCGCCCAGTAAGAATTCAGTCTGCTAATTTTTTTTTTCTTTATGTGCCAGCACTGCTGTTCAGAGAGGAAAGCTTGACTGAACCTAAATCTCCAAGACCAAGCCCTGTCATGGGCTGCTCCTGATGGTGCTGTAGCAGCCCTCTGCTCTGCCAGCGTTCACCCGAGGGCTTTCCCATGTGGTTGAATGTGTGCTTAGCTGGGACTGTCACTGTGGGTATGGGAATGTACTGCTTTCCTTGCCTGGGGAATCTGGAACACCTTAACAAATAACTGAGTTATGATTGAATTACACAGGGAGGGGAGAGCAGAAGAGGAAAGGCAAAGTTTGTTCCAAAGGGTGAAGCTGGCCAGAGTGTGAGTTTGCAGTAGGTTGGCAATAGATGGAACTTTCTTCAAGCAGGACAATTGCAGATTCTGTCATAACTTTTCATTGACTAAGCTTTAGCAATCTCATTAGTAGCGATATTTTATAACCATCCAAGAATAGTTGTTCTGTAAATTACATGAAGATAAGGTCTACTTCATGCCTCTTGTTTTGGCTTTCTTTTTGCAAAAAAAAAAAAACTTGTAGTAACTGCTAAAAGAAGCCTTGGAAAGTGGAGAGGAAGACTGTCTTAAGACTTTCCTTTAGTTTTGGGAAGGGATGAAGGATGGAACATGGGGAAATCTTGTATTTGTCCTGCTGCAAGGACTGTTTAAAATGAAGTTTATTTTTTCAGTAAATTTGTTGAGCAGATGCAATGTTGATAATAATATCAAGTTTTCCCTCCTTTGTAGAAAATACTGTTGTTTTCTCTTTAAATGACTGTAACATGTAAAGCTATGATTCTCTGGGGGTTAAAATATTTCATCTATCCTATGTAGAGAAGATGTACTGCCGTGTTTGTAATTATTTTAATAAAATTTTAATAGTTTCAATAAATGTCTTCTCAATTCCCATTGTAGAAATGCCATCAGAAATTAAGCCTACAAAAGCCATTTTAAGATCTTTAATTGCAGGGTTGTGGTAAGGCAAGAATATTGCTTGTTGTAAAGGGCTCATTTTATAGCATGTGAGAGTAGAAGAACTGCGTGAGGGACTAATCTTTCCTGCAATTGTTTATGTAACCTGTAATATCCAGGAGGAAAGCAAAATCAGATGCCTGTGAGCTATACATTAAAATAAAGGCTTAAACTGAATCCCACCTGCAGCTTGGAAAGGCAGACGTTTTCTACTCCAAATCATCTCTAGGTTTTACAGCCTAAGACTCTTGTGCCAACAAAAAGCACTGCTGGAATTGTTGTGAGTCAGAATGAGGAATAAGCGAACGCAGGAGATCAACAGTAAGCACTGAGAGCACAGTGTGGTGGAAAACTTGGCTTTCCTTTATCATTTTGTAACTCAGCAGGGGATTTGGGGTATGTACTATCTTTGTAAATAAACAGCATGGCAACAAGGAGATGCTTATGCCTTACTCCTTAGAACAAGACTTCCGAGGCCAGTGGGTAACAGCAAGAATAGTACCAACCATAGGCTACCCATGAGCTATGGGAGGTGCATGTGAGCTCCCTGCAGCTGGATTCATGAATAGGAGTGTCCTTAGAAAGGATGGCAACTTGCAACAGGAGTCAAGTTGTGAAAGGAGCTCATTGCCATGTGTGAGCTGCCTGCTGACCACCTGTAAAATACCTTTCTTTACTTGTATCATGCAACTAACTGTGACTGAAGTGTACTTTTAAAGATGTGAAAATTCAAATCTGCAAGCCTCCTAATGAATACCTTCGTTTTGTGTGAGAATGAGCAATGCTTTATGAAGAGCAGAACCACCACTGATTTACAGCTGTCCAAAGATACTCCATTAAGTTGCTCACATAGAGGATGTCTATGGTTTCTTAGCAGCTTGGGCAAAGGAATAAGCCACATACCCATGTCTTCCTTGACTTCACACACATCTTCACAAGCAGTCTCTTTGTTTCTTGCTCGTCCTCAGTGATAGGAGGATCTTTTGAATTAATGGTATGAACAATCCTTATCTCCTCTTGTAAAATATTAGGCTGCATTTTAGCAGACTAGACCAGGCATAACAGACTTCACCCATCTGCACTGTGCCAGTGGAAAAGTCTAAACTTCTCCATCCACTGTGTCCCAAAGTATCTTCTTTGTGAGGGTTTGTGTTCATATATGCACTATGGCCGCTGGACAAAGCTGAACTTTAGTAACAGGTGAAATCATAATGCAGTATACACATTCCACAGCTTAAGACATTTAAAAGGTGTGTGAATTAGATGATTGTCATGTTGAATCTCATCTTCCTGGAGCTAACCAACCCTGAATATACTAAGGTGGCCATGAAGAGAAATTTTAATCCAAAGAACATAGAAGTTTGAGCTTGTTTCAGTAGGTTGAACTTGTTGCAGTGAACACCTACTGTAAATGTAAGAATTTGTCATAAAAAAAGAATGCTTGTGAGAGCTTGCACACACTGCAGCAGCAGCAGTGTGGAAAGCTGACCATGCTGCTCAGCTCCAGCTGCCTTGGCTGAAGTGGCCACAGGCTGGAAACTGCACTGAGTTTGTAAGAGGTGGGAACATGCAGATTATATTCCTCTAATAATGACCCTGGGCAGGGGATGTGGAAGCAACTGTTTAAGATAACTATCTGTTTATACCCATGTTGAGAAGACTGAATTGTGTTGCCAAAGAGTTTAGATGTGATGGTATTTAAGGAAATACTGTGCTGTGCTAAAGAGCCATTCACTGATTGTGTAGAAGTATCGACCTTGTGACTGAAGGCTGCTTGTAGAGGGATTAAGATTATACCTATGGCTTGGACAGAGATTTCTTGTTTAATCTCACAGCAAAGAAATGTATTCTTTATGTCCCCTATTAGGAATTCGAAGTACCTTTCTGGAGTTTTGGGGTGTTAGTTTAATTATTTCTGTATGTTTTTACAGTGGGCCCACAGAAATTCATTGTGTTATTTGATAATAATTGTTCACATAATGCATAATGTAGGGTTTTTTCCCTATTTCTACTTCTTTAAGGAGCGTTTTCCCTCCCATTGATGTATTTTTGAAGGGGCAAAAGGTGATGTCCTTCAGACAGTAATAGTTTATCCTACATCAAACTGCAGATCATCCTTCTGACTTATACAAACCTTGTGTTGTATGATTTCCTTGATGGAAAAACCCTTTTCCTAGTGAATTGTGGAAAAGAACAAAACCTTTATTTGTAATACAGGAAATTTTGAAGTTTGATCAATACATAGATAGATTAGAGAACAACCTGTTTGTTTCTTTTCTGTAGGTTTATTACAGACGTAACTAGTACTGTTTGTTTAGTGCTCTGCCTTCCTTACTGCATATGTAGGAAGAGGCTTATTTCAACTTCTTTTCTTCCCTGTACCACACTTGTATTGCCTTATAACTCTCCCTGAAGGATCTGAAAGTCACTCAGGGCAGTCAGCTTCCAAAGCTTTGAAAACATTTATTGGAAATTATTAGTAGGAAAAATAAAATCCAATATGTTGTATGATTTGAATATAAAGCAAATGTTACCAAGAATGGGAAATGTCAGATAATTTCTGTGAGTTTCCAGGAGGTTCAAATTAGGTTAAAAGTAACAAGAACACTGATCTATTTTGTCTTTCAACAAGGTTAGATATTAGTTTCCTGGACAAATTTAATGAGTGTTTTCAACAAATACACAGTTTAATCTAAAATTACACATCTTAAACATACTAATAATTTGCAGTGTCCCCACCAAGTAAACAGAATTTAAGAGAGGTTAAACACTTGTGATTATGGAGTTATTACTGGTATGGCCAACTATAGATTAACTTAGTTTAGACAGCCACATTATTTCAAATTTTGGCTACATTTAGTGGAGTGCTATATGAACCTATTGGATCAAGGGTGCCTTGTGCCAATAGTACAGTGAAGGAATATCCCTGATGTGAAATGAGCTTTCCATTTTGACTTCACTCAATCCTCATCCCCCCCAAAACTATCCAACTGCATCTTGTGTATGTAATTTATCTGTCAATTCTCTGGAAAAGGGGAGTTTATGTTACTTGGAGGGCCTTCATGCCAATTCCGAAATGAAAAGCAATGCATGCTGCCAATACAGCAATTGCTGCAGGCTTATTGAATTTCTTTCTTCACTCCTACTCACCATCAAAACCAGCTCAGGGGGGAAAAAAAAATCCCCCTAAAAAGCTTGTTAGAAGTCAACAGAACTGAAAGCTGATAAACTGCTAAGGTTTTTCCTGGGGGGGGGGAAGGAAAAATTATGTATTAAACATTGTTAATGAGCTATCATGTATGTCCATTGCTCATGTATAGAGCCAGACTCAGCAGAACTGTTGAACATGTAGGCAGAAGGAGCCACAAAGAGATATATAGGGTGTTAGTTTAAGGCCACATATTCCAGTACCCCACCACATTATCTTATCTTCACTTCCCCTACAGCTTCTGAGTTGGTCCCATGGAGAGAGCCAGCACAGCCCTTCCCTTCCACCCCTCTGTCTGTTGGTGCTACTGTTTCGAGAAAAGTAAATAGGACGTAAGGGTTATCTGTCAGCTGGCAGGCCCCACTTAGGTAACAAGTGGCACCCATCCATGAGTTAAATATCCGTGATGTGGGAACCATCAACTCAACGTCGTTGGTTCTGGATGAGCAGGGAATTTGAGATGCAGTATTTTCCCCCTGTGGGTTTTTCCATCTGTATTATTGTCAAATTGAGGAATTATTGTGGACCCAAATGAGGGAGTAAACATAAAGGATGTGAAGGGAAGTAATAGGAGAAGCCTCTACTCCAGAAGAGTGTTTGAAAGGGATGTCTAAAGAAACAGGAGAAGGCAAATGGAGGAGGAGCCTGGGGAAAATGCAAGGAGAGTGTGCAACAACATAGAGAATATTATGGAAAAGAGAGAGAAAGGAAGCTGTCAGATAAGAAGAATCAAAAAGTACTAGACAAAGTTAGAATGAAATTAGAACAGAGATACGGACAAGATAAAAATTCTAGTTAGACACAAATATAGGGGAGAAGTATTAAATTTGCATCAGTACATGGGGCACATCGGCCAATGACATTGGTTGAAATGTGAATTCTAAATATCTGTTGGTGTTAATGGTAATAACTGGAATGTAAACCCTGGACAAAACATGATAGGAAGAGAAAGAGGATGAAACATACTCTGCTGTTTGCCTCTTAATTTTATCTGTTTTCTGTGTTTTGGCTCATTAGGAATCCCGCCTCTCTGCCAAGACAGAAACCATTTTGGGTTTGTATAGTTGTAACCATATGGGGGAAAAGATAGTGTCCTGCCTGAAAAAAATTGTTTTCTCTCTAATGTAGGATAAGATACTTTGGACACACCATGCCATTTGCATGGAAATATTAAAGTTGAGGAGTTAAATGGCAGAAATAGAAATGGAATAATAAACTTGAGGGACGTAGTCTGGTTGGCAGCTTTTTGGAGGTTTTGGTTAGTATTTATGACAATCCAAAGGCTTATAGTACCACAAGCGTCTTTCTTTTCTTTCTGGTTTATTTGTGATGAGAGAAGAATGACAGAAAAGATCCAATTTTAAATTTCCAACATATTTATACTTTTTCTCTTGTGTTTGGAATGGTGATTTATTAAGTGACAGGCAAGCAGGCTTGCCACTGGGGGAATGGCACACTGCAGCTCTCGCTATCCATCGGACAGAGCCTCCAAGCTCTAATTTGCACAGGAGCTTTTATACAAAATGCCACAAATAAATAACATGATGTGGGGATGGCTGAGAGCAAGAAGTCGCTGCAGTCCAAACCTCCCCAAGCTCAAGAAGTCTGGCTGAACAATCCTTTGTTTCAACAAGGGATAGAATGCTTCTCATGTTGGGGCAGCCTGCCAGGAACCTTAAGAATCAATTTATTATTGCTAGATTGATCTAAAATGAGGATAAAAATTTCCAGAGCATAGTTGTTCCAAGCACTATAGGTGGCTTGTGTGTCTTGATGCTGTCAAATGGCATGGAATATGGAACTAGAAACGTAGCTTTTGTGTTAGTGGGGAACTTCCAACTCCAGACCTGCTTTCAGGATCCTTCCACATGGTGCTTCCAGAGGCATCTGTCAAACTGGTGAATGGAAAAGGTATAAAGTTCACTGAAAAATTAGGGCCTTAAGCCTGTTCTTTACATTCTCCTGATCTACCCTGAAAGTTTTAGTAAATAGCCTCAAGCTACCTCATAAAGATATTAGTAGCTATGAGGATGCTGTGTTGTGGGACTTGTTGCAGATGAAGAATCCCAGGAAGGCGTCAGTGTTCTCAGCAGGTGTGCACAGGCCATGGTGAATCCCAAACCACTGGTGGGTGCTCTGCAAGCACCTGTCTGCTGGCTTACCCTTGGAGATTCACTTGCAGGACAGACTTAATCTGTGTGTTAAAAATCCCGTAAACTATAGCAATATCTGGGTTGCCCTGTAAATACCAGAAAGTAAGGATGTGCTGTATTCCTACAGCAGTATCGTCCTACGCACACTGCATGTTCCCAAAACTGTCTTGCTTTCAAGTGAACAGCGTAGCTATCTATACTTTTATGTTTGGCATCGAATCTATGACAGGTTTCCTACAGTGTTTCCTCAGACCTTCTAAGACTGGTGTTTTCTTCATTTATAATTTTTTGTTTCAACCATAGTTCCTGATAAAGAAAGAAACCAGAAGGAAGAGATGTGCAAGTTTGCAGACAAGGTTGTGTTGGTCTCATTGGCAAGAAATGTGTAAGAACACAGTATTCAACCACCTTTCCTCAGCCAGGAAGTGGGATTACAGTAAGTGGGGAATGTCTTGGAAAACCATTACCCCATCTGTCATCACCCCACAGTTTGAATTAGTGATAGAAAATCCTTTCACTTTCAGGTGCCTACATCCAAAATTTAAACCTGCTATGCCTTCTACAGCTGCAATCTAACCCTTGAGACTTCTGAATTCCCCACATGGCTAAATTCCCAATTTCACACATGCAGACTGAGCTTTGCTGGAGCTGATGTGTTTCTTTTCCTGGAGTCCATCCTACGTGGTGGGCACTCTCTCAGACCTGTCCTATCAGGAAAACAAAGAAGATGAAGGGGGATTTGTCAGCTCTATAGCCTGAGTGCATGTCCAAGACACTCAGCAGCAGACTTACACCCCTCTTTTGCCTGATTTAGAATAAAGATTTGAACCTCAGCATCTCACCTCTCAGAGGGCACATGGCAGGCTTTTCTATTTTTGCAATTCCTAAATGATTTTTGGATCAGGTCTGCCCCAACAGGTTTGGTAATAGTTCCTTTATAATCAATGTTTAAGTGGTTTCTTCAAAGGAAACCAGCTATATCTAAGGAAAAGCAAAAATCTGTTGTTTGGGAATCCAGTAACCGCAACACAAATGCTTTCTATACCTGGTATACAATATGATGCAGTTTATGGAAAGGTTTTGGTATAATGAAAACTCTCCAGCAGTGTCAACAAAGTGACAAAGTGGATTTATTTTAACTGATGTATCAGCTAGGGATATCTGACACATGACATATCTGCAACAGGAATCATTCTTAGCAAAGCTATGCTAATTGCTTACTTCAGGTGGGTGACTCAAAGGGTGGCTTTCTTCTACTATTTGTTTGAATAAGTTACACAGTATTGCAGGATTTTTTGTCCACAGTCTCACACTGGACATGTATGATGTACATAGTTTGGGTTTTTAATATAGTTTTTAAAATTAAAGATATTAAATTATTTTCATTAGCTGCTCTAGTGTGTTTTCTCTGTTAAGGTACTACTTGCTTTTATGAAAAACTCTCCACTTACAGAGTATCTTACTGAAAGATTTTAAAAGAAAATAATAAAAAT
Source organism: Dasyornis broadbenti (assembly GCA_013397935.1). NCBI lineage: Eukaryota > Metazoa > Chordata > Aves > Passeriformes > Dasyornithidae > Dasyornis > Dasyornis broadbenti. The sequence goes on along the minus strand of VZRN01003245.1, from coordinate 792,142 downwards.
TAATATGTTGTGTGTGTTGCAGTGTCAAATTGAAAAACAGTTGTTGACAATTTGACATTTAATTAAACATACTGCAGCTACCAGCATACCCAGATTTACTACAAAACTATGGCATGGCCATGCAGCTGTGCCAGAGCTAGTCAGGCCCCAAAAATTGCTAGGAGTGTATTCTCCAAGGCTGTCATGACACAGGTTCAAAACCTCCTCTAGTACAAACCATACACACAAGAACAATAGTTGGAAATGCCCAAAATAAATTTCTCCCAGGAATTTCAGTATTATTGTGGCTGGAATCTGGCACAGGACAGGCCAGGGCTGAGTTATGAAGCAGGTCTGAAAGAAAGCTTGGTTTGATGTATCCTCTAAACATGGAGTAGTGTCTTGCTTCTGTTGTGAACATATGAGGCATACCCTGAGCACAAACATGATTGGAAGGGATCCTGGAGGAATCATCTTTATTTAAAGGTAGTTTGCATTTTGCATTTTACATGAGCAAAGAATTTTTTGGGAGCAAATCATTTTTTGGGACCAAACTTTAATATAAGAATGATATATGACCAGAGAGAGTGAGAAAAACATCATTGGAATGGAAAAATCTGCTCTAAGTCTTGCCAAGAGTTTCATGCTTCTATTCTATCGCTGTTATTGCCACTGGTAAAAAGGGTGATTTGCTACCTTCCCTCCCCGTAAGTTTAGCATCAGCTTTTCCAGACTTCTCCCGTCTTTCCCTTTTAATAATGGCTCATTTTACAGTTGTGAGCTGTAGTTTTCCTTTCTTTTGGCAGCTGCTGGATGCCCTGCTGTTGGCTGGGCAAGAAATCTTGCTCCTGCCCCCTCCATGGACAATGCCATTTACCTTTCTCCAGACCTCTTCCAAGTAGGCAGTGGTCAGTTTGGATAAAACGTAAACAGAACAGAGTTTCCTCACAAAATTATATACTGTGATCCTATCATCTTGGTCTTAGACATATTCTGTGCTCACTGCTTTTTGCTCCAAGTAGATCACATTCCAGCACAGAGAGAATTCAAATTTGAGAATTCAAGTGCATGAACCCTCATAACAATCATTTATTATTACAAAAAGAAGAACATGGAAAAACTTATCTAGCTAGACTGGTTTTATGTGGTGTTCCCTGCCTTTCTTTTCCACACCCTTCCTGGCAGACGATCATAATTTAAGCATTAAACATCTCTCAAAAAAATCTGTAATGTTACATGTGAGTTATAATAACCCGAGATAGCAAATCAATATTCACACAACCTTTCACAGAATCACAGCATCCTTGGCTGACCCAGCAAGCAGTTACTTGGCTACATCAGTGACATTAGAGAAGCAGATGCCAGTGCAAAGCATCTTGATATGAGTTGCCTTTAACTTGGATGAGAAGACACCTCAGTCTGAGGCGTGTCGGAGCACCTGAATGAGGCTCAGCTAGCTGTTAGTGCTGGGTCACATTTTGACCACTCTGTCATCCTTGACTTGTAAAGGGCTTTTTTAAAAAGTCATGAAACCATAGGTAGCTGTAAGCCACGGATCCAGACACTTCTGCTTCCATCACAAGTGCTCAAAAGCTGACCCATGTTTATTCCATGGAGCTACTCAGGAAACTGCCTGGGGAGTTGGATTACAGTTGCCTGTGAGCCATGTCCTGATCAAAGGTATTTGGGAGGCAGCGAAGAGTCCCTGCTCCTCTCCAAAGAACCACCACAAGGGAGATACTGCTTTAACCAGTGAAGGGCTTTGAAAAATATGGCCACCATGTGCTCTTACCTGCAGCCATTTTGTCAAAGAACAGATTGAAGTCCATTATTTTCTTTTTTAAAAAGCCTCATAAGGTCATGTGTCTCATTGGTACTGTCTCACACAGCTGGATAAACACACCATGGGATGGGTGAGAAACTGGCTCATGGGTTGGGCACACAGGGTTACAGTGAATGGGGTGACATCAGGCTGGAGACACGTCACTAGTGGGGTGCCACAGGGCTCCTTCTTAGGCTCTGTGCTCTTCAACATCTTCATAAATTACCTGCATACAGGACTAGAAGGAACACTAAGCAAGTTCACAGAGGATACAAAACTGAGAGGAGCTGTTGACTTCCTCGAAGGCAGGGAGGCCCTATAGAGAAACCTCAACAAGTCAGAGGCCTGGGCAACCACCAAAAAAAATGAGGTTCAACATGGGAAAGTGCCGGATTCTGTTCCTGGGATGGGGCAACCCTGGATGTATGGACAGACTGGGCAATGAGATGCTTCAAAGCAGTGCCACAGAAAGGGACCTGGGGGTCCTGGACAATGGAAAGTTGAACATGAGCCAGCAGTGCCCTGGCAGCCAGGAGGGCCAAGCGTGTCCTGGGGGGCATCAGGCACAGCATCACCAGCCAGGCAACGGAGGGGATTGTTGCACTCTGCTCTGCACTGGGGCAGCCTCACCTCGAGTCCTGGAGGCAGTTTTTGGTGCCACAATAAAAGACAGATATAAAACTATTAGGGAGTGTCCAAAGGAGGGCAATAAAGATGTTGAAGGGCCTTGAGGGGGAGCCATAGGAGGAGCATCTGAGGTCACCTGGTCTGTTCAGCCTGGAGAAGAGGTGATACCTCATGGAAATCTACAACTTCCTTGTGAGGGGAAAAGGAGGGGCAGGCACTGATCTCTTCTCTGGGGTGACAGTGACAGGATCTGAGGGAACGGCCTGAAGTTGTGTCAGAGAAGGTTTAGGTTGGATATTAGGAAAACAGCTCTTCACCCAGCGGTTGGTTGCACACTGGAACAGCTCCCCAGAGAAGCTGTCACAGCACCAAGCCTGACAGAGTTCAAGAAGTGTTTGGGCAATACTCTTGTGCACATGGTGTGACTCTTGGGGATGGTGCTGTGGAGGATGAGGAGTCAGACTTGATGATCCTTGTGGGTCCCTTCCAATTCAGCTTATTCTCACATTCTGTGCAGTAATTTAAAGGCTGAGCCAGTCAGCTGAGGGGGTGAGAGATGGGTACTCAAGAAAATCCTCAGCCTCAGTGTACACTCGCATCCTCACCTACTGCTCCCCAGGCGCTGGTAGCTGTGTGTTTCCCTGCCTGGAATCATCAAGAGATGCATTGCTGCCTTCACTTAGAGCAGCTTCATGGGTATTGTTTGCAGACAGAGCTTGTCATGGACTGATTGCTCCAAAGGTGATTTATAGCTGGGGGCTCTCAGCCCCCCATTCCAAGGTGGTTCTGTAGTGGGATGCGCGTAATATTTTATGCAGTAACTGATAAACGCATACGTAAATCTTTTGCAAGCTAGAAAACAGGAAGCCATGCATAGATCTTTCATAGAATGGGGGCTCCTTTCTCCTTCTTCTTTCTTGTCTAATAAATCCTGATTTCCTGGGATTGTTTAGATCACTTTCTCCCCATCCTGCCTTCCACTTCTAATTACTTAGGGTACATTCAGTGATGTAGGTTTTGGTATCATGAAGCAAAGAAGGGGATGCAGTCAGTTGTGTTAGGGCGCTGTCACTGTCTAACAAAGAAGTCACCACAGCTTGTGGTTTTGCAAGGACACCATTCCTGGACATTTTCTCAAAATGTGTCTGATAAACCACGCTGGCAGAGCTAGGGGCATGGACTGAAAATAGTGATACACATTTCATGCTTGTTTTGCTTTTAAGGTTTGAGAATGTGTCTGCTAGAGAGGGTCTTAGCCTGATTTGCTAGTTTGAGGTAGAAGCAAAGCCTCCAGGATCTTTGAAATCAAACTAAATGGTGCCACAGAGTTCAAAGACTCCAGCTGAGAAGCAAGCCGAGATAGGTTTTTTTATTATTATTGGTTATTTCTATTTTTGGTTTAGGCGCAGCAATTCAGGTGAAATTTAGTTGCAGACATTCAAATATATTCTACTTGATTAATCCTTAAAATTCTTCAGGGATTTAGTCCCTAGTTTCTATCGTATATATGTACGGGATAATATACAAGATATCTTATTTTTCCCTAATATTTAAAAAGCATCTTAAGTTTGGAAAGTGACACTTCGTAAGCGCGCAGCAATAGCACAAGAAGAATTCCCTTTTAAAAGTCCCTTGCCTGAAATTTTCCCAGCCACATTTCTCTCTGCATCCCTCATGAGGGGCAGATAAAATGTGGATTTTGATACCTCAACAACTGCTTACTATGCAAGATGTTGCCCAGAAATACTAAACAGCAGGGAGTGGACTCGAGCCCAGAGATATTATTAGTTGTATTCACCAAGCCAGCTATCAGTCAGAAAATATTCAGCAGCCAGCTGTAGGCCAAACCAGCACTGGGGTGAAGGAAGGTTTGGGAGTGTCATGAGGGCATTGCAGCTGATCAGTAGCTGTTTTTAGACTGAGCCATGTGATTTGTAGTATTCCTTTTGTTAATTTTCATGCTAGCTAAAAAAATCCAAACTAAGTATTTTCCGCAAGGAGAGAAGCTGACATTAAATAATGAAAATCAACACAGAGGTCCAGCTGATCTGAAAATATCCCTCAACGTGATGACAAAAAACTTCAGTCTTGAGTTCAGGGAAAGGAAAGTGAAACATCTGCATTTGGCATGGCCTCACATACTCCTCTGCTTTAAAGGGCTCAGTGGAGAGAAAAAAAGTCCAAAAGAAAGTAGAAATTAAATCTTCTAGATTATCATATGTATTGTTCAGCCAGTGCATGACTGAATCCTTTAATGCTTATTTAAGCCTTTCAGTCCCTAAGGACCATGATTTATGGGCTTTCTGCTGATCATCAGAAGATAGGCATGGTTACAGACTACAACTACTTACGTACTGTGGTTCATGCTTTTGGCTCCAGCAGTCCGCTTCTCAGCCCCTAGGGTACTGTTGAAATGGCAGACATCACAGTTTCTCTGCCTTATTTTCTAATTTAATTTTACTCTGAAGAACTGTTCTGAAGGAGGATGACCTTAAATTTGCACTTCTTCCCCCTTATGGTTTATCTCTATTTTACTATAAGGGCAGAAATTTGTCTGCTTTTGGTTCCAGAAGAAAGGTATGGTACACTTCTCCAAAACTTGCAATGAAGTAAAAGCTGACATTCAGCTCCCTTCATGACTGGCAGGGTATAAAATTCAAGCAAAACAATATTCTACTGTGGTTTATTGCACTTTTAAAGATTAAAAGCTGTATTTTGTGGCTCTCAAATTCTCAAAGCGTGCCCTCAGTTACATCCATACAATTCCTCTGACAAAACTGAATGTAAGCTCTTTTGCTGCCCTTTCACCAAAACCCTTCATTTCTGTGCCTAGGTATTTGTACAAGATCATGTCAGGGGCTGGCATCCCAAGTGCACAGAGGTCATGCTCCCCTTTCCTATTCCTGTCCTTATTTACTCCTTCAGTGCAGGATCACCTACTGTTTCAGGCTCTCTCCTGAGCTGGGCTAAAGGAGGTGACAGTGTTTCAGAGAGAATCCTCATGGGTTCTCTTTAAATTTGTTTTCCTGAGCTGTTTGTTCGATATATAAGACAAGGGGTAAGCAATGATGTGACAGTGGAAAAGTATAATATTCTGGAGATTATTAAAGTGTCTTGAGCATATGTTTTTTTTATTACTAGAGACAATTTTACTTCTAAAACTCAGTGTAGATTAACTACACAAATTATCAGGATTTTATCTAAGAATTCTCAACTGTCCAAAATTCTTTTTAAACTCCCTTCTTTATTATCATTTGGCAGAGGCACTTCTTGTATATTCCAGCAAATATTGCAATCACTTTATTGCTAAATAGATGTGTTGGAGAAAACATGCACTTAACATTACAACATTTAACACTTAGCCTTTATTAACATTAAATAGTAAAGGTCTCTAAATTGTACTTGGAAGACATCTCCAAAGACAGTTACCAAATTAGAAGGTTATTAAGACAAGATGTTGGATACAACATGTGTCTATGCTGAACAAGGCTTCTGTTACAAGAAAATAATCCACAAATTCCAACATTTCAATTAAAAAGTTTCTATCATATTACTTTCCTGACTTTGAGAGCCATTTTTGATTATTATTGCTCATTGTGGTAACAGTTTTGTATTTACAGGTGTACAATCATCTTTGCTCCCCTTTCCTTCTGCAACCAACAGTAACAGTGGGAAAACAAAATAGGTGTTTCAAAACTATAGGGTTAGTCTCAAGGATGTAATTTTTAGGAAATATCTTAAATATTTTCTCCATATGATACACAGATGATAAGGAAACAGAGAAAGAGCAAAGCAGAAATAAAAAGTAAACATACATTTAAAACAGAATAGATTATAAATATATATTATACATATTTATTATATGTAATTCAATATAAAAATACATATCTACAAACAAACATATAAATACGTATATATATATTCAGATATAAAAACCTGCAATGAGGAAAGTTTTCTCCGGAAATATGGAAAAAATTTTCACCATGAGGATGGACATGCACTGGAAGATGTCACCCAGAGAACCCGTGGAATCTTCCACTTTGAACTTTTTCAAAACTCAGCTGGACAAGGCTCTCAGCAACCTGACCTAGCTTTGAAGTTAGCTCTGCTTTGAGCAAGAGATGATCTTCCATGGTCCCTTCCAAAACCAGTTACTCTGTGATTTTATGTGGCTGGGTTTTTATGTGTGTAAGAGATTGCATAAAGCTTAGGGCACATGATGTAAAATCTTAAAAAAAACTATGCAAAAACCAGCTCACCATTTCATCTTACCATTCCACAGGTCCTTGTGAAACCATTTTGCAGATGTCATATTGGAGCAAATTTAAACCCCTGCATATGTGTTGCAAACCTCCTCTGTAGTTACAGTGTCACGAAAAGCGTTGCAAAACAGAAAGCCTGAACTTTGGTATACATTAATTTTTCAGTAAATTTCTGTTCTATATGCTGGCAAACTAAAATCACCATTCTCTAAAAGAAGTGGATTTGCTGCAGCTGCCAGGCTGGAATTTAAACTCTCACCTTCAGAATGCAGTATCCACACAGGAGCACACTGGCTCTTGCACACTCTAAGATACATATGGGGTCCAAAGCTGGCCAGAAGGAATTGGTAATCTAGTGCCAGTCCAAACTGGGAAAGGAGGATAAACACCATTTAGAATATATTTTTCTTACTATTTTTCCTGTGTTTCTTTCTTTTTTTTTTTTTTTTTTTGAAGGAATTGAAAATTAAACTTGAGAGCTTTGAGAGCTACAGAGGTTATTTTAGAGATGTTATCCCTTGTTTCCATTTGCTTCTCTGAGCCCTTAATAAAAACTCACAGCTTAATGAATTGATGAATTTGTTCTTTAGGCAAAATGCTCATAGATACTGTTGGAAGCACTGCATGAGCAAAGTCTGCACAACGAGGGAAAAAACTGAGGAGTTTGATCCTGTTTCAGAGAGGGAGAAGAGTCAAAAGGATGACAATCTTTTGATCTCCCCAGGGTTTGAATGGAAGATACATGGGTGTCTAGAGGTGCACAGGGCAGTCTTCTCAGCCTGTCTTGGGAGCTCATGGGTTTTATAGGATTGGCAGGTCTTGAAGGTTGGCAGGGATTTTGGGAGGTCCCGAGTGCAACCTCTTGCTAAAAGCAACTACAATCAGCAGAGGCCAGACCAGGCTGCTTAAGCCTTGTTCTAGTAAGGAGAGTCCACAACTTCTCTGGGCAAACATCTTCCAGTTCTTATTCATCCTCAGAGGGAAGATTATTTTCTACTACACCCAGCACAAATCTCTCCTGTTTCAGTACACGACCACTGTCTCCTGTTCTTCTGTCCAGCACCTCCATAAGGATCTTGGCACTTCCTGCTCAATAATCTCCTTGTTGCTATGGAAAGGAACTGTTTGTTCTCCTCTAAATCCTCTTCTTCAGGGTGAGCAAGTCCAGCTTCTTCAGCCTTCCTTCAAAGGCTAGTGCTCCAGTCACCAAACATTGTTCTCCAGTGGTCTTGCTCTGGTTTTGGGAGATGCCAAACTGGGCACAATATTCCATTATTGTTTTTATTGTTTCAGATGGCATTTTTAAGAACTAATGAATTAAGGATATTTTAAGAATTTAAAGAAGGTAAAAATTTACTTAGAAATAAAAAGTTGGAAGCTGGGTTGTATATAAATGTATTTCTTTTTGAAGGTTAGATGTAAAGCTTATCAGAATCACATTTCTTTCACTGAAAATAAAGACATATCTTGTCTACAGTTTAAGGCTGCAAAGACTTGAATGTTATTGCTGAGATTCTGGTCTTAGGAAAGATCATGATTTTCATGTAGCAATGAGTTGCCCAGTTACAAGAATATGGAGGAATTTCTTTTAAAGTAAATTTGGTGTTGTTCATTTTAAGATGTTAAAGTTAGGATACTTACAGATCACATCCTATGCAGCCCAATAAAAGCTGGAAAGATTCAATTACAATTACTTTATACTGCAAAAGCAGCAGCACTTTGGCTTTAATATGACTGAAATGTAGAAGGTAAGATCTTTTACAGTCAGTGAAACCTCTGTGGAGCACAACACATAAAAATTAATTTTCTATGAACTGAAATTTAGTTCTAGAAAATAATATGATTTCTGAACAGTGTGTAATGAATCATCTCAGCACTATTCAAATACATTAATTTGGCTGCCGAGAGTTTTGAATAATCTATGTAAAATACACCCGTTCTTAGCTATGCCCATTGATAAAGCTGTTGCCCAGACCATTGTCATCTGGTATTTCAATCATTGCCACATCATCTGCTTGGGCCTTGACTAAAGCATTCTTTCTATGATTATGTTAATTGAACACACTCTGATAATTTTCCCAGTTCCTCACTTTGACAAAGCCCGCCTTAGAATGAGTGCAGTGTTCATTAGAGCCTCAGTACACACGAGGTGCCATACCTACAGTCAGTTCCTCTCTGTTAATTTAAATGAAGTTGCAGAGACAAAAGTCTGACAAAAGCTGCAGACTTTTGCCCAGTACTTTTCCCTCCTCTGCTTTTTAATTTCTTGGGGCTCCTGACTTTTTCCCCTCTGACTGTAAAAGTGTTCTGGGCACTGCAGACTCTGGTTTGGCTTCCAGGCCACTGACACCCTGCTTTGAGAGACCACAGTAATCTTCAGTGCCAGCAGGACACCTTTCAGAAAGCCCATTTATACTTTTATTTCAGACACTTCCAGAAGTGGAGTTGTGTTAAGTTGGAGCCCCTGATATCACTGTTTGCACAAAGGACTCCAAGACTCACCTCTAGGCAGCTGTTGTAGAGCCAAAGCTCCGTGATTATGGGTTTGTAGACCTGAAACAGTCAAGGAGATCTTCCTGGAGTCCTCACAAAAGTGTAGTTAACACCTTTGTTTGATTTCCCCTTCTTGTAGTCTGATCTCTCTCTCCCCGGCAGTAAAGCTTGGGAGGATCTCTAGGGTGCTGGTACACTTCTTATTTCTGCATCAGGATATTATAAACATGTACTCTAAATATACTGCTAGTGTAAAAAGTCTCACTTTTAGCTGTCTGGGGCACACAACATGTCATATGAAGTTAGAGTGAATAGAGGGATTACATATCTTGGAGAGCTACAGTTGCCAGTAAACACACTTCACTAAAATAAATTATAGCTTCTGTTGCAACAAGTTTTACAGAAAAGTTTCATTGTGTAAGTAGATTGGGGGAAATAGACCACAAACCACATATATACATGCCTTTTTTTGGCACTCTTTCCCTTAGCATCCACTCCAAATTCACTTGGATACCACTGATGCTGAGCTAGACTGACTTTGACTGAGTTCTTAGGTTTGTGTTAATTAGTTGACAGGTCACATCTTTGTAATGCTTAGATTATGACAACACTGAAAGGTACTGGTACTCTGCATAGCACAGTGGGATCTCACACAATGTAACCCCATAATAACAGTAATAATCAATAAAGATTTTGCATCAGAAAACACTCTTCTACCAACCTCCCTGCCTTGGGCAGGGACACCTTCCACTAGATCAGGTTGCTCAGAGCCCCATCCAACCTGGTCTTGAGCATTTTCAAGGATGGAGCACCCACAGCTTCTCTGAGTGATCTGTTCCAGGGTCTCACCACCCTCACAGTAAAAAATTTCATCCTAGTAGCTTATCTAGAATTACTTTCTTTCAGTTTGAAGCCATCCCCCCTTGTCCTGTCACTACAGGCCCTTGTAAAATGCCTCTCTCTTCTTTTCTTGTAGGGTCCCTTCAGGTACTGGAAGGCTGCCATTAGGTCACCGCAAAGCCTTCTCTTTTTCAGGCTGAACAAACCCAGTTCTCTCAGGCTTTCCTGGAAAAGTTCTCCATCCCTCTAATCATCTTGGTGGCCTCCTCTGGACTCACTCCAAGAGGTCAATGTCCTTCCTGTGTTGGGGACCCCAGTGCTGGATGCAGTACCGCAGGTGGGGTCTCATGAGACCAGAGCAGAGAGGCAGAATTGCCTCTGTCGACCTGCTGCCCACGCTGCTTTTGATGCATGATGTGTTTGGCTTTCTGGGCTGTGAGTGCACATGGCTGGGTCATGTCCAACCTCTCATCTGCCAGCAACCCCAAGCCCTTCTTGGCAGCGTTGCTCTTATATTGACACTGGAGTTGCCCCTACCCAGGTGCAACACCTTGCACTTGGTCTTCTTAAACCTCATGAGATTCCCATATGCCCATTTCTCGAGCTTGTTCAGGTGCCTCTGGGTAGATCCTGTCCTTCAGGCGTGGCAACTGCACCACTCAGCTTGGCGTCTTCTGCAAATTTGCTGAGGTTGCACTCAATCTCTACTGTAATGTGACTTAAAAAAAATCTTTGCTTTTGATACTAGTCATTAAACTAGTGTAGTGCTACTACTGTACACTACAAAAATATAAAGGGCAGCACAGAGAAATATCTGAGAGCTTTGGAAACTCAAGATACAGTTTTGACACTGTCACATACAACCCTTTTGATTTCAGGCAAGTTATTTATTTGTAACTTTGCTCAGTCTGGAAACTGATGATACTGATGCTTCTCTGCTCCAGAGGAATAGTACATGATAAATGCAGTCAAAAATTCTGAGGTCTCAGGATGGTATGGTAAACACCATACAGTCAGACTTCATCTATCTGTGGTTAGAATGTTGGATGAAAAGCCAGCTTGGGTCTAACACGATATATTAGCTCAGGCACAGTGCCACATGAATGCAGTTATGCTCTTTCTATGGCCAGCTCTGCTGCGGAAAGAGTACATCTGCTTTTGTGAGAACCTAGCTGGCTCCATCCCGAGGCAGCTCAGGTATTTCAGCACCAGAATTATTGGCGCGGGGTTTGGGGGGAGGGGGCAAGAAGGAGGCGCAGAAACACCCAGCACAGATCCAGCCTGGATCCAGCTGGGTTTATGAGACCTGGCTTTGTACCAGCTGTGCCAGACCCACGCTGCCTCTCAGCTTTTGCACCTGCTCCACGGAGCCCCAGGTCCTGCGGGGCTCATTAGGGCAGGCGCAACGGGACGAGCACCACAAGCAGTCACGGTCTGCCGATAGTGCTGGGGAACAGGCTGTGAGAGAGGAACAGAGAAATAAATGGCACTGTGGAGTCAGTGTAGTGGATGTTATGAGGAATTAACAGACTCTCCTGTATCAAAACTAAATTCACTTAGAAACTCTTGGCTTCCCCCTTGTTTCAGCCTTCCTTATCTGTACTATTGGGATTCCCATTTTACTAGCTTTACAATATCTTTACCAAGTAGAGATGTGGCTAGAAACCAGTACAAATCACTTGCCAAAGTCACACTTTAAGACTTCTAGAGCCATCTTGCCAGGACAATGAAAGTGGTGTTTCAGAGAAGAGACTTTGGAACGTGTGAGATCAAATTTTAGGAAGGGGCGGGGGGGGGAATAAATCAATCAAGGTCTTAAACCCGGGGTTGAAAGAAATAATTATCAAGAAGAAAAGGGAAAGGAAAAAAAACCCCAAAAAACAAGTGGAAGAGAAGCGAGGAGGACTAGGTTTCCCCCGGCTGTAAGCAGGGCAGAGAAAGGACGAGGAGGTTTTGCGGGGAGAGGGAGAAGCCCGCCGAGGAA
>VZRN01003245.1:684486-779788 GCA_013397935.1 Dasyornis broadbenti | reverse complement strand
ACCTGAGCGCGTGTGGGCGGGGAGCGCCCCGCGCCGGGATAAATAGCGCTGTCCCCGGGCTGACAGCCCGTCCCGGGGCGCGGGGGCTGGCGGCTGCGCTCGCCCGCGGGTGTAGGACGCGGCTGGGGCTCTCGGTGACTCCGCTTCGCGTCCCCGCTCCTGCCCCAACCGGGTTGTGATTTTTCTCTGTGTGTTTGGTTTTGGGGAGAGCCGGAGCAGGGAAGGACCAGGAGAGCCCGGGGCCAAACCTTTCTCCTCTCTCTCCCTGTAGCACAGGGGAGATGCTGGAAGCGGCGGTGAGTTCTCAGCGCCCGAGAAGGGCGGCAAGAGGCGTGTAAACTCCTGCGGTCCCCAGCGGCAGCCGCTGCCCCGCGACCCTCCGCCGGCCCCTCCTCGCCCCGCACGCTGCCGCCCTCGCCGCCGACGAAGGAGGCTGCCCACCCCAGCGGCCCAGGATGCAGTTTCGCCTCTTCTCCTTTGCCTTGATCATCCTGAACTGCATGGATTACGGTCACTGCCAGCCCGGCCGCTGGAGACGCAGCAAGAGAGGTGAGTGGTGCCGGCTGCTCATCCGGGACGCCGGCTGGGCAGCTGCGGGAGCGCCCGGGGGGGAAGGGCCGCTCCGGGCAGGTGAGCCACGCTCCGGCCCCGCGGGCGCCGGGCCGGCACGTGGAGCGGCAGTGGGGGCTAGCCCAGGGGCGCGGAGCCGTGCTGGCGCGGCGACCCCTCCGCGGGTCTGCTCGCCACTCTCCTGCTGAGGAGGTCGGGCCAGGAGCGGGAGGAGCGGCGTGGACGGGAGCTGCGATGGGAAAGGAGGGATGGGATCTCGGGGCTGCCGAGGACGAGAACGTGGAGCGGTAGGCGCACGGCCCCCGGCCCCCACGGCGTGTCCTGTCCCGCGGGGTCGGCAGAGCCGGGGTCTCGCTGCGAGCTGCCCGCCGCCGGAGGGGCCGTAGTGGGCAGGGGCGTCGCTGATATCGCCGTCGCTGCTCGTCCAACAGCTCACGGCGCCCGGGGGACCGCTGTTAGCTCGCTCAGTTAAGACTCGCGTGTCCATGGGACGGACTTTGAGGCTGCTTTCAGTGGACGTTTCCGAGGCAGAAAGGCGGCTTTTCCCTTTCCATTCCCCGGCACTGCCGTGCCACTCCCGGGGGTCTTGGGTCTTGGCCGCCGGGAGAGCCGCGGTGGCGGAGCGAACCGCACCTTGCGCAGAGCTGAGGGGATTTCTGTGCCGTCAACTTTGCTGAAAACGCGCCGATCCCTTTGAGGAAAAGACATAAACGGTGCGTTGGGGCTTCATCTGTTTCCCTAAACGTTGGTGTCGGGATGCCAGAGATCGGGAGCCGGAGCCGTGCAATGTGCCAGTACAGCTCCCGTGTGGACGGAGAGGTTACTGCAGCGTCTTCCGCCTGGCAGCCTGGCCGGGGCTTCGGCTCTTCCTTTTTTTTTTTTTTGATCCGGGGGGAGGTTCACCTTATTATAAGATTTTTTTATTACCCACATAGTCTGAATCTTTTTTTTTCTGTCCCTCTTCCTGTTATTATTTTGGCTGTGCTTCCCCTTCCCATTTGTAAGATTAGCTGAAAATCAGGTGGCTCAAGTCACTGAGAAATCCTGAGTATTTCTGAAAGAATTGCACTTTCAGTGGTATTATTTGGAAGGGGAGGGACTTAACATCTCCAGTGTTAGCTGCTACAAATAGTAATAAAACCGTGAGAAGAAAATAGTTTGCACTTTCATGCACATATGACCTTCAGAATAGGTACAAATAAAATTGTAAAGCAATTTAGTTTTGATGGTTTTTCAACAGATGGTTTCCAGAGTTTAATTTATGTGTGTGTGGCTAAAACGATAGCAGTCCTTTAAAGTGACCAGACTATCTGTGCTAACAAAGGGTATACTGTGTCTTTAATTAAATGTGGAACTACTTAGAGTGCTGGCTAGACAGCGGAGGGTGATAGTGGTATTTCTGCTTTACAACAGAGCTTAAGGGCTGCATTGTGGGAGTATTGAAATGAATAGACATCTAACTCAAGTTGTGTGAATTGTCCTCCTACAAAAACTTAAGCTGGTTTTAATTGATCTCATGTTCACTGATTGATCCTGGACCAATTGTTGTGCTTGTTGAACAGTTGGCTTTTCCAAAGGAGATTGATTTAAATTAGTTTTTAGTTTAATTATTGGATAAATATGGTCAGTATTGACAGTTGACTTACTGGCACTGTTTTGTGCTATCACCTAAGGGTTTTGTTTGGGCTTTGAAGAATGCAGTCTTTTTCAGTTAATAAGTCTAAAAAAGTAAGCATAGCCATTTCTAAGCACGCAAAGCAAAATCTAAGAACGTATTCAAATTATAATAGACATTTGCCATGACACATCCCGTCTGAAGTAATGCTTTCGTACAGGACCCAAAATTCCAATAATTTCACAATTTTTCCATATCCCATCTGCAAATAATCAGGCAGTCACTGTGGGGTACTGGCAGTTAAAATTTCTCTGGCATTCTGTTTTGTCTGTTACATGATCTCAGATGCTCCATAATACCGTTTTCTTAATGAAATACAATTTTTGGCATATATTAAGTCTCCTGTGTGGTAGGAATCAATTGCAAATATCATGTGTAGCTGATTTTTTAAAAAGCAGCTAAATATACAATAAACTTAAAGTATATATGCCTGTATTGGCGTTTGCGTGGATTTGTTGCTGATGTAGAATACTCTAGTAAAGAAGACTAAGTAAATCTGGGGAGGATGTTCCCAGAATTCCTTATTCACCATCTGCTTGCAACCCTTTCCCAAACCAAGGCTTGCAACATTGCAGTAGAAGCGGAATAATAAAATAAGGTCTAGAATGTGGTTCCTACCTGGTATGGATTTGTGTTTTGTTAGTCAATGTCACTTCACCAAAATTATTTTGAAACATACATAATAATCAACAGGCTCTGCTTATTCCACTGCTGCTCTTAATTACTTTTTCAGCTCATTAGAATATTGCTTTGCATAGTTACTCAGAACAGAACTTTACTTTCCTTAGAACACCCCACCAAATTCTACCTCTGGTAGTCTCTACCCTGAGCAGATAATTACGGCCTTTTTGTCTTTCTGCAGAAGATAGTTGAAAACCTATTTAAGGGTTCCTAGCTTAAAGGTCAGTGGTGTAATACCACAGCTGATTTAGCCTAATCTTTCCTTTTTTTCTTTTTCTTTTTTTTTTTTTTTGGTTGTTGAATTGTATAACTTGATTTTTTGTTTCTCTTGGAAGGCTTCTTCAATGCAACTTTGTATCTCTTTTTCAGATTGCTCTTTAGCAGTCAGTGTAAGACGGGCAGCTTTATGTCTTAGCATTTTATTGAATGTCAGAGGGTGCATGAAAGATCAGTGGGTTTTTCCCTTCTCTTTGAGACATAATGAAAACAACTTTTCCAAAGAGTATCACAAATCAAAATGGAGGTACACAGAAATGAAGACCCTCAGGCTTGCTCACTGGGAGGCATGATGGTATTCTGCAAAAGCATTGACAGACGAGAATATAAGGATCATAATAAACAGCTGTCAAAAAATAGGTGCTAACAAAATTCCCTGAGGAAAAAAGAAGTCACCATGATAGCAGTGCCTGCATTGACGGGAAGACTCAAGAGTCTACAGAGAGACTCTCTACAGTTGGTGAGGCCAACGCTGGAGTAATAAAAGATGTGAATGGGACACATCCACATAGTTAAACCAGAAGTTGTTTTTATAGCCAGGAACTCAAAACCTGTGGCTGTAAAATACTTGTCCTTCCATTTAGTTTCTATTCATGGAGTGCCAAGAGGGCTAAGGTGAACACTTATCTGCTAGATGCTCACACTCTCTGTTAGAGGTACATAAAGGTGGAATATCTGTGGCAATGAGTGAATAAGTGGCAGTGGTGATGGCAAAATATCCACTGGTGGAAACAGGAGGAATACCTGGGGAAGAAAACTTCCCAAGTGTTTCTCAGACCTCAATATAGCTTTGTGTAGAGTGTTTATAGAAGAATATGCATATATGGAGGGCACAGTCACTGGGTTCAAAATTATGTCAATTAAATCTTTAACATCTTAATGTATGATGGGAATCTTGACCACAAACCTGTTATTAATATAGGAAGATGTTACATGGATTTTCAACTAGAAGAAAAACCTGCTTGGATATTGGAGATTGTGATTTAGCTTTCCTAACAAGGTACTTGCCTGAGACTGGGATAGTCTTGGAACTTGTCTCAGCTGGATTGTGTGGACAGGCTTTGGGAAAGATAGCTGATTTGAGCATTAGGGAAAGAGAACCTGTGTTGGAAATACTTGACTGAAATAAATACCACATCTACTTTTACAAGGACTGTACTAGCTCCTAAAGAGTAATTTATCTCAAAAAAAGTCATACTGCAAAGAATATCTTAATTGTCTAGCATTATCCAAATATTTTAGCTATTCTATCCTCCTCTCTTTGCGGTTCAAACATGTTTTATGTTTGTAGGGCAGTTAACTTTTTGTCTGTGGGTTAAGACTTAGAATCTTATGTGGAAGCTGTACTTTGAGATACATTTTTTTTTTTCCCCCTCAGGTGTGACATTAGATGCTTGTAACAAAATTTGTAAAAGAACTGAGACGTGCTAACATAGGTGGCAATTTTCGAGGCACTCATGATCAATAGAAATGCTTTGGAGTGTAGCTTCTGTTCATCAGACCCTTACTCAAGATAGTTATAAATCATTATTTATACATACATGGTTACTAGAGCAGTTGGAATATCCTAACACTGTAACCATTGAAAAGTTAAAATTTTTAAACTTTTGGCTATTTGCACTTATTATTGGGTACATCCGAGGAAGTTTCTTACGCTGCCAGAAGTAAAGATGTCTGTGTAAATGACTGAATACTGAACTAGCAAATGATGCAGTGTTACAGAGGGTAAACAATGCTCAAATGGATTGTGAAGATTTGCAGGAGCATAAGACACAAAGAGCAGGATTCACTGTCAAAACAGACACCTAAGCTTAGGCGTTTGATTCAGCTTCCCAAAGTAGGTTTGTTGTGCTGCTTATGATATTTAAAAGATATACTTTTGGGCTTGGTATTTTCATTACCCTCTTTAGCAACTGTAGTACCTTGGAGCAGGTCCTATGCATCTGACACCTTTAGGTGTCCCAAGACCTGTTATTGTGGGAACTAGAAATGGGGAGCGTGTTCTGGTGCGGAGTTGCTGTGTGTGAGCTTTTCTTTGTATGTATCCATCCGTTTAACTTCCATTAGGGGTCACTTGGGGTTAGGATGCTGGGCTAGATGGGACCTTGAAGTCTATGTGTACATGTTTTTGTGTTAACAGCTGCTGTAAGATTTACACTATGATGAAGAACGTAGATTTGTATGCTTGATAAAATTGGCTTAACTTTAATATTTTCCCATTTTGGGGAAGGAGGGGATACACATTTTCTAAGGCTTGGCTAAAAACTTTCACTAAAGTGGTTCAAAATGCGTTGACAGGTATTGAAAGTGAGTTTCTACACTAATATAGGGACATTATGGTGACAACAGCAAGAATTCAGTTTCTCAGTTCACTGTGTCATTTACAATATACAGGCCAGCATAATTACTGTGATAAAGTATGTTAGCGTGGTGTTGTTTACATAAGCTGCCTTTAATGAAAAATATGAAATTATTTAAAAGCTAGAAAGTAGAAGAGGTGCTTGCTATCAAAACTCAAAGAATAAAGAAATACATAATGGTCTTTCTGTAGGCTGTTTCTTTGTTTGATTTTTTTCTTGCTCTTTCTGCCAAGACTGACTATCCTATTGAGGTCTGCATTTCATTTCTGATCTAACTATTTTTTAATACCAAAAACTTTAGCTAACTAGAGGGACTGTCTAGTCAAACCTGCAGATCATCACAGGCTGAGAACATTGCCCAGTGCACTGTACACCGAACTTGAAAGCTTATAGCTCACCATAACATCCTTTCTAAAATGCATCCTTGATTATGAACTCTGGAGTGGGATTCATGTGACTACAGGTAACTATCTGGAACATGAAGGTCTAAATTTTCTTTTATAATAGGTGTAATGCTAGTTGGTGCAGTCCATCAAACTGTTGGTACAGTTTAACTTCTCCTAGGGTAAGTGCCTACCTTTGATTAGATAAATCTAACTAAATAAATACAAAATAAGATGACTTGATTACCTCTATCTGTAATTGAAATGTAGTTCAGCTGTACACATCTTCAGTGTTAGCCCCTGAACTGAAATCAGCCCCCAGTGAGAAAGGATCCACCAACTATATTAAAATTATATGCTGCTGCAGGTCTTAACTTTAACAGATGCAGTCCCTGAAAGTTTTAATTTCTCCTGTATTAGAGATTGATTTAGTTGCAGGTATTTTTTAATAAATTCAATTCCTCAAGCATGCCCTTTCTTTTCACCTCAAAGTTTTGTTCAGGCACAGTTGGAGAACCTTCTGTATTTGTCTAGGCTCCAAGTATTTGCTAATCCTTTTCTTAGTGAAAAGCATGACTTCATATGTGTTGGCTGTTGATAATGCACAAATGTAACAGCTTGATCCTTTCATCATGGACTGCTTTGGACACTGAAATTAGGTGCTGCCATGGTTTGTATACTCATTGTATTTGTAGTACGTGTTTAGCAGATGTAATGCTTTGGTGAGTGTCAGTGTGGTGCTGCAAAGTAATTTTGTGCAAGAAGAGTAAATCTATCACTTTTTGGGACAGTAGAGGTGGGTTTAAATCCTGTTCCCAAGTAATTTTTGATGTAGAGCTGGAGCAGGCTTTGTTATCACCTTTTGATACTTGAATTCTAACTAATACATCTTAGGAAGTGAGGTGTTGAAGTGTCAGTTGGATCTTTCTTGTGAGTACCATAAGACAGATGCAGAGTTCTCTTTCCTGCTTACACAATGGCTTTGTCCAGGCAGCTTCATCCACAAAGCCCACTTACTGACCAGACTTTAGAGTTACTCTTGTTGAACTTCGCGTATCTGTGGGCAGTAAGGTCACTTTTAAGTCTGACTTGAATCCTAGCTGTGTCACTTTATGCTCTCTGTATTTGGATCCTGTCCATTTTCACTAACACTTTTCAAAACTCTGAGGAGAAATGAAGTTGAAAGGGATCAGGGTGGTGGTCTCTGCAGTGTAAGCCCCAAAAAGGCAAATAACGGTGCAACACAGTGTCAAACACAAGAGAGGCAAGCGTGAAAAATGAGCTTGCCAGCAGTCTAATTAATGTCACCTTTCCAATGAAGTTTCTGCAGTTGAGGGGGGTGGGTGGGATGGAAGAATCACAAGAAATTGGTATTTATACACAATGCTGTTTCAGAATACTTAATTGGTGTGAAACACATGTTCTGAACATGGAATGGAGATGACAAGTGTCACACCTGTGAAATGATGGAACATCATATTTTCCTCTGAGACTGAAAGGATTTGAGACTTTAGTTGTATGTCTTTACTTTGGAATTGCTATGTCTTACCACTTTGATTAGAAACAGCTACACACATCTCTGACCTTTGTCTGTCGAACTGTGGTCCATGGAGCAGCTGCCAGCATTTTCTGGATGTGTAGAGATCACACTGTCTCATCCTTGTGTTTCTACCTAAATACCCTAGAATGAAACACTCCAGTGAACTTATACAGCTCTGCTTTAATCTTATCCTATTTTGATGCAAGTGCTTGTTACTTAAATTCAAAGTTGTTGCTTGAAATTTTTTAGGGGATAGCATATGAAAGATTGGCGATTAAATTTCTGGCATATTCCCTTCTTTGTTGGCTTGAATGTGGAAACTGAAATGCAAAATGATATAGAGGAGGAGTAAAACTATGCTGTGGAAAAGACATTAATTTTTATGGGAAAGCAGAGAAGCAACTAATAGTTGAGGTACCATGATTATGTGATCCGTGGGAGGTTTTTAAGATCTCATCTGTTAAGATCTGGTGAGAAGTGCAAAAAACCTTCATGTTCTTTGTTTCAGTAATTAATCAGTTATGTATTTCCTTTTGAAATACAAAATTCATTAGAGCCAAGTACTTGATGTGTCTCTAAGATTTTGTCCTTTTGTGAGGGAATGCTGTCTCCTTTCCTTCTTTTTTTGTTGATTTTATGGGATGTTCATAAGACTGTAACTAGGGAAATGTAAGCAATTTCATGTTACACTTAGGATATTTAGAAGAGGTGTGCAGTTCTGTAATTGTTCCAAACACCACACACACACTTTCAGTGGAATTGTGTGTGTTATTTGATGACGACAATAGCAAATCTCATGTATAGTTAACATAGATCCAAAATATCATGAAAGTACTTCTACTATGATTTTCTGTTTTTAAAAATATTTTCTTCTCTTTTAGGATTTAAATCTAAAAATAATCAAAAGCATGTGGTTTAGGGACTGAGTCTCAAATTTACCTTGCAGAAACACTTGTCTATGTTTTTTGTGAGAATTGTCAAGATTTTCTCCATCTTGATGAAAAACAGACCCAAACATAGATGTAGGGAGATGGAGGAAGGGATCTGGAAGATAAGTGTTTGTGATGTTGGCTTTTAGGTTGGTGGGATTTTTTAATCACTGGACAGTTGCATGAGCACTAACTCCGAAATACACCATGTGCAGCAATGAAGACAGTATTTGCGCCTTTTTATCTTGGAAGATACTTGTACTGCTTTTAGACTGCAAAGGGACAAGTGTATTTGTGTTAGAGACTTGCAGTGCTGCAATAAAGTATAAACTTCCTGATCCAAGCACATTATTTTATTTTTTGAGTTGAAATGCTGGCTGAAATATGTTGCACTCTAACATATACTCTGCATAATGTATGGTCGTCTCAGCCGTATGGTAGCCACCTTTGGAATACCAAGAAAACCCCAAACTAGCCACATCAGACAAATGGCTGTTGTGCATGCACAGATTAATCTGCACGTGTATAGCAGTGCTGACAACACCCATCACGTCCATACTGAAACGTTGTGGCAAGATGGAAACAACTGAAACAGCAATTGTGCTTCGTAAAGATAGACGTTACTGATTCGCTGTTTCTTCTTTCAGGAATTACTCAAAAGTTTTTGTAGATACAACATGTTTTTCTTATAAACCTTCCAATTTACACAGTGTTTCCACGGGCAGTCATGTGGCTGTAACTCTATTGAATGGGAATTAAAGTTTCGTCATCTTTTGCTTTATCTGTATTGAGATGGTACTTAAGGCTCCCAGTTGAGGTGAGGCCCTGTAGTGCTGGCCCTGCTTAGATAACGACCTCTGAACTAAGGTTGCCAGGGCAGAAATCAGAAACCTGTCCCAGAATTCCTTCCCGTTGCAGAAATGTTCTTTGGCCCTTCATGAGAGCTAGTTCAGCCCTGGTCTACATCTCATTTTACACAGTGCATACTGATAATGTGACGGTCATGGATTCAGTTTTGACTGAGCAAGAGTAACTGTAACTTGGCACAATCATTGCGATGCACACGAGGAGCATTAGGTTGTGTTCACAGCACAACAACACACCAGCTTCTGGTTTTAGTTTGCTTAAAGCTTTTAGCAATTATTGTGTGAAATACTCACAAATAGTCTCTGACCTGAGATATTTCACTCTTGCAAAAAGCCTTAATCCAAAGAGCATTTCACAGAGGGTTTGCTAAGTTATCTGCCCACATCAGGTTACACGTGTTACTTTCATCAGGAGCATTGTCAGGAGGTGGTTTTACCTCTAAATTTGGTTTCCTGTCTTCTCCAAAATGGTGTGTTCTCTCCCCTACTTTGTTGAGTGGTGACTTGTAAGAAAAGCTGCTGACATTCTAAGGGACATCTGAGGGAAGGCACATTTTAGAGTAGAATGGTTGTTGCCTTTACTGTTGTGATCTACTCTTGTGGCAGCAGCTGATGGACAGGACAGTTCTTCATCTCAAGTTCCTTGCTTGGGCCATGCAAAATATGCCTGGCCTGCATGCATCTGCCTTGGTCTTTTTTAAGTTATTCAGCAAATATTGATTGTACATGGGTAGATTATATGTTTGGTTTTACCTGACAGGATTCAGTGTTGGGAATTCAGCCTCCCTGGTAAGAGGGTACCTTCAGGATGTCAGAGGGATTGCTTTCATTGTTAGTCTTTCTACATGTAAAACTTGTGGTTCATACATGTATACACCAATGAAAATGGTAATAGAAAGTAAATCCCTCATTTCTGTAAATGCTAAGAAGCTTTCTAGTGTGAAATGTTAATATTATGGCAGCTGGGATGTAAATAATGTAAGCATCTAATTGAAATAGTACTTCTAGACAGGTGCTTTGGCTTCCAACTCTATTTCTTTCAGCACAATTGCAATATGTTGGAGTGCAGCATCTTCGCTGATGCTGAGATGACACTGGGTCATGGTGTCTCTTTTCAGCTGTAATGGAAATGCAGAATTACAAATGCTTATCAGAGCTCTTTTATTAGTCACAGAGTTTGCTGAATTTCATCTGTGGCCTTCAAAGTTGTTTTGGAATTCAGTTTTAAGAAATGCTTATGGCTGTAGTGAGGAATTAAAATGAGAGGAATCTCCAATATTTTTTGTAGTGTTTAAAGTAATTTTTTTTTTTCTTAAAAAAAAAGATTACTTTGGCTCCAATTTACTTGGTTTAGTTTGTGGTTGGTTTGGGTTTTTTACATAGATTCTTATGGAAATAAAAAACTGAGCTGCTTTGATGTGAAACTGAGAAGCAAATCCGCAAAATCTTGTATTTAGGTGAGCAGAAACTGTAGATCACCTAGTTCTACACAGCATGTATCTCTAGCACTGTACAGATGTGAAGTACTAAAAATGTTACTATTACTACTAATATATATTCCTTTTGAAGGGTTCAGATAAACAAAACTGACACATGAAGAGGAAGACAAGAAATAGAATAACCTTGTTATTAGTGGTTTGGGACAAAGCTGGATATCAATCTCTAGTTTTGATTGTCAGATTTGTTCATATTCACTGGATTATATAGCCCGTCTGTGCTGAGGGCATGTACTTGAACAAAAAAAGTATTTCCTCCATTTCAGATTAATGTTCAGCCTCATCTGTATCTCTTTGAACAAGAAAGACAACAATTTTTCTCTTATCTTTCTGCATTTGTGCTGCACATGCTCTAACCATCCCTTTTGCATGGTCTCTGCAACCCAGTACAGAGAATTCTGTATTTTGTCAAAGGGAATCTAGTTTTGCTCAACTGTGAGTACAAGAAGAGGATGATACTGTCTGTTCTGCTAAAAATATCTTGTTATTTGCATCTAGTGCCAGCAGCATTCTGGAAAATACCCCCCTCCAGGGGACCTCAACAAGCTGGAGAAATCAAAAAGAAGCCTCACAAAGTTCAATGAGAAGTGCAAAGTCCTGCACCTGGGAAAGAACCACCCCACACATCACTCACTATAAGTTGGGGACCGTCAGCGGGAAAACAGCTTGGCAGAAAGGGCCCTGGGGGACACGGTGGATGCTATGCTGAATGTGACCCAGCAATGTTCCTTTGCTGCAAGAAAGGCTCATGGTGTTCTGAGTTGCCAGCAGGTGATCCTTCCCCTTTAGTCAGCACCGGTGAAACACAGCTGAATGCTGGGCTCCTCAGTACTAGAGAGAGCTCAACAAAGAACCAAAAAGATGATTAAGGGACAGGAGCATCTCGCCTGTGAGGAAAGGTTGAGAGAGCTGGGACTGCTCAGCCCGGAGGGCTCAGAGGGGTTCTCATCAATGCAGCTGAAGGGAGGGTGCGAATGGGTCAGGCTCAGGATCTTGCCATTGGTGCTCAGTGACAGAACAAGAAGCAATGAGCGCCAACTGAAACACAGGAGGTACCCTCTGAACATCAGGAAAGACGCATTTTGTGCGGTGCGGGTGACTGAGGACTGGCACGTGTTGTACAGAGAGGTTGTGGATTCTCTGCTCTTGGAGATACTCTGAAGTCATCCTGGGCAACTGCATTTATCTGGCCCTACTTGAACAGGGTAGTTGGACCAAATGTTTCCTTTCCCTTCCAGAAGTTCCTTCCAACCTCTGCTGTTCTGTGAAAGCTGGTTTGGAAATGTATTGGGTGTCTGGCTTGTGCCTGCTTTTTCCTTTTTGGTAATAGCCAGCTGTGAAGAGGAAACAGACATTCCCTTTAGGAATCTTTAGGATAAGTGACTGAGTCATGTGCAGTTGCAATCCCCTTAATATCTTTAGAGTACTAAAATCAGCCCAGAGGAGCTTCTTGGTATTTGGCAGTAACACAGGTTGTCATAAAAATAAGATTCTAGGTCATGCTAATTTTGCATCATATGAGTTCCTTGCTCCCACATTTTTCTTCTGTCAAATATTTACAGATACCAAAGAGTGCACAGTGAATGTAATGATTGAGATACTAGACCTAACTCTGGTCTCACTTATTTTGTTCTAAATCTGAAGGTCATGTCAATCTGTCTCTGGCATAGAGGGTATTTCTGAGGTGATGCTTACTCTGAGGTATTGTTGTCAATTTGCTAATGCTGTATTTGAGAACTCTTTAATTACTTTTAGCTCTTTCATCAGACTCCTGGAAAAAGTCTTGCTGCTTCCAACTTTTATTTCGGTTACTGTAGTTAGCAGTGGCATCAAAATGTAGGGGTTTATTTCAGCTTTGGAAAAGGGGTTAAATCTGTGAAACCTGAATCTGAACACAGACTTGGTTTCATATTATTTTCTCTAATAGCTTTCCAAGCAGCTGCTAAGTGAAACTACTGTATATTGAGCATGATGTAACATGAGGCTCATTGGGAAAAATAACATTAGTCTGTGCTACTTAAATACTCTCTGGAAGGCTTAAGGAGGAGAGGAAGGAAAATATTTGAAGAGATCAACTGGATGTGGTCGAATACATGTAATGTCACCTGAGAAGGATTAGAATTTGCCAAAGCTTGACCTGAACGAAGAACTCCATTTAGGGCTTGTGTTCCTACCAGATCAACTGCAGCAGTTTTTCTATGCAGTTTTCTACCAGCAGTCATAGAGTGAAAGAGTCCAGTGATATGCTTGGTTTCTGTATCTCAGCTGTAGTAAATTTTTAAAAAAAAAGTAAAATAAAAAGGTCTCAGTCTAACATTCCTTCTCCTTATTAGCTGCAGCTGGCCTTTTCTAATTACCAAAGTCAACATTTTTTTCATCTGCATTCTGTTGCTTTTATCTTTGCTGGGAGCTCAGTGTATGCACTGTAGCTGATAAGCAGCTACACGTGTAGTTCATATCCATAGATGTGGACAGCTTCAAAAAAAATACATGCACTGACACTTCAAATTCCAAGAGAAGAGCCAGTGGAGTGGTTAGTAGCAATGGAACTTCATCAACCATGGTATTTGTTTTCTGCTTATGTGGTGTTAGCAAAACCAGTGACCTTATTCTTCATAACATGTTTACTGTGACTGTGCCTTTGAAAATTATGTGTTCTTCTGTTTCATGAGCATGTTTTGGAGTGCTCAGCATGCTGTCTGATGCACCTCTCTGAAGCTGTGAGTATCTCTTTTAGGTGTAGAAATGGAGTCCTGGGGTTACACAAAGTTCAGTATAGTAAAAGAGAATGAAAGCTGGGGATGCTTAGGGCCTCTGAAAATACAAGTCACATGTGATGTTCGTTTTTTCACTCAAGTCTGCTATAGAATTGGGATAGGGGTTGAAGAAAATGAAATGATTGTGCCAACATCATGCGACTAGGCAGATGTTCACCACAGCATGCCCCTATAGCCAGTCCTGCTGAATCTGAGGTTTGACTATTGAATGGTAAAGTAGGTAATATTTTCATATAGCAATAAAAATTACAAATTTTCTTATTAAAATGATAGGGTTTTTAAGAGGAATTACTTCATCTCATGCTTCTAGGTATAGACTTGAGTATCACAGACTGGGAATACTTTTAGTGGGGAGATGGATTTGCCTTTACCAACAAGAGGTTTCTGATACCTTTCTCTAAAGTCTTTTTGACTGCTGCTAGAGTGAGCAACGCTCTTGCTCAGTATAACGATCTCCATGTAAAATTTTTGTTGAAAAGTTTCTTTTTCTACACAAAATGGTAACTGATTCTAGATCTTTGTGAGGTTCATTGCAGTATGTGCCATTCAGAGCTTGATCTTTCTTAAAAAAACCCTCAAGTCACTATTAAGTCTGGTGGATATGTAATGAGAGAGCACACAATGAAATGCAGTGCTGTGGAGGAATAGCATGTCTCTCAAGAGACTTATATTGCAATGATTTAATGTCAGAACTATTTAGAGTTAACCTTCTTTTGCATTTACATCTCATACCACTAAGTTATGAAGTTGTGACTAAGATTTAACCATTTTGTATAACCACAAACATAGCTGACTTGTATTTCATCACTGCTTGTTACTGTGTTTGTTTGTTGTTTTTGTCATTCATTCCTAGTTTGTAACAGAAACACTCTCTCCTTGCAGTAATCATGTAGAGATCCCCATGATCTACTGTGTGGAATAATTCCTCTTTTGTTTATGTATGTTTAGCTATGAAGAAATCTGATTAGTTGAATGCTCTTGATAATATTCAAGTACATCCTAGAGCTTTGCATTTGCTGTTTGATGTTCCATTTTACAGCTCTACTTAAATGCTCTGCAGGGATTGTGGTTTAGTGGTGAGAGCATGAAATTTGAATCCAAGGTGCCTGGTTCTCTTACCATCAGAGCTGGTCAGTGTGTTTAAAACCAAGTTCTTCTACCCCAATGCCCCATAACAGATTTTTGCATGTATGTCTACAAGTTTTTTCTCTCTGTTTTTCTAAATAAATGTTGAGCAGCTTAAGCATGCACTGCAAGTCTGTCTTTCCCTTCTGTGCCTCAGTGCCTCTGGTGTAGAGGGTAGTGTTTTATCACAGTGCAGTTTATATTGTATCAGGGATATGCATGGCTAAGAGGTCCTAGAGTGCTAATCTCTAGGCATTTATGTGGTTATTATGAAGGATAATAAGCACATAAATAAGTTTCCCACCTCCAAGTTTATTGACTGAGCACACACCATCAGCATGGAGACCATTGCATCCATGGCCGTGATCTAGGAGCTTTAGAAAGTGCTGACTCTATCTAATGTGAAGTTTTTGTGCTGTCGTATCTATCAGAGATGACACAGAAAAATCTGTATGACTCTGCATCAGTGCTCTGCAGGGTGCAGAAATTTCTGCCTTTTTTCATTACTAGGTGTCTGAAAGTATCTAAATGGGTTTTATCCTGACATTTAAACTTTTAGATACAAAGGATGGAGCTTTTCAATTGCAGGTAGGTGTTTGCAATAGTCTGACTTAATTGTTGTATGAAGAATTTATGTATTCATAAAAAAAAATAAAAAAAAGGGTTTGTTTTCTTCCAGAATGAGGTAACTGTATTATCAGATACCTCAGAACCGGGCTGTGAAATTAAGTTGTCTCAAAGAGGCCCACAGTTAGAATTACTAAACTGAACACCTTACTAAATTTAACTTACCTGAACATGGAAACATTGTTTTAAAAATTTAAGGTATTCTCAAAATTAAGAAATGTGCATTAATAATGTGTATTTCTTGTATTAAGATATAAAAAAGGATATATCATTTTTGTCTTTGCCTCCTCAGAGATTCCACTATCTGTTCTTTAATTCTTCAGTCTCTATCACTATCTTGCATTCTCCATTGCAAACATAATTTGTGTAATGTCAGCCAAGTAGATTTTAGTTTTTTAGAAAAACATGACCTGTCTGGTTTTAACACTGTATTTGCATTTCTACTGAATTTAAAAAAAAAAAAAAAAAATCAATAAAACCTTGACAAATACTAATTCTAATTTCTGCTTAAAATGTACTGAATGGTAAGCACTCAGAGTACACAGGTAAATTTAATACATTTTTATTTTTTATCTTCTTTATAAGGGAATTCTCCTTTGAATTTAAAAAAGCCCTGTAGTCATTAAGTGTCATTTTTCAGGATGACACCCAGCCTGCCGTGATTTAAGTGGATCTGAAATACAGAGGCTACTACCTTTTAATTTCATTTTTAATGGCATTCCTGCAAGTTGTGGAGATAGCTGTATGTATCTGAAAAGCAAATATGCTCCATCTGTTCTAGTTCAAGATTTCCAGGTCGGCTCCATCATCTTTGAAGTCTCAAGCTCTGATGCCTGGAGTTGACAGCAGGGAGGATGACAGAAGATTTGGTGGATATTTTGAATGTAGCAAGTACAAGCAGGATGTAAAGCCCAGTGATGTTGGATTGAATTAAAGTGATGTCCTGCAGCTAAGTGTAGGTTTGTGTAGTGTGGAAACATTCAATTTGAGTTGTCTTTTTCATATATCTTTCTCTGATTCAGATACTTTCATATTTTCAAAGTTACAATTTTTCAATCCAATATTTCTCCACTATGTTTAAAGACACCTCTTCTGCTCTTCTACCTTCCCCTTTCTAGTTATATTGTTTTGCTGCTCCTCTTCTCAGTCATGTGCAGCTATGGCAGCATAAATAACATTTATTATTCTTTCACTTTTTGTCCAAGTGTCTGTAAACTCTTTTTTCTTGCCTGCAAATCCAACACTTTCTCAGAGCTTATTGAAAATTCCATATATATTTGAAATACCAACTTCTTGTCTCCAACATTCAAAAAAACTGTCCTTATTGAAAATATTGAAAATGCCTTCATTGATTCATTTTTGTTTTGGAAGAAAACTTTGTGGGATTTTTCAAAGTTTTTAAAAATCTAGTAATTTGAGTTTTAAAAGAGTTTTATGAATTATAGTTTTGCAATGATTATGTTCAGTTATGCTAAATATTTAGAGCAGGATTACTGCAATGATAAGGAACTCTCCTCCTTTGCTTATTTGCCCAGTGGTTTTCACGTCTTATGTAGATTATAATAAAGCCTAAGGTGCCTTAGATATAGCTGAAGTGAGCTGGAAAACAGGCTATTTCCAGTACAGAGCCAAGCTTTTTACTAATGCTCAATAAAAATAAGAGAATGGGATGTCCTTCAAGTTTCTGAATTTTATTTACTCAACTTAGTCTTAGCATGTAAAATCTTATGGGCATGAATGAGATTAAGTAACACATGCTCTAGTTAGCATTGTTTCAGACTTGGCAATAAACAAACTTTGGTCTTTCCAGCCTCTCAGTAGATAAATGCTTCATATTTTATTAGAACAATTTCACTCCTGACATGAATTGTAAGCCTGTTAAGTCTGTAGTATAGTGATTAAAATGGGAAAAATACAGGATGTAAATATGTTCTTCATTATGCACTTTAATGCCAACCAGATATGTAGTGTGCAGTCTAGAACATGATGGTTGGAGTGTACTAAGCAACTAGCAAATTGTTGACAAGGCTCATCTGTTATTGGTTTATGTTGGGGTTAAGAGCAAAAGACCTTACAAAATTTCAACTCTTTGACACTATATGTTGATGCCTGTTGTGCATGGGGCTGGACACAGCTTAAACAGACAGGGCCAGTACCTTTATTACCTTCAGCTCAGTATTCTTCATTGAATCAATAAACAGGGCAAACTAAAGCATATGTGAAGAATTCATCAGAAAGTCTTACAGGAGAAAAAGACTGCATTAGGAGAGTGTCTACTTTTTTACCTTGGGAATAATAAAAGTAATTCTAGTCTATGAAGCAGTAGACCCAAGCTGTTTGTGTTTTACCACGATCTTTAAGTATGGGACTGCTTTTCCTTCCCAGATTTAATCTGAGAGTTGCACAGATCACTTAAAAGGTGAGAAAGAATAAATTTCTAATGATACCATAGCATCTGCTATGAGGATTTTGGAAAAGATGTTAATGGTCTCAGTTGCCAATAAATGAGTTGTTTAGTGGGGAAAATCAACCTCCAAACACTGGTCTCCAAACTGGAATGTATATATCTTATCCGTGGGGAGCACACACATGGAAAGGAAGCTTGAAAGCCTTTTGATTACAGTATTAATTTTCCCAGGCACTGTTTTCCTCTTGGATTGTCAAGGTATTACACTTCTGCTTGAAATTTCTGAATCACAGAATATTGATCAAGAGTGCTCATTATATAATTGAATCAAAATCATTCACCTTGGAAAAGACCTCTACGATCAGTGAGTCAGGCTCTTAACCCAGCACTGCCATGCCCACCATTAAACCATGTCCCTAAGTGCCCCATCCACGTTTTCTAAATACCTCCAGGGGTGGTGACTCAAATGCTTCCATGGGCAGCCAGTACCAACGCTTCCTTACAATGGCTACAAATAATATGCAAGTTATCATCAATATTACTGATTCTTCCATTTCTGCTCTTGCTTGGATTTCCCTGTAGAAGCCATTGTCCAGCAGCTTCGCAGCCTCCTTTTTCCATCTCACCTGGCACGGCCTCACCACGGAGAGCTCGGAACCGTGGCCAACATGGACCAGCCCTTAACAAACTTTTCACTTGGTGCCAAGGACAGCTGAGACCCCTTTTCAGATCCTCTTTGCCAGATTAAATCAAGCCAATCTCCCAAACGACGCACAAAATGTGGGGGCTGGACTTGCACCTCACAGCTGCTTTCAGGACATTCACCCCTCCAGAAATCCCACTCTGTTGAGCTGGACTTGCCCCAGGAGACAAACTGACCCTCAGCACTTGCTCCACTGTACAGAACCTTCCTCTGACACAGGAGCAGAACACAGGATGGGCTCAGCTTGGCCAGTGCCTCCACTCCAACACAGCAGAAACACAGCCTTGTGTCTCTCTGCCAGGTGCCCCAGGACCAGACCACCTGCTCACACAACTGCTCACAGTGGTGATTTGTGATGTTTCAAAAGTTTTTGAAGTCTGTAAATGGACCTGTTGTCCTGAAATAAGTTCTTTCACCCGTAGTACATCAGACCCACTGTGCGCTGTAGAGATTCATATTGTTTATACTCAAAGCCATCATGGTTTTTAAAAAAGTTTCCCTTTCTTCTCCATGGAGTTTGTCCTGAAGATATTTCTGTGTGTTGGCTTCCAAGCCAGACAGACTTTTTGTACATTTGCATAAGTGAAAGAACAGTCCTTTTATAAATGAAGGAGGAGACATTCTTTTGAGATCACCTAATAAATGATTAATTAATTGCTGATTTAATAATGCAGCAAAATTAGGGTATTGCATTAGTGTGCTGCTATATTATTTCCTTCCTCTTACAAGACAGCATAGGAGAAATTTCAGGTCTTCAATAATAGCTGATGTAACAAGTTCCATGGCACTGGCAATCGAGCAGTAAGACATACAGTGAATCTGTAACCTTACCTTGTCCCTTTCTTAATCCTCAGACCTCTCCTTTAGGATCAAGAACACTATGCTTCCACAGCACAGAATGTGGAAAAAGAGTGAAGGAATCAATGTATTTGGTGGAGAAAAACAAAAAAGTGTTTTCTATTGGTGGTTGAGGTTAGGCAGAGAAATAGGAAAAAAAGCCCTTTTTCCTAAAAGCAGACAACTATCATAGAAAGTATCATTTAATAAAAAGGAAAATGATTGCCAAACAAGATGTCAGTCTAGAAGCTTACGAGAAGCCACAGAAAACAGTACGAAATTCATTGGTATGGGATTTTGGGGTGCAGTTTTTATTGGATCTGACAAAGTGTGCTGTGATCTCTTTGGAATGAGAATTCATGGAAATATATTAACAGCCTGCACACAGATTAAGAAAACATTCCTGTATTTGAAGTGGTTTAACAAAATTCATTTATCCATTAAATCAAGAATTGGTTTAGGCTGCAGGACCTGATGGTCCACATAATGTGCACTGGGCTCCTACCAGTCATATGTAAACTGTCTAATTGCTCTCAGCTGTGTTGTAACAAATAATTGGAAACTGAATATCCACCAGCAGCCGTACCTGTAGCTGTAACAGCTGTAAATATTCCTCTTACAGTTCCCTAAAAAAGAAGTTAGAACCTTCAGATAAAGTTTAGTTTTCTTTATTTTTTTTTTCTGCTACTTTTAAAAGCTGCTGTTGCAGCATGACTTGCCTGTCTGTTGTCCATGTTGCATTGTTTTCTTTGAACAAAAGCCAGTTGCTTCTTTGGCAAGTACTCCGCCATTTGAACAACTGTCAGTGGGGAGAGATACATTTCTGTGTTGATGAAATGATGATTTTAACAGCTTACTGATGTAGAGGACACTCCAGAAACTTCCCTGGATATAGAGATCTTAGCTATGAATCCCAAGGTGCTGTGCTGTATGATGGTCAGCTCTCTCCTGTCTGCCAGGTAGACTTTAACGTTGGTTAAAAAATCAGTAAACATCTATGGTAGCATTTGATACTCCTTGCTCACTTTATGTGTGTAGCACGCAAAAGCAATAAAAAAAGTTGTACCCTATGTTCTGAAGAAGGATTGTTTCTGTTTTTGTAATGTTACCTGATCTATTGGAATTTTCCAGATATTGAACTGAGGAACCCAAATCTGCTCGAATGTATTACAAGACCTGGGAGAGTACCCTGAAGGTAGGGTTATGGCATTAGTTAATAGAGCTGTGCAGTCCTCTCAAAAACATAAAGGATGTACTTATGTCAAAAATTTGGAATAGCTGAAGCAAAGTTGTAATGAGATCTCTTGAAAACTATCATTATGTACACTTTCATTTTAACTCAAGTATGAAATGAGAAATCTTTTCTTTCCTTCGTGGCTGTGTCTGAGCCAATGGAGCTATTTTGGTGTTCTATAGTTAGCCCAGTAATTAGCCGATGATTGCTCAGCAAAGAAACCAAAAAATCAAGAATGTAAAGAGTATAGTGACTCATCTGAGAATATTTGCTGTGTTTTATATTTGATTGTTAATTCTTGGTTATATGATTGCTGTATGAATATCTAGTGTTTCATAACTGGAGAAAGGAGATAAAGTGTAAGAGCTGGTTTTCAAAGGAAAGTATTTTCTTGGGTTTAAGTGGAGAGGATCTTTCACATTCAGGATAAGCCAATGAGGCCAAAAGAGGACAGAAAAAGCTGCAAAAGTTCACTGTAATGTTGCAGGTGATAGTATCTCCTTGATTAAGCATTTAATTGTGAACCTTACATTCACCACAGTCTAGCTGTATTTGTAGTGTTTAAGAGGTGCTGATACGTATCAACCATCAACATCTTCCAGGAGATGATCACCTCCTCTTGGTCTCCTCCTGATCTGAACCAAGCAGATGATGGGCTCAGTGAGATGTGGATCTGCCTGATAAAAAACATTGCACATCCTCATCTTTATGACCTTGTAACATTTCACAGGCTGCAGGGTGGCACTGTGGGGGAGAGCAGTCGGTCTGAAATCACAGAATCATAGAATGGCTTGGGTTGGAAGGGACCTCAAAAATCATCTGGTTCAACTCCCCTGCCATGGGCAGGGACACTTTTCAGTAGACCGAGTTGCTCAGAGCTCCATCCACCCTGGCCTTGAACACTTCCAGGGGTGGGGTAACCTGTTCCAGTGCCAGGAATGTATGGTCTTTTCTCCGCTCCCATGTTGTTCAATGTACTTCTAATGGCCAGCATCTGGGTGAGATTTTTAATTTGTGGACTCTCAGATTCTCTTAGAACTTGTAGCAAAAGCTCATGCTTCTTGGTATTCAGTGTATGTTAACTGGAATTTGGTGGTCATATGGGCTTGAAAATCTGTAGTTTTCAGTAACAGAGGGGAGTTAGTTCCTTGATTTCCATTTATGACTTTGAAAATATTAGTTCTTAACTACTTGAGAAATTTACTAAATCTGGTGCATTTTAAACTACATTTCCCAGCAATAAAGGGATGAATAAAGATAAACAAGTTTTCCTGTGCTGATTTTTTTAGTTACTCTCTGCTGTGATTTTGACTGACATACATTTTAATTGACAGTCCATATATAAATATATACTTGTGTACAGGTGCAATGCAGCTATATTTCTCTAAATATTTCTTAAACTTTACTTCCATGCTATTCATTATTTGAGTAGGATGCACTTCAAGAACATGGTTCCTTGAATCTTGAGCATGCACTTTGTTCCTTGCCTCTTGTGTTTTTCTATCATAGCCCTTATCTTGAAGTAAAGTATAATGCAAGGTATTTTGTAGGTTTGTGATGAACTCCACTGAATTCAGGAACCACATATAAAACTGAGGCCTAAATACTTTGATCAGGAAGTCCTAAAGAGTATAAATAAGGAAACAAAGGTGGTAAAAGATGACGCTAAAATAAGGAAGCAGAATGTGGCACCAAGTGGAAGGAACAGTGAAGAAGGGATTTTTTTATTGTAGAAGGGGAATCAGTTGAGTTGATTAGTTTCATATCTGGGATTCTTTTAAAAAATATTTGTTTAAGAACTGAATGGAAATTCCTTACTTGGGAATATTGTGATGGAGCATGATTATGCATGTATGACAGAGGATAACAACGTATACATAAAGAAAAAAAAAAAAAACTACTCAAAATATCAAGGGATTTACAGGAGAAGCACCTCTTCATTGACTCTAACAGCAACTAAATTGTGTATCCCTGGCTTAATTAGTGTCAAAGTTATTTGGATCTAATCATATTAATCTTCTATTTGTTACAGTGAGCTGAAATACAGTTCTCAAGAGTATTTAAGTTTTAGGTGCTGATGACAAAGTTTGTGCATCTTATAAATTGCATGC
The DNA here is from genome assembly GCA_013397935.1 of Dasyornis broadbenti. Lineage (NCBI taxonomy): Eukaryota > Metazoa > Chordata > Aves > Passeriformes > Dasyornithidae > Dasyornis > Dasyornis broadbenti. The sequence continues at coordinate 757,191 of VZRN01003245.1, read as the reverse complement.
ACTGTGTAGAACTCTTATTAATTGGTGGTGGAAGTTACAATCCATATTTTAAATAAGTAGTATAATACAGCCATTCAGAATTACACCACAAAAAAGAGAGGGCTTTAATGGACTCCATATGTCTGCTTTTAGAACTGGTTAAGTAAAACTTTGTTATACCACATAATGGTAAACCATCAGTGCTATAATGTCCTTGGGGTCTTTTAAGAAACTCCTTTATAGACACTCTTCTGACAAAGATTAATTCATTAATGGATTCAAACTAACAGGAATATAGTTTATATTGTAACAATGAGCAGGCATCAGTGTTGCATTGTCCCTTTAAATTCCTGGAAACTGAAATGCAATATCCTTGCTCTTGAGGTAAAACTAATTTTGAACAAGCAACAGCTTTTCAAGTACGTCACTTGCATTTTAAAACAATCATTTCAATGCATACTTTCGTTTATGCTCTTTCAGAATAAAGACTAAAAGAGTAGATGTATCTAGGAACACATGAACACAGAATGCAGTCTTCCTGCATCAGTGATAATTTTTGATATGGAAATGTTAACTATTTCTTAAAAGTTGCTTCATGGTTAAGCATTTTAATAAAACAGCTCTATTTATAACTTTTAAGTTATAAATAGCTTAGGTACTAATGAGTAGCTAGCCTAAGGCCAAGTTATTTAAGTGGTTTGATGCCCTGTGTTTCCTTCCCCCTACCTTTTCCCCCATCAAAGTTGTGCTTACACCTGGGAGTATTTCCCAACTCGGTGACTGTACATGTGTTCTGCCTGGCCTAGCTGCTCCTTTCATATTGAAAATCAGCTGACTGGATTCTTGATCAATACTCCCATGGGGAGCATGTTAAAGACGGTAGCAACTTGCCCTCCTTCATTTGCACCCCTCGGGCACAGGCTGGTGAGGAATGTGCACAGCTGCACCACATCAGGATATTCTGCTTCTCCTTTTACACCTATCTGGGTCTGCAGGTCTGTGGGTCAAAACTGCCCAGTGACACCAGAACATCTTCAAAACCAGGTGGCAGAAACTATTGATGGAACATGATTGCAGGAATTCTGGACTTTTGCATAAGTGTAATCTAATGAGATAAACAGGTTTTGGTAGAAAACAAAGGCCATGGCTCTATTAAAAGGGCATAGAAAGGAATCTAATCTATTTTTAAATTAAAATTATTTGTGCTTTTCAGAATAGTGTATGTAAATGTGTGTGTTTGTAAGTATGTGAGCACCTGCAGGGGAGTTACTGCATATTGTTGAAGTTCTTACTATGTTCTGTCAAGGTGTCCAAATTAAAAATTTTATTAAAAAAAATATAAAAATTGTCTTTCCCAAGATTCTTTTGAAAAACTAATAAATATAAATCTTTTTATTACTTTCATTTGAAATTTCTTTCATATTGAATTATTAATTCCATGAACTTTAGCTTTTTTAAAAAAGTAGACTGACTTTGAAAGGAGCTGTTTTACTACGCAGAGTTGACCCTCTCAGAGTCATATTCAGAGCATTTAGTTGTTCTGTTCAAAGCATCTGCCCCACGTTCAGATGCATTTCCCACTTCCACAGTCCACATGGATATTCACACTTCGTCTCAGGATGGCTGCATGTGTCTAAGCGTGGTGGGCTGACCCTTGGCTGGAGGTCACATGTCTGCCCAGACACTCCCTCGCTCCCCGTCAGCCAAAAGGCATAGGGGAAATGAGGTGATAAAGCTCCCAGGCTGAGATCAGGACAGGGAGATCACTTACCAAACGAAATGTTCTTTTGCTATATGGGAGTAACAGCAGTGGGGATCTATTTTTAACTCCTGGAGAGACAGAAAAGGCATATGGGGCACTTCTTGAGTGATATCAGTGTTGTCTTGTGATAATGAAGTAAAACAGTTTCCTCAAAACTTATTGGAATTGCTGATGTTTCTATAAAGCAAGGGAAATAGAGCAAAAGAATTGAAAAGTTCTTCATGATGTGTAAAGTAGCCTATGCATTTCAAGGCTGTTGTACAAACTGACTGCAAACTTAGGCGTTGCTTCGTCTGTTTTTCCCTTAGAAATTTTTTTTTTTTTAAGAAAGAAATGCCAGTGCTTGCTCTTTTATTTATCACAGGAATACAAGATCTGGATATTTAGGATCCCATTCTCCCACATGTTTTGTTGGCAATATCACCTTTTGGAGGTGTTCTGCATTTCACCAAAAAAACCAGATTGTTCTTGGAAGGGAATGATATAGCTGTCCGAGAAAGACAGGAGAGGTCTTCTCTCATGGAAGTTTATTTATAAGTCATCATATCTCCTTTCAAAAAAGTCTGATTATTAATTAATGTAGTTACTCATAAGCTCACTTTTTTTCATCAAGAGGTAGTTACTGTAGTAACAAACATACGTTCATTATTTCACATGTCTGTATTGAATACACTCTCACAGTTACCTTCTGCACATATGTAATACATTCTAGCTTTTTATAAGGCTGTTGGTTACAAATGGCTTTGAAATAACTACCATGCCTTCCAGCTATAAAATCCCATAATAATTATTCATTATATCATCATCATTTTTATTATGCTGAAAGGGATTCTTCCACACCCCCTCCCACAGCAGAATGTTGTAGAAGAGATTTCTTTTGCCTAAATTAATTCAGGATTGTTCAGCACTGCAATACAGCCGTATCATCTTTATGTTAGGGGAAACTGGATGGAGTGAGACAGCTGCTCCATGAAACTTCAGTAATTGGATTCATGTTTAAATAACTTGGGCAAAAAACCCCTTCAGCTTCCTAGCTTAATTATTTTTATTATCTGCATGTAATCTGAGTAGGTTCTAACTAGAAGTTCTCTAACAACTAGGCTAGCTGGCTTTATAGCTATAATTTAGGCATAGTTGTACATACCTCTGACAATTCCCACTTCCTGTTACATATTCAGAACATAAAAGACAAGGATGTTGAGATGGTAATTTGTTTCTGAAAATGAATTCTGATTATTTTAACCCCTCTTCCCTTAAATTTTAAAATTATTTCTTGAGCTTAAGGCCATTTATTTCTGTTTTGTTTTGTTTTCTTCTCTTTTATATTTGGGACTACAGAAAGGATCTGATTTTAACTTAATTTTAATGTGGTATAGGCTGTTATAATATCCAACTGCCTAAGCATATTTCAGGCTATAAAATACACTTATTTAAACTCCTTTGGTTCCAGAGCATCTGATTTAGATACTTATGCATTCACTTCTTAAATAAAGTGAAAGCATATTGTGTCATACAAGATTATTTTTTTCTTCATTATCTGAACCTTATGCATTTGTATTTGGGCTTCTGTGACAAAGGCACAGTTGTTTGTCTGCTGATTGAATTTAACAAGAAGCTGGTGTTCTTTAAGTACAAGTGTCTCGTTTCCTATAGCAAAACAGTACAGTAATGCTAAGGGCACATACGTACAAAAAAGCATTAAACTCCAGAAAATCCCCTTAAATCTCAAAGCTGGAAATTCAGCCACTGAAAGGTAATTGTACTGAAATTTAAGCCCAAAGTAATTTTCTTACTATGGTTAAGGAGTTTTAAATGTGATTAATAAACTGCAATAAAAGGAATCTTTAGAGGCAACATCAGGGAGACGTTATGAAATGATGTGCATTGAGTGATCATAGTTCCCAGCCAAATGTACAGCAAAAAGATATTTTCAAACATCTTGGGAAATAATAGGGGAGATAATCCACATTTTACTGCAGCTTTTCAATTTCTTCAGTTAGATATTTATGTAAATGAGATATTTTTGGAGATGCTGCCTAATAAACAGGTGTTATTGACAAGTGTCTCTCCACTTACTCTTGAAGTGTAGCACCCTTGCATTACAGCAAACAAAGTACAACACCAGCTTAGACTAAAGTTTAGAGAGGGACCCATTTCATTTAACTGTAGCCTTCTCAAGGTTAGGCTCTGTCTGACTTAGCCATTAGTCAGTGAAACAAAATGGGCAGTTCAGCAGGGATGTTCAGCCCATGTAGCTTTTAGGTTCCTCTCTGGTTAGTGGAACATGTCAAACGTCCCCAAGGGTGAGTTGACTTGATCTAACCTAAGAATGAATCCCTAAGGTTTTAGCTGGTGAAGTTAGGTGAGGTGAAGTCCATCCCTAGCTTGCTAAATATTGTAGCTTATTACTAGGGCATATTTGTTTATGACTTGAGAATGATCCAGGTTCTCTGTGCTGGAAATTAAGTCACATTAGGAACTTCAGTAAAGCAGAACATTTGTTTCAATTTTGTAGAGCAACGCAACATTTTGAATTGTGAATTTTTGAAAAGAAGTAGCTGTCAAGTCTTGGGATCCCCACAGGTGGGCTCTGATCTAAGAAGTTCTGGTGGAGTCTAAAGACTGAAATTTCAGTGATTTTTTTTTTTTTTTGGAAGTATCATTCCATTGTGATAACAGAAAGGATTACAGTAGAAAAACATTTTTAAGATTAAACTTATACATGTATTTTGCATTGTACAACCTGCATGGGTCCTGTCCTGTTCTTCATTCCTATATTTTCTAATCCTTAACGTCACAGAAGTTGGAATCAATATGTCTTGCAAGCCTTCAAGCACACAAAGCTAGCACACTTCCTGTGAGTGACATCCTTTTTCTCACAACTATCAATGAGCTGATGAAAACACCTAAACAAATGAAGAAAACTGCTTGTCTCCAATTCTGTTAAAAGAACTCAAGTTTAAAATTATTCAGCAATACTGTTCATGGAGCATCTTTCCATACTACATTAAATTTCCAGATTGCCTAGAAAGACATCCTACCAAGCTTCTAATCTTGGTATGTCCACTTGCACAGTGGATTGACTCTTAAATTGTTTTGCTTTTGGCTCTGGTGCCCGACTGGCTTCTGCCTTCTGTTTAACTCCTATTTTTTAATTTTCATTGTAGTCACTGTTCTTTATCTCTAATACTTACATTGTGGTGATGTGTTTGTTTTAGAGTTTCCACAGTGTGCGATAGTTTGTTTTTTGTATAGTCCCATATGTTCACTTACTGACTTGGACAGCAAAGAGGAAAAAGGAAAAAAAACAATAAAAAGGAAACAGTATATGTATTTTTTTCCAACATTTGTAGTCAACACAAAATACACTATGGAAAACACAGTTGTTTCAACAGACTCAAAGCTGAGACCTGGGTAAAATTTATAGTTTCAATGGGACTCAAGGGAACATGTATTTTTCTGCCAACTCTAAAAAGACTTGAGAATGTGTTGAAATCTTATATGTATTGTATTTGTTTTGTCTGTGTAGGCAAGTGCTTCTGTGTGGCCTCTGTATTTCTTGACGTTCTCCACAGCTGACCTCGTAGGTGGGTTTTATGTCTCCAGTGTTGATCAAAGGAAGTCTGTAAAGTGCTTTTTAAAAATTCTTTAAGAGTTGATGTGAATCGTGTTTCATGGGTTTGAAGGATTTATTGAAAATATATTCAGCAAATTAATTTTTATTTCTATGAGGAATTTTAGTTTAGCTTCTTGAGTGTTAGGTTTTCTTTCCCCTCCCTACTACAAAGAATAGGGATTTCCAATGGCAATTGAGTGGAAAACAGAATTCCCATTTTATGATCTGATTCCATATAAATGAGTGTGTAATTTCACTCATGGTAAAGCTACTGGTCACACGCAGATGAATATATTAGACTTGTATGCACCTACACAAGAAGATAAGATTTTTAGAGTGGCATGTCTTGCAGCTTCTTACACATCATTAGATTAATTAGTTCTTTTTCAAACACCTATTATTACTGTTAGTAATTGCTAGTAACTGTTACTCAGTGCAGGCATGGAAGGGTTAGGGTATTCAGCTGTGCCACTTCAGTAGCTGAGGAGGGAAGAGGTAGCTGCTCTTTGGTGTCTAGTGAAAGAATAGTACATGATCTGTGGGACATGGCTTAATTGATTGATTTCTTGTCCCAAGCAGGCTTGTTTAGTACCATGTATTGCCTAGACTCTGCTATAACTTTGAAAGTTACTTTCCATACACATGTTTCCAAACAATTTCAAATGTGTTCAGACATAGCTGATTTTAAATATCCAGTCAAACAAGGCTGGTTTCAAGACCACTGGAAGTAAGGAGTGTCAGCACACTGTTCATTTTGACCATGCTGGAACTGTTTTCATGAAATTGCTTAGTGAGGTGGATTAAGCTGGTAGTGAATTCCTCCAACTGCCAGTAGAGCTGAGCAGAATTTAGCCTTGTCTCTCCATGATGGTGCTTTCTTCAGAAAGTTGCTGTTCTTAATCTGTGAAAAGGCTCTGTACAATAAGTATGTAAAGATGGGAGCTCTCACAGGAACATACTTAAAACTGCACCACATATGTAAGCAGATGTTATTTTGTGGTTTAGAAACATTAACTTCTTTTTTTCTTTTTCTCCAGCTGTATGCCAGGATTTCCCATTTGTGCACTTTCTGGATACAGTCAGAAGTTTATGTATCAGTTTATCAAAACCCAGTGTGTTCTCTCTCGTGTGTGTGCCTGATATTGCCAGAGACACGTAGATACATTTGGATGAGCTTTTTCGCTTTTGGATGCATTTTTATTAGTTTATTTTGATACACGATATTTTGAGATTGCTACTCTGCAATAGCAGCAGCCAAAAGGAGATGAGACTAATCCTTTGTTTAAACAGTTCAAAGACTAAAGTGATATCGTGACTGCTTTTAGACTCTCCAAGCTACTTTGTAACAAAAATAATATATTTAACTCTCTCCCTGTTTTACTAAATGCAGTTTTATTTAATCATCATCTCTATTTGAGAATGAAGTGGTTTGGGATATTGCAGTAAGAATCCATGTCGGTCTGGGCTGTCTTCTGCCTTTTTTTTATCTTTAGTCACACTGAACGATGATCTCCCCTTTCCCTAGAAGAGCACATCTCTCTTAGTGGATAGCGGATCAGTTCAGCCACAGAGCTTGAGCATGTGTGTTTGTATAGTTTTCCTTCCTGGGCATTGTTTTCTGAAATTCGTATTAATTCCTGTTTGTAAGGTAAGATACTTTTCCTTGCACTCTCTTGTATTGCAGTGTTGAAACAAACCTACCAGCAGGTGGAGACTGATTAAAAAAAGAAATCAATTGGTTGATCAGTGCTCTTTATCAAAAGTGACCTTTTTAGATGTGTTCAGGATATCTAACTTCTCTTTTCCTGTTCTAAACCCCACTTCACCATAACCTGTTAATTTCTGCTGGTGGAACAGTTTATGCGGAAAGGGCATGTGGAGGGAGATCTCCTGAGCTGCAGAAGACTTTGAGGGAAAACTGATGAATGGTCAGAGATGTTGCAGCTGCCCAGGAGGACTCCAGTAATACTTTCTGTGCCTGGGAGAGCCTGGCAAGTCCTTGCCTTTCCAGGTGAGTGCCACTGTGAGACTCCTCTCCAAATGGATGAAAAACATTCAAGATTTCTCTGAGCTGTCCTAAGTGTGATCTATCAATTTGCTACTGCAAAGTAAGAGGGAAGGTTTGAGGATTTGCATAGCAGTTAATAATTTCAGCCTTCTGATCTGGTTCCAATGAGCTTTTTTCCTTGATCTTCCATTCTGAGGACTTTACAGGTAACATACTATGGGAGATCTCATGTTTTTTATTTAGCCTAAAGTGGTCTGGTCTTAACCACTGGACATATAAAGTAGGTTTGGGTGTCTTCTTGGGAGACAGTAGCAGCAGAAGCTCAGGGCAATCTTGATCTGTGTTAGAGGCCAACTTCTGTTTCTCTCTTCATTGCTCCTCTGATAAACAGCAACTTACAAGTTCTGCTGACTCCTTTCTTCCACTTGAGAAACTGCAGTGCTCAGGTTTCTCCAAGGCGGTGATGATGTGGGGTGGCAGATGCTCCCAGCCCAGCTGTGCAAGAGGCAGCTGGCTGGTTTGCCTCCTCCAGGGAAAAGGCACTGAGCCAGATTCAGCTTGTTAACTTCCAGCTGGGTCTTACCAGCTAGTCTGTCCCAACAGCATGCAGAAATGGCAGCTGATATTTAGGACGTAAGCACGGAATTGCAGACTGTTAGAGAACATTCAGAATTTGAAGCACCTCTTAAAGCATTGAGAGGACTTTCAAAGTATGAAGAATTCATCCAATAATCCATTGTCAATTGTGGATCTGAACTGGGACAAGTAGGACCTGAAGTCAGCCAGCACTGTGAAACAGATTATTAACATACCTCTTTACTGTCTTTACCTTGGCTTTTATTTTGTCTTTCCTTCTCCATGAAAATTTTGGTCTACATCCACTCCTCTGCACACCATGTTCTTCAAGAACCTTTCCGTGAAGCCTGAGGAAGTGGTTTTAACATTGGATACAGACGCAGGCACACAGACACACACGAGCATAAAATCCCACTGATAGAAAAGGAGTGTGACTTCCTGTACACAGTGGGATTGATGGGGGTGGGAATGGCACAGTTTCTAAAATGCATACAGCAGAAAGGCAATCCCCCAAGTGTATAAAATTCCTATGATTTAAATGACTAAATCAGCTGAATGCTGGTAAATGTTCTACTGGCTCAGTACAGAGTTTAAATGCATAACCCTCAGCCTCTCCATCAACCAAAGTTGGACTGTGGAGCCAAGCATAAAGGCCGTGGGGGTGGATTATAAAACTAGGAATGGTTTTAAGCATCTTACTACACATAATTAATTGCCATTTTACTTTCAAGTAGAACTAAAGATAAGGAACCTAGCTGCAGCATACAAAACTTAATTGAGCTGTAACTTGGGCTTCCTTGTTACTGCATTTCTGCTTCTTGTTTGTTAATATGCATCTCGTACTGTAAAGAACTGAAGTAAAGATCTTAAGTCAAGTGCATCCTGGCCTGGAGTAAGATTGCTTGTGGTATATTCAAAGTGGAATAGCAGGAAAATGGTGTGAATGTGATGGAGTAATTTTCATTTTTGAAACTTTTCTTGTCTGTACTTCCCCTATACATGTTCTCCACCTATAAAATAGTTGCATGCCAGTCTCCCTTCAAACTTGTTGAAACTCCTTCTGAATGCCCTTGATGCTCCTATGTGCCCTCAGACCAGCCAAGCTTATGGCCCTCTGGGGTAAAAAGTTGATGTGATCTGCTTCTCTGCTACAGAACCCATTTAACTGTATACTTGGACATGTAAATGCTTGAGTGTCTTGCTTCTTGAGGTGTGCCTAATTCTCTCTGGACCTAATTAGATAATGCAGGTCTTTCCACAGAGATCCATGCCTTGCCAGGTTGTTGTACAGGGGCTGTAGGAGGACCTGCTAAGACAGCATTTGTCTAGAACTTTCCTTTATGGGGAAAGGCAAAGTATAAGCTGATGCTGGTACAACAAAGAGGTTTCTGATGGGCCAACTGAAGACCTTAGAGGTGTTTGTCTCTGCAGCAAACTCTAGCGGTACCTGTGCCATCAGTAGGAACAAAGCTATGAGAAAGATCACACTCATTTTTAAGTAGAAATGAAAAGCTGGATTGAATCAGATGAATAAACCCAGAAAAAACTCTTCAGCCTGGTCATTACCAACCAAGGCATTTCTTACTTCTCAATCAGCTATTTATGGGGAAGAAATCCATTCTTGAAAAGAAGGGATGTTGAAACTACCGTCTTTTTATCTGAAACTCCTTCTGAGCCTTGTGGTGGTGCGGATTTCTAAGAGCACAACTTGGACCGAGAGAGTTATGACAAGCTTTTCTTTCTCTGCTAATCACTACATTCTTCAAAAAGACTGTCCCAGTAAACACTTATTGTTCTCTATTCCTTTTCTCTTGTGTTTTTGAATATGATAAACTAAGTTTCACCCTTAGATAACCTTGTGTCCCTACAAAATTTTATTTAGATGTCTACATTCCTAAAAATAATACATGAATGAAGTGTTCCAAGCTGCAAACCACAGCTTCCTGAGGTATCAGTGGCTGTAATGCAGTTTCTAGTTCAAAGATTTTGTTTTATAAGTGATATAACATTGCAGAGTCTACATCCAGTATTGCTTTTCTGTGCGTTGTTTGCGCTTTTTTAAAATGACTTTTGGATGCAAAGCATATGTCATTAGTTGACTAACATAAACAGAAGATTGCTAAGGTATGTTTTTGTGGTATGTGTGTCCTCCCCTCTACTTAACAAGGTTTTTTCAACTATGTATTGTTTCTAGCCTGCAATGATCAAAGTACTGCCCACAAGTTTTAGTCATATATTTTATCACATACAGAAAATGCATTTACTTTTGCAGAACAGTTTGGTCTATTACCCTGATTCTTGGTATAAATTATTTTCCTGGTGTCTAAAGCCAAGTTTGCTCAAGCAAACTCTCGTAAAAAGGTATCTGACTGGGATTCAGTAGCCAAATATTTTTGAAAAGGCATCATAAATGATAAATTATGATTTCAAGTTCATTTGTCTGGGATAAAGCCAAGCACGATAGGTGTTATGTTCCAAAATTCATTCAGTGACACAGATTTGAGGGAGGTAAGGGGGACAGTGAAATGGTAATTTGGCAATACCAAAGTACTTAATTTTCTTGAAAAAGTTCTTATATTTTAAAACAATTCCATTGTTTGGACAGAAACCATACACTTTTTAATTACTGGCAATAAAATTAAAAATTTAAGAGCCAAGAGTGTTACAGTTGGAGGAAACTATAATTAAGGCTTTGTTTTCTTAAGGCAAACAGAGAGTAGAGTTCAGAGAGCTTTTACAAGGAGATGGTAGTTATATTTGATCTGTAGACTGTGTATTGATAAATATGTATTCTCCAGTCTTACACCAGGAAGTTTAACAGTAACGTATATCCTAAGTAACTTCATAATTTGTTTCTCAATGTGCTGTTTCAGCTCTAAGGTGATTTTTCTAGTAATAGTTATAATTTCTTCTGATTGTAAGTCAGAATTCCTTAATTCTATATCTTTTATCTTCTACTGAGAAAGAGGGTTGTAGCACAAAGTAAAATTTAATGGATATGGTTAAGAAGTAAGCTGGTTCTAAAATGTGCACTGTCTATGTATTTGCACTGTATTGTAGCCTGTCTGCTTCCAGAGAGTCAGGGAGACACCGCTACTACTGAACACAATAGCTGGAAGACTGTTAGTCGATAAATAAATGTGGGTGTACTTAAGCATTGTCAGTCAGCAGGTCATTACATGCAGCTAAGTCTAGACCATCTTGGAATCACTGCAGAAACCACTGGCATATAAATCACTCTTAGTCTGATGGGCTTCCCTGGGGCAATATTTTTTAGTCGGGAAAGATGTTGTGGAGGCTGGAGCTTGGAGTGGTGATTGCGGGAGCTCCTGTGCACTGGAGCTCTCACTTTACCGCCACGTTCCAGGGCTGTCAGGATTTTGGCTGCTCCACTGGCTTCCCAGGCACTCTGGGGAGAGCAGACTGGTGTGTCCTGGTGCTGAGCCCTGTGGGCTTCCCCTTAGCCCACTAAATATTCCAGAAGGGCGTGAGTACCTGGGCAGCCCTGTGATGCCGGTTCTCAAGGGCCTGTGTTCCTGCTATTGGGGCAATGAAATACTCTTGCCAGATGGGCAATACCAGAAGTTTATTTTGTGAGTGAGTAAGTGTAACCAGAATATTTTATGTGAGTTTGTGTAATCAGATAATTTTGCATGTGAGATAGTTTGGTTTTGAGGCAACTTATTCCGAAGCTAGTTAGAGCTGTCTGTAGATAAACTCTGCAGTGCTGTGAAGAGGATGCGTGGTCCACAACTTAATGTCCCAATGGACATTGGTGGCAAGTGGTGTCCCTCAGGGGCCCAGTGCTCTTCCGTATCTTCAATATTGGCATAGTGGGATCACGTGCACTTTCAGCAAGTTTGCAGAAGACACCAAGCTGAGTGGTGTGGGGGACGTGCCTGTGGGACGGGGTGCCATCCATATGGACCTGGACAAGCTTGAGACATGGACCCATAGGAGACTCATGAGGTTCAACAAGGCCAAGAGCTGGTGCTGCACCTGGGTTAGTGTAACCCCCAGGATCAATCCAGGCTGGGCATGAACAGATTGAGAGGAGCCCAGCAAAGAAGGACCTGGGGGGTGCTGGTGGATGAAAGGCTGGACATGGCCCAGCAAAGAGCACTTGCAGCACAGAAAGCCAAGCGTGTCCTGGGCTGCATCAAAAGCAACATGGCCAGCAAGGAGAGTTTCTGCTCCTCTACTCTGCTCTCCTGAGATCCCACCTAGACTGTTGCATCCAGCTCTGGGGTCCCCAACATAAGAAGGATGTTTGCGATAGGACAAGTGATAATGGTTTTAAACTAAAAGAGGGTAGATTCTGACTAGCTATAAGGAAGAAGTTTTTCACCACAATGAGAGTAGTGAAACACTGGAACAGGTTGCCCAGAGAGGTTGTAGATGCCTCATCCCTGGAAACATTCAAAGTCATATTGGACAGGGCTCTGAGCAACCTACTCTAGTTGAAGATGTCCCTGTTTATTGCAGGGGGTTGGAATTACACGACCTTTAAAAGTCTTTTCCAACCCAAATGGTTCTGTGGATCTGTGAAATTTTTCATGCATCTTTCTGTCTGTTTTTTCGCATATGAATAATTTTTAGAAGCTAAAGTAAAATTAATGTGTTTTACATTGCTTGCGACAAAGCAGAGCTAAGCATAGCACAATGTTTTTGTGCAGGTATATGCCACAATTATGTTTTCCTCTCCACTTTGGAGATGAAGGAGGCAGCTGTTCAGTGAGGGCTATAGTGGAGAGTGAGGGAAAACTGTGTTCTTTTGGCACCTGGGATTCTTTTTCAGTTTCTAATTTTTGCATTTAACCAACCCTGAAAAAGCACACAAAATGTTAAAACACAAAGTGTTAAGAATGACTTTCCAAGTCACAGGTTATGTTTTAAACCAGACTCATGTTGTTATGGTTCCTGATAATATTTTTGGAATTAGAAACCTGTCAGTGTTTCCATTTGGAGATAGGGAGCTATAACTGGCTATAAAAATATGTTCCCAGCCAAGTCATGCCATATGATGTTGTTGCTGAAAAGCAATTAAAGTCTGGCAGCTTTGAAATAAGAGGCACATCAACAAGATTGGGAAATCTGCTGTTTTCTGTTGGTGCTGCATTTCTAGAAGTCAGGAAATGCATGATGATAGGTGTATAGTGGCTGTTCAGAGGCTGCTTTTATGGGTCACTGTGCAGAATCAGGTCTGGGTGGATGATTTTGGTTTGTCTTTAGTGTTAGGTTTTCTTGTGCTCTGGATGTCATTTCACAAATTAGGCTCTTGATAGATATTTTAACACCTTCTATCCATTTCCTCAATCCTTTGTGCAATTGGTCTTCTTCTTTTGGTTCACCACAACTTTAAGTAGCTCCAGCACAATCTTCCAATTTGCAACATCTCCCCAACTCGCTGGCTGGACTCCACACCTAGCCCTGGTTGCTCCAGGAAGGAAGACTTGGCATCAAGTGAGTCAGGGGTTGATGAAAGCCTGGAGTGGGAAGTTATAAAAATCAGATGGTTATAGTAATTTTAAGGGGCTATACACTGAGTTTAATAGCTCACTGGAGAATGGTGATATGTATAAATGAGGAGTGGAGGAGAGAATGGGCATAGTAAGGTGCCATTATATATATAAATATATATATGTATATATATATATATATATATCCCTATTCCCTCTCCCCTTTCATTCCCTCTTCGCAGGAGATTTGATATGTTTTCTCCAGAATCCTATTCTGACCTGACTGCCCTGCATCATCAAACAATCCTTACAGAAATCTTGCAGACAGTTTTCTCCTCTGGCTGCAATGAAATATTTGACTCTGATAATCACACATGATAATCTCTCCTGGATTTGCCATGGTAATTCTAAATAATCTACTTTATCTTTTATTGTAATCAGATATTTATCTGTTTCATTTTATATTCAGGCAGATGTAAGATAAGTTTTTTTGAAAGGAAAACAGCCCCAAAGTTAACTTGGATTTTGATGTGCCTCAAATTCAGGGTGAGAATCACATGGGCCAATGCTGCTGCTCAGGTGGAAAGAGGTAGTAGCTGGAGGCAGGTAAAGGGTTGTCTGTAATCACAAATTTCTCATTGCTGGCTGCCTGTGATGCCTGGTGTGGAGGCAGTGGTGCAGACACGGGAGTTTACAGCTCCATGTGGAGGCACTGGCAGTTGCTGTTTGTACAGGGCTTGATGCTTCCACCCTTCTCCCTTCATGGAACTGATGTCAGGTGCTTGATCTTAGTGAGTTGGACCATCGAGTCTTGTCCCATGATCCTGACTGTAAGGAGATAGTGATGTTACTTGCTAGGCATAAGAGACATGAAAATTAGGAGTTGTTTATGGTTTATGGTCATGTTTATGTTATGGTGTATCTTAGTGATTGTACTATTAGCTGCTGAAAATAAGTGTTTGTGTAACAGTGGACAGTACTATGTTGAAGCATCATGATTATATTTCAAATTTTAGAAAATAGATAATATAACCTTGTAAATATAAAAAATCTTTTATAAGATAAGGTCTTCTATGGAATTGTCTTGCATGCATTATCTGTCATTATAACTCCATGGTGTTAAAAGGTGTTTGTTTGTCTTGTTGGCTTTGCAAAGTCAACTTTGTGACAAAAAATTCTTGTATACTTAAAGAATAGTGAAATAAGATTGCAACCTAAATCCTGCTTTTACTTGCATCTTTTACTTATGAAGGCCATGTTTTCTAAAGTGGTTTAATAGAAAGCACAGGGAGTACAAAATCTTTGAGGGAAATACAAGACCTTTTTATGACATTGTTTAATTAGTTGTTTTGTAGGGTTGGTTTTGGCGGGGAGTATAAATGGTTGTGTATACGTGTGCATGTACACATATGCACACACGTGCTCATAACTTGAGCAAACTATTCTGGCAAGTGCTTGAGACTCCGCTGTGGAGCACCACTGTGTTGGTTTAGCAGTCGTGCTTTGGAGAGGAACTGTACTTTGAAGAGTATTCTAACTGCATCATTTATCCCATTATTAAAAAATATACTTCAGGTTAGGATAGCCTGTTTTCTGTATGTGTCACAATGTCAGAAAAATAATAAATGCAAACAAACAGAAACCCCAATACCATAGAGATTATGTATCTTGAAGTTTCATTTTAAGTAGTTAAATGTTTAAATATACCTTTAAATATAAATGTGTTTAATGATGTTTTTTCAGAGGAATAAAAAGTGTTATGACTTCCTGAAAATATGCCTCTGGTGGTAGAGATGGAAATGTCCTTATAATTCTCAGCTGCAGCTTTACATGTTACAAAAAGTCTCGTAATGAGAGTTGTAATCATGATATGACTTAGCAAGTTGAATTAAAGACCATAGTTGCACCAAGGCTGTACTATACCATCCTTTCATTCTGGAAAGCTACCAACAAACACTTATCATTCAGAGAACTGTACCAGCAGACTTACAGCTGGAGTGTTCCTGGCTGCTGCTGTCTTAGTTGAAATTATTTGAGTCTCTTCATATGCTGCAGTGTTGAAAATAAATACCTGTTTGAATATCTGTTTAGCTGCCAGGTTTTCAGTGCCTCATTTGAAAATTTTTCTGCATTTTTCAATAGCTGTTTTTTTCTGTGGCTTGTGTAAATTTTACAAGTAGTGATTTCTAAGATGAAATGTTTTGTGATCTGATGGGAGAGCTTTGGAGAAATCACTTCTCTTTTATGAAATGCTCCAGAAATAAAATTGTTCTGTTTTTAATAGATTGAACTCTTCTCTCCCTCTCTTTTAAAAATAAAATATAAGCCCATGTAACTTCCTACTTTAAGCCACTGATTTGCCTTTTATTCAGAGATAGTAAAGTCCTTCTCTCACTTTTAAGAAAAAGTGAAAGAAAGGCTAAGTTATTTACCCAAGTTATAAAAACAGCTTTGCCCGAATTATTGCTTGAATCTAGGTGTGTCTTATCCTAAGCTGAGGGCTCCCTTAACTAGTTCATTCCTCCTCTCAGAGGTATAGCATTTGTAATTAAAAGGAAAAAAACCCAAAGTGATTAGCATATCATAATTTCTTTTATAATGACCAGGAAGGACTGTTATTAAAATACATTGACAAGTATTAGTACCTTTTACTCAGAGGTATGCAGACTAAAGATTCAAAATGGCACAAAGCACTCCAGTTCAAAGGTTACTAAACTGTGTGTCACAGACTACAGCAGTGACCAAGCAGCCACAAAACACTTTGGGTCTTTGGAAAAGTGAGAATTAACTAAATGAAAGCTGCCCAGACAGAGATAGCTAGTAAACCACGCCACATGCTGCAAGTCTGAGCTGATTTGATGGAAGAAAATTCCTTTCTGTGTGTAATCTGATAACTAGCTAGACTCTGAGTATGTTGGAGACATATATAAATTAGATACGAGTTTTGATCTAGCATATTATTGCCCCCTCATTATGGTCAGTCTCTGATCATTCAGAGGAAGAAAAATAATTTTCCTTCATTCTTGGGAAACTATATGTGCTGGTTGCAGGTTAAAGTTGGTAACCTTCTAAGGTTATTGGTGGGCCCTGAAGTATGAGACTATGTGTGATTTATAACTAATGTGTCTCTACTCTTCAGAAAGTATCTTTGGGGGCATATGGTGTGGGTTATTGGCCAGTAGTGGGTATTGTCTTCCTCTTTTCTGAATTTCTTCTCATTTGAGCTGAGCTGCATTGCTACCTGTAGGTCTTTTCCTCTGGTGAGTAATTTTTGTCTCTTAAGATAACTCACTTTTTGTGGAAAAGGGTACTTTTAGCTGTGAAAATATCATTTTTGTTACCTTATTTGCAGTTACAGCACATTTCCAAAATGTTTTGTTTCTATTTCATTCATTGATACTTGTCTCCCTCCATGGGAACTCCTGTTTAAAGGAATATACCTGGATGTCCAGAAAACTTTGCATATCTCCATGCGGGTTTTATCTGTTCCTCCTCCACCAAAGTGTATTGCACATCATGTAGCTCAAGCTGCCTCCTTCTTCAGGCAAAAAGTGAAATTTGATGCTTCACACGCAGGTCATAGGACGCCAGGGTGAGTCCGCCTGGAAGTGACCTCTCTGGCAGGACTTCCCCTAGCAATCTCCTGCTCAAAGCAGGGTCAGGTGTGATGCCAGACCAGGTTAGTTGGGCTTTGTCTGGTTGGGGCTTGAAATGGCTGTGCCTTAGTTTAACTACTCAGGAGCATTGTGATGCCACTTGGAGTCCTGGACTTACAGAAACTGAGTAACTCTTGGAGTAACCACAGCATCCATCTAGCTTTGAATTTCCTTCCTGGGCAAGGATAAGACAGTATTTTCTCTCTACCTAGTGCTTTAGGAAAATTTTGACAAAAATTCCACTTGAGTTGTAATAGATTCAGCCCAAGAAACCAGCCTGGAACTTTAAGTGCTATCAGTTTTTCAGTACAGGCAGAATCATTATCTACTCTCTGCCAGCTGCTGTTCTGAGGAAGTGCAGTGCTGTGTCTACACAGTACCCAATTCAGTTTCTCTTCAGACAAATCATGTCTACCAGGAAACTACCAGCTTAGTCCTCTGCAATACTGTGAGGATCAATTTTACTTCTGTGTGGTCCAAGTGTCATTTTCAACCTATAATGCCTAACCTGAAACCCAGGCTGCTTCCATCAGGCTTGGATATATGGCAAATCTACTTGTACAGGCTCTCACTGAAGCTTAGGTCAGAGCTACCTTTGCTCAAGGTAAAGACCTGTGCAACATTTCTCCTGCAAAAGTGATCCTGTGAATATAATCTTACATGCATTTTAAAGTTTCCTACTTAGCTACTTATATCTAAAGACATTAAATCTTCCAGACTATTCACAGCTGTCTAAACCTTGCATTTGTTCATTCCTAGAAGCTACCACTTTCTGTACCTTTCTATTTAACAGTGTTCTTAAAAATGAAAAAAGCAAAACCTCCATTTACATGCCGTTCACTATTTCAGATGTTTGGTGTTTATGAAACATTAGGCAGTGTATTCACTGCTGTATAATCTGGAAAAATAATGTTCTTCACTGTTACACATTCACAATTGAAACCAAGCATTTATTTGCTTCCTTTGTAGTTTCCTTTATGTGCCAGTTCTGTTGAATAATAAAACGTGACTATCAATAGTTAAAGTGTAGCCTTTAGTTTAGTGGTACCTAATATAACAATGAAAATAACTACTTAGTCTTTGCCTCTGTTTATTTCTGCTGGGATTTCTGTATGGGTTGCCTAGCTTCAGAGTCCAGATTTGGTATCTATGACTTAAAATATGTTTCATTTCATCTTCCAGGAAGTGAAAAGAAAGACTTTGCATAAACTCTTTCTCTAACTACTTTTTTTTTCCTGGTCCTCAGTCTTTTCTACCTTTTTAGGAATTCAGTAAAAGTATAAAAAGGTAAAGTGAAATATCATCCATCATGCATAAAGTCTTCTTGTATGTCATTGTACTTTGTGTCTAAAGCAGAGTTCTGGATCTTCATATCTATAGCTTCAGTGCTGCCAATAATGTTTTTTCTTCAGTGGTTTGGGTGGATCTGGGTTTGGAACTGTGTTTTTGTTGGAATGCCTCTATATTGGATCTCTGCAGTTTTTAGTGCTTCGAAAAGTTATAGCTTACAATGGAAGACAAAGTAAACCCACCATCAAAGGGGAAAAATTAAATGTCTGTTTATTCACCTGCATGCTAAAGATGAATCTTATTCACAGCAGCTAGTTGAAATATTCTAGATATTGAAAGACTTGGAAAAAAGTGAATTTTTAAAAATGTCTAGGACTTTGTTCCAATAGGATTTGTCTCCCAGATGTTGATTTGCAGCAGCAGTAGGCTGGATGAAATTTGCTGTTGAGTGTGCTATCAGATAGTGGCACAGAATATGTACATGGGAAAAATGCATTTCTGTGGAATTTTGTAATTAAGGAATAGGCTGTGACAGCCTGTGCATTTCTGAATGACTATAGCAAGGGAATCCAAAATGGAAAAGTCTGAGAATGGAGTTCAAGTGAATTTTAACCACATGAGAGGTGAGAAAATACTGCCTTGTGTACTCCACTGGCCAGGCCTCCCCACCAGCATGGTGTTAGGAGGAAAGAGTAAAGGAGCATTTGTTGTTTTAAGTTTTGTTTCCCTTTACAGCTTTCACACCAGCACTAGATAAAAAGAGTTGGTCCAAGATAGTAAGTCTAGCTTCTAGACTTCTAGACTTCTAGCTTCTAGAAGAAGCACGTCTATTTTTCTGTATTAGAAGTGTAACTACCAGACCCTGTTTGAACATCTGCTCATGCTTCCCAATGAAATTTATTTTCAATGGAAGGCAAATAAAATTCCCACTTGAAATAAGCTGGGAAACATGGTGATTTTTGTGTACTGTCTTCCCCACATATGTCTTCCCACATACAAAGCCTAGAAGGAGCTCCTGTCTCTTATACATAGTACATGTTAGCGAAAAAGAGATAAAGCCTCAGCTGAGGAATGTGGTTTTTCAAAACCTCTTTGGGAGGACACAGTCATTGGTTTTGAAAACCCACAATCTCTGCTGTAGATGGCTTAAGGTCAGCTCTGTACAAGCACAGTACTCCCTGTCTGAGCAGCCAGGGTTTTTAGTAGACACACTCCTTTGTGCTTCACTTCTGCAGCAGAGCCAAGACTGGTGAGTGACTGTGTGGTGGCCTGGTGGAAGGGAGCTGTAGCTGCCCCCTAATTGAAACCAGCCTGCTGGGCCACTGTCACCTGAAAAGTGGAGATTTCTTTGACCCTTAGTATTTGTCTGCCATCATCCCACGAAAGCCAAGACCCTGTAACCAGTCTGTCAGTGTCCCATTAGAGGGACCCTTCACTGGACAGTCCTGCTGGATCAGAGGGTTTTACAATTGACTTAGGCAGGGACAGACACCAACAGCAAAAAGGAGGCCCCTCAGTGGATCTTCCCACTTTATTTGGTTATGTTACCTGCTGCCAGTGACTGCTTGTGCTCATGAAGGAGTCACACAAACAGTTTACACAATAACACTCTTTATTAATATAAAATTGTGACAGGTTAAGGTTCAAGGCTTGCCAGTGATCTGACTGCAAAAATGTATTCAAAACAATATCTCTAATCCCCAATAAAAACATTCAGTGTGCATAGAGTATGGCTCTTACCCAACAGGCATCCCTATGTGGGGGAGAAGACTTATTCAGCCTGTTGACTGATCCCAGCAGTGTTACGATGGAATCTCCCCTGACTTTTCCCTATTCTCAACTTTATATTTAGGTGAAGCTTGAGTGGCTCTAGTAATACATACCTTTGTTACTATCTGGTGTAAAACTATCTTGCTTTGCTTTTAAAGACACAGTAGAAAAAAAGAAAATCAAGCACATATTCAGTGAGGGGTGGTCATACCTTGGAGTTGGGTAACTTTGGATGCAGGTGTGTGTTAATATTATAATTAGGTTATAATGATTTGAGTTCATCTGAGGAGAGTGATTTCACCACAGTTGTTTACTCAGCAGCAGGACATCTCCTATCTCCCCTGGCTGATAGGTGCTGTGCAGTTTATCAGCTACAGAGTACCATGGAGTTCCTCTCCCCACAAGGATTTCTACAGAGCCTGGCTGTGGTGTCTCCACCGTGCTCCACCCTCGGTTCCATCCCTGGTTGCAGATCATGTGTATGGGGAATCATTGTGGAGCATGCTATCCGCATTCCAACCAGGCAGTAGCAACTATTTCACCCTCTAATTTCCACAGCGTTACGACTTCTGTTAGGATGTGAAAGTAATTTCTCAGTTTTCTCTTTTTTTATCCCCAGCCATCCTTCCACAGTCACTAAGACAGAAGAGCCCCATCACTACATGAAGGGCATTTCAGAGACAGTCAAACATTGGGGTAGATCTGAGGGGTAGAGCAGGCTGGGAGTCTGGCCTCTGTCCCATCAGTTGATTTGTGCAGTTTTCATCAGATATAAATAATCTGTACTGTTGCCTAAGGTAATGATTGTGGTGCTCTTCCTCCCTGTCAGAATTGCTGGGGTTTGAGGAAGAACAGCAGCTTATTTTAAAGGAGTGGTTTTGGGGGATTTCTACATTTTTCTCTATAGACCTGTAAAAAGCACAAAATGTAATTAATGTAAAACTTAAATAAAAACATTTGGATGATAAGTTAGTCTTCAAAAGTACTGCATGTTAAAAATTCTCTTGAGTTTTATGATTGGAGTTTCTTGAGGTTACTATGCATGAAGCTACTGACATTTCATTATATTATCTAGGGCTTATAAAGTATCCTAAAACACGATGGGAGTTTATGCAAAGCTTTATTGTGGATATTTTACAGAGATTGAAGATGCCAGATAAGAAAAAGACTTTTGAGATTTGGAGTAAACGAAACTGCCCAGAGCTGTGCGAACAGTACAGCTAATGGGCAAGTATTGTCCATGTTTCAGTACTGTTAGACTACAGGGTTTCTGAAAAAGCATCAATCTATCAACTCATAAGGAGAAGGAACAGGGATCATCTTGGAAGGACCCTCCTCAGAGTGATGACAACTAAAGTAGCCACTTTACAAATCAACAACTTCAGCTGATTAAAGGAAGTGGCTGCTTCATTTGTTGGAGTAATGCAATTTCTTACTATATCTGAAATGGATTGGCCTATAAATTAAAACTCAGAATTGGGATTGGCAACATAACACATGAATGTGCATCATGTAAGACTTTTGAATACCAAGTATGAGTACTTGGTACGGAATGGGTGGGGAATTAGGCTTCAAAATAAATGACCTGTGAGTGGTATTTGTGAACCAGTTGGTTGGTAAGACATGGTTGTTGGGTTTTATTTTTCTGAACTGTCTCTTTAGCTGTCCCATTTGCATGAGCACAATGAAGGAGGGCATTTTTTAGTTTATTTTACCTGTTCTTTTGTCTCTGAGTACACTCTGTGGTTGTGATGCTTGGACACTTTATCACCAGTGTTTCGAGTGTGTGTGTTGAATTACTCTCAGTCATAGCAGGAAGACCTAGAATAAAACTGGTGAATCTGTGAACAGAAAATATCAATAAAAGCTAATATTTCCTAGGACATTGCAACAGGGAGTATGACACTTTCCTCTCTATTTCTGTTGTTTTTAGGAAGGCAGGTGATGGGATGGTGTTTGTGACCTGCAACAGATGTTCTGTATTTTTTTTTTCCATCCTGAGATGGAAATTCTAAGTAGACAGAATGAACTTCCCATGGATAAAATGTAAATTGGTGGCAGCTCTGGATTTCTGTACTGGAAAGAAAAGTACCAACAGTGGGGAACATTGGGGAAATGCAAGAGGTCAGAGCAACCAGACTGCACCATTTTTCAGGGAAAGAGAAAATGTCTAGGAACTGAATGGAGAGAAACTGTGGAGGAGAATTCACATCACAAGTAGAAGAAGGAAGCAGCATTCAGTCAAGTTAAGGCAAGTGAGGATTAGTAGAACAATTTGTGAACAGTGGACAGAAGAGGACTAGAGGAGTTAAACTTTTCCAGATGACAGTAAGTATCCAGTAAGTAAATGATGAGAGATACCTTTAAAAGCTCCAGATGGTCAAATGAAGAAAGATGGCCAAGATACCGCTGTTAGTAGCAGTTCATCCCAGCTGGAAAGAAAATCAATAATGTTCTCAAAACATCTCAGTAACCAAGCATCCTGAAACCAAAATACGTGTCATTTTATTAGTAAAGTAGACTTCTAAACTTGGTAGTCAGTATACAATGGTGCTAATGCCTAGAGTCACTAAATATTGCAAGATATCTCAACATGTAGGTGGTTTCTTGAGGCTTGCCAGTGAGCTGAAGTAGAATAATATCAAACCACTCCTTATAGTGATTCTCCATGTTATGGTGGTGGTGAAAACCATACAGAAAATTCTGAAGGTATTCAGCTGGAGAGCTGTGTAGCAACAGTAAAATGTTTTGATTTGTAAGTGGAATAAAAGGCTGCTGTCTTTTGAGTACAGATGGAATGAAGACAAGTCTTTTGGAAGCCTATGCTAGAATAACTGGAAGGACATTATATTAATAATAAGATAATGAGATGAGCTGATAAGTGATTTTAAGTAGTTTAAGCATAAAATTTTGATATTGAAAATATAATGAAGACCTCCAAAGGAAATGAAGAAATGGTTTCATAATAACCAGGCAAAATTGCTTACTTGCAAACAAAATTTGGTGAGATTTATACCAAACTCATTGAAGTGACATACCACCCTACAGTTAATCTGCCTTCAGAGGAAGAGTGAGGAATGTGTGTTTTCTCATTTGTGGACAGGTTCAGAGAAAATGATCCCAAGTGGTGAAAGCCCAGTGACCCGAGAAGGAACACTGGGTGATCTCCTGTATAACAAAAGAAATGGCTGCTTCCTAGCCAGAGCAACACGGTACTTAAGAAATGGTATATTTTTGGTCAAAAAATTTACATAATGCGTGAATGTTTCAGGATAGTAAAATCTAGGAAAATTAGAGTAGTTATATCACTTCTTATTTCGCATTGGTATAATTGCTTTTCCAATGCTGAGCTTTTTTTTAGTATCCATAAGCCTGTTGATAAAATTTTAAGGGATTGATCAAAGGACTGGCTATTTTGCTTGTGGTGAGACATTCTGGAATCTTGCTCTGTTTATCTTACCCATGAGAAGACTTGACCTGATCAGAGGGTCTGCATTGGGAAAAAAACATTGACAAACTGTTAACAAACTGGCAGGCAAAGATATAAAAAGGTCCAGTGGTTGGTCCTTGAAGTTCAGAATTCCACTGCACATTTTCAACAGTGTAAGAGATTAGCCCCTATGATATCTTAACAAAGATTGTGGTGGTTTCCTTACCACTGACAATTTAAAAATTAAGATTGAATGGTTTCTTAAATGATATGTTTCAGTAAAGCAGGAGTTCTGTGGCTTCTTTGTACAGGGCATTGGCCTAATTGTTCATAAAAATCCCCTTTGACCTTGAATTTTTAAATTCTCTGAAAGATAATTACTAGAAACAAGCTAGTATTTTTTTTTTTCTTTTCTTAATTGAAGTTTTCTGCCTAAAACTTGTTTTTGCTTTTACAAAGTTTCAATGAAAAATAGTTATTTTTCTTGGCCAGCTTTTGTTTATAGCCCATCAGATGTTTTTTGGCTATAGTGATCTTACAGTGTTACAGTCGTGGTACTTTGGTATATTATGTAGCATTGGTTTATCTATAAGGCTGTATTTTTTGTTCCATCCCTTGGTGTCCTGAAGACATATGCCACGCACAAGTGTATTTTATTGAGATATGTTTGGGATATCTTCAGAGCATTAATTGAATTCAGGATTATGAAATGTACTATTTTGCAATAAGTGCAGCTTCTAGTGTCTTTTAGTTCCTCACCTCCTCTGAGTCCCATCTGCACATCTCATGTTTGCAGTGATGCGTCTTGGAGATATTTCTGCTAGATTTGCACTAAAATCCAGTTACCAGCATTGCTGTGGCTACAGTCCCAGTCAGGGGACTGCAGCCACACTAAGCTGGCCATTATATCAGCAAGCCCAGTTTCTGAATTCAGAGAGCTCAAAAGACCAAAGACTGCCAAAGAGTGACATAGTGACTAGATAGCAAGTGATATTAGGGACAGAGTGAATGTCAGCCTGGATCTCTAGAGAAATGTTTAGGGAATGACTTTTTCTACTGTTTGTTTCTCTGCCAGGATCTCCTCTTTCTCCAGCTGGTTTTGGATTCATTTGCCTATTTCAGCCTGGTTTTTACAGAAGCATAAAAATACCAGGTTCTCGTGGTGAGCTGAAGCCCCAGGTTCAAAAGAGCTTAAAGACACCCAACAAATGGGTATACAAGAAAGACACAAATGAGAGCAGTTGTGGTATGGGCTGCAGGACAGTAAGATCACAGAAAATCAAATGCTCTAATTTCTCTTGCTTACAGAACAACTTGTATTCTTGTGGGGAACAGGCTAGACTCATTTTGTACTGTTGATTCTCTTGTGATTTCAAATAGTCATAACAATTCTCTTAAAACTGCTTCAGCAATGTGGCTTAAATACATTTGATCTAGACAAGAGTTAAAATAATTAGCTGACATTTGATTTTACTTGATATGGATCCAAACCATGAAACTTTGAACACCCTTAGGGTTCAGAAGTGTTTCATTCAGTGTTTGGGTACTAGTCTGTGTTCTCAAGTAACCTTTTCAAACTTGGCAAATTTAATACCAGATTTAAAGTAAAGGCACCACATGGGGAATCAAGTCTGTAAATGCTTTTTCTTTACTATAGAGAGGCTGTATACTATAGTATCAGAAGCAGAAGGAATAGAAGATGCGTTATCTGTATTAAGGTGTGTGCTTGTGTCTCTATGCAGTGTTCACCCCTGTGTACACACTCATGTGGCTGTACAAAACATTACTCCTGCTGCAAGGACCTTACAGTCTTAATAGATAACCAGGGCAATCATGTGCTTTGAGAGCCAGAGGATGGTGCTAACTTAGAGCATGTGTGCATTTTCAGTTTTATGATGTGACGACAGCAGCACTCTGACACTGGTTAACATTTGTGGGCCTTGTGGAAGGAACAAGCCTCCATGAGGGATTTGGCTGGAGGAAACCTGCCTGGCTGTCACACAGAGATGAGGAGGGTGTTCCAGGCAGGGTTGAAATAAGGATGAGTAGCATGATGTTTTACATCGCATGCGATGCACTCAGTAATTTGGAATGTGATAGACTGTGTTTTATAAGCTTGTTATTTTTTCTTGCAGTCTAATGTAGAGGGGGAAAAAAAGAAGTTATGAAGAAATTTAAAAGGAAATATATAGATGTTTCTCTTGAAGGCAGAGGCATTCACTTCATTTTCAGAGAGCAATTATATGCTAACTGGAAAAGCTGCATGTGATAACAAGACATTCAGTTTGCTATGTTAAGAAGCCGAGATAGGAAGGGAAGAATTTGAGGCAGGGAGGATTTCATTGGATTTAATTATGGCCAATGTATATAGGGGCAAAAGAGGGACAGTTAAGTGGGTATCGTCAAGATGGCATGCTTATGTGACACCAAAACCAGTGCTGCAGTATTTGATTTGTTAGCTTATATGTTCATTGTCCAGGTAATTTATTAGTCGACCGTATCACAATTTTCCCTGGCTTTGGGACAAATTGAAGTAATGGAAAGGTTGCAGAAGTCAGAGCTTTCTGTGAAGCTCTGAATAGAATATAACCAACAACAATATGGAAGAACACTGATTCAGTGATATGCAATTTACAATAACTTACTGTATGCAAATTACCCCAAAATTATTCAGTTTGATGCCTAATCAGCACAGTGGGAAGTTCTCAGATTCTTTCACAAAGTTTACTCCCTATATTGCAACATACAAATCATATTATCGTCCCCTTACCATTATAATTCTTCAGTGATGCTCAATATCTTAATGTGCTAAATAAATAAAAGAGCTAGGAGACCAACGGAGCAATGTGTGACCATTAATTAGGTGGTAATTTTGAACACTGCTATCCAAATTCAGTGTGTGAGCTAAATAAGTGTTCAAGTAACAATAAACACAAAATACCTTATATCCGAGGTTCAGAGCAGTTTACAAGTTTTGACTCTCTCAGCATTCCTATGAAAAAGGAAAAAAACCAAGGAGGTATACAAATTTAAAAAGTAATTTGTTAAGGCTGCTCAGGAGATGAAGAAGGAGGTGAGTCCAGAAGGTTTGGAAAACCTATACAATTTACAGAATTACTATACTACTGAACTCTTTCATATATCTTGAGTTGACCTGAAGCTGTGAAAGATGTGCCATCCATTTCCTGAACAAATAATAGCACAGAACAATGGAAGATCATTTTATGCTGTTAGCTCCTTTTCTATGGAGCTGAAGCCCAGAAGAGTCAGCATAATTAAATTTTCCTGCAGAAAAAAAGGGTTATCAATAAAGACATCTTACCAGAAACAGAAGGAAAAGGTGTTTGGGAAAAGTAACATGTGGCGGTAATAAAGGAAAGTTGGATAGTAGAGTCAAACTCCGACACATTTTATGGCCAAGAACTCAGAATTTTCATGGAGATCAATGACAGAAGGTGGCCAAGAGACCTACACCTGATATGTATCTGCTCCAGAGCCTAATTCTTGCTCCACAAGATCACAGAATTGTTTAAGTTGGAAAAGACCTTTAAGATCATTGAGTACAGCCATAAAGCCAGCACAAGCCATGTCCCTAATCACCACATCTACGTCTTTTGAATAACTCCCTGGGGACCTTTTTCCAAGGCTTGACAATCCTTTCCAAGGGAAAAGTTTTTCTAATATGCAATCTAAACATCCCCTGGCACAATTTGAGGCCCTTTTCTCTCATCCTATTGCTTGTTACCTGAGAGTTAAGCCTGAGTGAGGCTTAACTCCACCTTGTTAGCATTTTCAGGTAGTTATAGAGAATGATGTGCCCCTAAAAACTTACAATTTGGTGATCATTATACCCAAGATGGCCTCCAACCATCACATTGCCTGCAAGTCTTTCTCCATTTCCAAACAACAGATTCAGCAGCTGTGTCCCTTGTTTGCTCCCTCACCAGCCATATGTCAGGAAGTTATGTGCCCCACACTCCAGGAATCTCACAGGCTCTTTCCTCTTTGCTGTGCTGTATTTCGAGCAGACATCTGATAAGTTGATATCCACCATGAAAAAAAGAGTGAGTGATAGTGAGACTTGTCCCAGCTACTTACAGAATATTTCATCTGCCTCTTTATCCTGGTTGAGAGGTATGTTGCAGACAAACTCCCACCATGATAGCTGCCTTGTTGGCCTTCCCCCTCATTCTTATGAACACTCAACCCTATGCTCACCATCACTAAGCTCTGGAGGACCAAAACACCCCAACCTCCTCTGAGATGGCAGACTGACAGACCTTGCTAGCACCCTGTCCCTCAGATATTGGCATACTGCTCCCAGACTTTAGTGAGCCTTGTTTCAATCTTTTCTCCCTTCAAATTTGTTTAAAGCTCTTTCAACAAGCCCTGCTAAATCCTGTGTAAAGATCCTTTTCCCCCTTTGAGACAGTTTTACCCTGTCTGTTGCCAGCAGGCCTGCTGTTTTGTTCCCTTTAGCTATATCTGCATGTATAGCCTTTATCTATATCCATATATATGGACATATATGGAGATATATATATATGGATATATATATGTATATATAAAAACCTTTAGCTATATTCATGATGTTCAGCAATTGGCCTGGCCCTGAGTCAAAAACATATACATGATTTCTGCTGTTTTGGACTTCAAAAAACTCTCTGAGTGGTGAATAAATTCAGGCATCTTGTATCCTTGCTTTTGCTTTGTTCCTTTTAACTCTTTTGTTATAATACAAGCTTCTCTGAGGGACCTTGAATTAACTGGAGGTAAAGATTTACTGAGAGTGAGATCCAAGGAGACTAAAAGGGAATTCAGAAGTCTTCAGGATTGCCCACCATGTGTTAAGCAACAATTGCTTTGGAGTACATGGTCACGTATTATTTGATGTGGTTACAGTAAGGCAGTCCCTGCTGACAGTGAGATGAGGGATGCATCCATGCATAGCTCATTTGTTTGTTTCGCTTCTTGTATGTCTTTGAAGAAGTGGGTTTTGAATGAAAATAGTTACAAGCTGAATTGTAGGAAAAGTTATATCCCAGGTCTTTTGGGCACCAGGAGATGAGAACTGGTTTAGGAGCGTAAGGCAGTTGGTCTGTTAGGGTGTCTCATTACCAAAGGGTTAACGGGGTGCTGAAGAATCATACATACACTATGAAGGGTAAGGATGCTTTTCCCATCAAGGGGATCTCACCTAGTGAGACTGGTATCAGAGGACTTGAACACTCAGAAAGTGTCCCACTGACTGAGCTACTTCACACCAGATTGCTTCGCTTCTTGTCCTGCCTGCCACCCACTAGGATTATTTGTACAAGATCGGAGCTGAATGCTGTCATGCTGAACTTAGTGAGTCCTGTGTGGGGGATGGGAGCAGAGAGGGAATTGGAATGTGGTGTGCAGATGTGTGAAGGTGAGAGTAAAGCTTATCAGCTACTGGTTCCAGAGGATGGTGGGCTTTTCCTTGTTTTTTTCCTGACTCTGCTGGTGAAGTATCTGTTGAACAACCTCAATTATCTGGCCATAGAAGGTAAAAGTACCAGCTCACTACGTTAGGGTGTGAATACTTTTAAATATTTAAAAATATAACAATTAAACATAGGCCCTTTTGATGAGCTGCTCTCTGGGTGGCCTCTGTTATAAACCTCTTGTGACCCCAAAGACACTTTCCTTTGTTGCATAATATTTTTCTTTTGTTTTCTGTAAACCAGGTTTGAACTGGGAAATTTCTGTGAATTCCTGTAGCCAATTTAATGTTTAAAACAGACATGTTAAGTTATGCTGGTTTCAGGTATGTCTTGAGCCATCCTACCTCTGCTAACCTGCTGTGCTGACGCAGCACCTGAGAAGGACTTCACAGCCCATGGGGCCAAAGGAGTGTTCTGCAACTCTGCAGAAAGGCAGAATAATAAAAGCTCATAAGAACGAAGTGTGATGTGGCTGAAATTTGTGTTGCAGTTATCAGACAAATAATTTAAAAGAAAAAAGTAAAATAATCCAACAAAATCAGAGCACAGACTTGAATGCACAGCAGTTGGTGACCTAAAATGTTAATCTGCACTAATGCAGTCCTTTGGTAATGTCTGTGCATATGGTTTTCAAACCATTTTGGGTAAAAAATTTGTAGAAAAAGGCTCTTAGAACTTAAAACTGTTACTCTTTTTTGGAAAATTTTGTCTTGATACTTGTATTAGATCAAGAAGAGCCTGCAAGAAGACAGCTGTTCTAGGACCCTGAGATTTAGGAGACAGCCCACACTGCTAGTGCTGTAACTGTTCTGCAGTAAATTCTGTACTCTCAATATTGCTTGCTTCACAGATCAGAAATTTCTTTAGGGGTGTTGCTCGATTTCCATGGGCATATCATTCCACGTGCATATATCAGAGTGCTGAAGTTCTTATATTGTTGCTGTTGTGTGCTTATGTCCCCAAGCTCCAAACTAGAATCCAGCACTGCATTTTTATTCAACTTTATACTGTGAACTGTATAAAGCTTGGTCTCTGCTTGCCTGTGCCTGTGTTTTAAATGTGTGTGAATTCATTAAATTGCGCTACATACAATTAAAAATGTAGAGATTGCTTTTCATTTTATTTAATGCAAGTGCAGATGTCTTAAAGTGAGCGCACTTTCAGAACCTTCCTTTCGAAACTTTTCGTAGTCATCCAAAGATGAGTAACACTTTAGAGGATAGAGGACCTCCAGACAAAACACTTTTCAAATTATCTTAAAGTGTAATTTATCTTCTTATTTTGCAGCTAACTATGGACCAAATCCAATTTGCAAAGGTTGCTTGTCCTGTTCAAAGGATAATGGGTGCATCAGATGCCAGCACAAGTTGTTCTTCTTCCTGCGAAGAGAAGGGATGAGACAGTACGGTGAATGCTTGCACTCCTGCCCGTCGGGGTACTATGGACTGCGAACGCCAGACATGAACAGATGTTCAAGTGAGTTACTTTCTGAACCCTTACATTCACTTTTGTAGGAAGGCCATAATTCGTGCTCAGTTTTTGCTCATTGGATGATATGTTGTAGAACAGAGCTATATTTTCACAGATTTCTCC
Organism: Dasyornis broadbenti; assembly: GCA_013397935.1. Classification (NCBI taxonomy): domain Eukaryota; kingdom Metazoa; phylum Chordata; class Aves; order Passeriformes; family Dasyornithidae; genus Dasyornis; species Dasyornis broadbenti. The sequence goes on along the minus strand of VZRN01003245.1, from coordinate 726,584 downwards.
AGATCATCATAAAACTTCTTTGCTAAAGAATGTCGCATCTCATTCTGAGATAAATAACATTCAGCAGATTAAATAGTTGATGAATTGACCTATTTTTAAATTTTTGATGTTATTTTCATTGTTAGTATTGCTTTAATTAAAAGGATATTTTAGGAAAAAATGTATGATTTAATCAGATATTCTAGTTTTAAGAAACAAATTCCCACTATATGAAAATAAAAAGGATTAAGAATGAATGTAGATACCAGTCAGTATAAACACTAATATATGGGTGGGCTTCTTGTCATACTTTTTGTTCCCACACAAATTTCAGGTGACCAGACACCTCACACCAGACATGCTTTAATATGTAAGTGTTGCTAATTTAATAAAACAGATGTACTATTAAAAACAAACAAACAACCTTTCACTTTTAGTGAAGCATTTTATTTGGAAATTTACAACCTGCTAATGTGCAGCAAGATTCCCTGTTTGCATGTTTGTGCCTAGAAGCACAACTGTTAAAATCCACGAGTGCTCTGGTATCTCACATTATTTCACCTCTGTCTGGCAGTTGTGCCTATTTGTGTCGATTTTTCCATATGCTCATATGTGGAGTATTACCCATATGGATTATTAATCATTGCTGTTACAGCTAATTCCTATTTAGGGGGAGAATGTTTTTGTCATAGTCTAACCAGAATCAGGTCACCTGACAGAGGAACCTGAAGTGAGAAATAGCTTTTCTTTGTTTCCTGCAATAATCAAGTGTCTGTTAAATGTGTGGCACTTTTCTCCACATGCTGTGCCGTGTCATTGGGACACACCGAGTCCTGAGAAAGCATGTGCTGGTTTTCACATCACACGCAATCTTGAGACTCACATGGGGTCACCCAGTGTCGGTCTGGGCTGGATGAGGAGCTCTTATGGCCATGCTTGGACCTGTCCCAACCTATCCCACCTCTTTCTCCCCATTCCCTGCGTGGGCTCCATAGGTACAGCATTCTTCCCAACTGCTGTGTAATATTGCAGAGTGCTGCCTAATCTGTATCAGGTGGTTAAGGTTTGATAAAAAAATTAAATGGGACAGTATATGGTTTATGCACCCATTCTGTAAGGTAATTTAGAATCTTTGCCTTCATTTTCATAACACATTTGTGAATTCAACAACTTCTCTACTTGAAACCTTTCAAAATTGGGCTATAAATACTTCCCCATGTAAAAATGTTTTTGAATATATTTGTAGGTTTAGAGAGTAGATTAATTTATCTGTATTAGCCTGTACTATGCTTGTGAGAAAGGCAAAGTAGTCTATATTGGAAGTATTCTTTCTTTTCTTCAAAAGAAAAAAGAAAAAGAAAAGTTAATTGCAGAAAGTGGAGGATGAATTCAACATAAATTTTTTTTTTGTTTTACCACTTATGGAACTTCGCCTATTTCCCTGAATTACAGGATTGGTTTTGAAAGCATAAATGCAAGTTGCCAACCCATGCTGACATGTGTTGAGCACTTGATATTTATCTCACCCTCACGCCTTTGATAGTCTCCCCCTGTGAGAATAAGGATGCAGTTGCATTTGTGGACCAGTCCTAGCTCCCCTCTGATGATTTTTGTATTGTATATTTTTATTTTAGTATAGCTGCCAACTGATGTATTTATAAATAACTTCTCTTTTTCTTCTTGGTTTGATGATCTTGGTTTGTACATATGAAGCATTGTGGCACGCAGACATTTTGTGGATTGAAGTTGAGTTGAAATAAGCATCATTAAAAATAGAGTAGGTTTCTTCCTACTTGATCTTAGATATTCTTAGGTATGTTTACAGACTCCTTTGCTCAGATAGTATTATCTCAGCTGAAAACAACAAAAATTTTGGCTGTGTTAAAATCTTTATGGGAGTTACAGGGCTTGAATTACATAAACTGAAATAACTTCTGCCCTATTAATATCTTTATAGGCACAAAAGTTGTTTAATGTTTTATTACTGGAACACTTGCCCATTTTTGTTAGAGAAGATATAGAATGTGTTTTTATGGAAAACGTCGTCTTGATTTTAAAAGCCAAACATAGTTAATGCCAAATGAAACACAATAAATACCTCAGCCAAGTGCAGCAACTCTAAAATGATGGAAATTTTGGATTTCAAGACAAATTTTCTTTTCTATATGTAAGCGATATGTGTGTTTGAATTTGCCAAGTGGTTCTAGACTGTTTTTCTAGTAACAGTGAATCATGAAATTTGAGACTGCTTGTCTCTAGAAAGCAATGTAGAATTTCCTGCTGGGTATGATTTCCACCTTGAACACTGCAGTATGAGAATGCAGTCCTTTTGGACAGGAAATTGGAAAATGTTGATTCTCTTCTGTAGAAGAATGACCAGGACAGGAGCTACACTTTGTTAATTTTCCAATACATTTTTAATAATTAATGACTTTGAACTGAACTGCTCCAACAGGAGATAATCTCATGAGAAAAAAACATGACTGAATTTAAAGAGTAAGATGAAACATGTCACTTTGGTGGTTGGACTGATTAATGGATCAAGCCTATCTTGAACCTTTCAACTTAGTCTGTGGCCATAGTAACCTTTATAATTTTAGGAGGAGAAACCACTCAGAGATTAGAAATTACAGCTCCCTTCGGCTCTGGTTGGCTACTTCCTTTGTTTAGGTTCACCCTGTTTCTCCTAGGAGTACCCAACATTGTAATTTCCTCTTCCATTCACCTTCAGTAAAAACAAGATAAAGAGGAGCTTTTAAACAAATTGAGCATTTATTAACATGTGTAGTTAATTCAATGCATCAAGAAAGGTAATTAATTGTTTTAACATTCTTACAAAAGAGCAAGGTTTCAGAGCATATGATCTTTGGAGACTGTTTTAGTCAGTGCAACTGTAGCAGTCAGGGGGTTCAAATACCAAAAAATTCTGGAGAGAATTAGCACAGAAGGTGTTGGTGGTCATTGCCAGATTGGTCTGGAGTGCCAGAGGACATGTCAGGATGGCAGTGTGAAGTTAGATCTGTTAGATCTGTTCTAGTGACCAACAGAGGGATGGGAGCAGGAGTTGGAAGGAGTGAGTGTCGTCATCATGGGGACAGTCTGGGGACCAGTGAAACTATAGAAGAGTCGGAAACATCTGAGGCAAGAAGGTTAGAGTGGTTTTTCAGTGTGAAAAGCTAATGTGTCAGGGGCTTTGGACCAAGCAGCAGTTGTCACTCCCCAGGATAACAAACCTCACAAGTTATGAGGCCAGAGACTTCTCTGGAATAATGCCTCAATGGAAAGAATTCGACGTGCAAAAAGAAAATGCTAACTGTAGTAAATCATCATCTATTGCTCTGACTTCTTAAATACAAGGACCCTCAAGCAAGGAGTTAATTCTAGTGCCAAACTGCCAAACACTTCAATTTAGGAATGCCATTTTCCTTTCCTAGCTTTAGTCTGCAGCTTTTCTATGCAATTTATGATAATTTTTCTGTCAGTATTGCAGGTACTGAGTACAGATCAGGACAGTTCTCTTTCTTAGGCTGGTGGTTGCTGATTTCCACTCATGCAGATCCCCCCACTTGTTCTCAGTTCGCTTTCTCATATGTAACTGGCTTCACTGGTGTCTGCATTTCATGTGGAGCAGAGCTTGCTGTGAATTGTTGTTGTTACTAAGATTACTAGGAATTGACCAGCTGTCTTTTCCTTCCACTTTGCATTCTACAAAATATCTTTGTTATGAAGGGAGTTATGGATTGATAATAAATCACATTAATTATGTTTAGAAAGGGGCAATGTAGCAATAGAAATGTTACGGAATATGGATATTTCATGATTATTATCAATAAAAATACTTTACAAATGAGCAACTACTTTTTCTTTTTGTAATACATATTGTTTACCCTTAAAATTCATCATACTGCACTTAGTATTGAGAAACTAATCTAGTAAACGTTATTCTTGAGGTATGTTAAAATATGAAGTACATGCATCTCAATATGGAACATTTTTTCTTTGAGATTCAAAGGCATTATATTTCCCTAAAATTCAGCTTATTTTGCATCACCTTATAAACTGGTGATAATTTTTTTTGTTGTTGTTGTTACAGTAAGAGGGATATGCCCCAGAGTTTAAATTTTATTTTGTAACTAAATTTGTATTATGAACTCCTGAGCTCTTGATTCCTCCTGAAACACAAGTCTGTACATTCTTTAATTCAAAATAAGATGGAAAATCTGGAAAGAAAACGTGAGGTTGTATTTGATGAGTTTCTGTATGAGTGTTATGATATCTGAGAGGTTCTGGCTGTGAGTAGAGGGTAGGAGAGCCAGTGGGATATAAGGAGAAGTGACGCTGAGCAGGAATAGAGGGGATTTGAGGTCTGCTAGGGAGCAGATCCTTGATGAGTCACTGCAGATGGAATACAAGGGAAGGAAGAGGCAGGGGCTCGAGTGTCTGCCCCTGACCTACAGACCCCTTGCTTCTTGCTAGATGGGAGCAGCACCAGTGGGGCTTCACTTCACCCTCAGGTCCTGGTGATTGATTTTTCAGCTCTGCCATTGTTGCCTTGCACGTGTGGTAGACCTGTCAAAGGTGTGCAATGGCTCTGGGGGTTTCTTCTATAGGGCTGGATTTATCAAGTCTTTTTCCCCTCCACACCAATTTTATCTTTCTGTCTCCCCTCCAAGCTTCCACTTACAGGTCTCTCCTCCTTCCTGCTTCTAAAATTTCCCAGGCAGTTGTTCTGGAAACCTCTAGTGGGCACCTTCTTCTGTTTATTTTTAAAAGGGGAAAAAAAAAAAAAAATTGAAGCATACTGTTAGTTATGCTTTATCTATTTCTTTCCTCTGAAGAATTGCTTGGGTCTAAAATATTAGATATGTTTACCTTGATTTTTTGGTCTCGTTTCCTTTAGGGCCTTTTTTTTTTTTTTTTTTGGTCTTGTTTCCTTTAGGGTTTCTTTTGGTGTTTTAAATTTCTAGGTAATCTTTTAAATGGAGTATAAAGAACATGCAAACTGCATCATTTAGCCACTGATATTCTACAGAAAATGAAACCACTGGACTCACGAGAAACTGAAGTTAAAAAAGTGATTTTAACAAGAGTCTGGTCCAGGTGAAAATACATACTTTGTCTTGTTCCAGTTTATTATAATTATATCAGCTAGCTAGTTAATTTGAAGAGAATTTAAAAGGATTTAGATAGGGATTTTTAAAAACAGAAAAGATTTTGTGTTCCTTCTCCAGAGGTAGGCATAAGGTGCTGAGATCAGAAAGTTAAAAGGGTTGAAAACTGTAGCAGTCAGAAGAAAACAGTCTGGGTCATTACACAGTGTTTCCTTGGGTTTTATTATATTATTTATTGTAAGGTATAAAAACAATTTCAAAATGTTTGTTTTCTTAGCTATTGCATATTATGTCAAACAGTTCTGTAGAATTCATAGTAGATTATTCATGATCCAATTTATTATTCTAATAATAGAATGCAAAGAATTTTATTAATCTGCAATATACTTCCATTAAGTTCTATATCAATGACGTTTACATAGATAAGGATGTTGATTAACAAAAAGAAATAAAAAATTCAATGGTTATATTTATTTCCAAACAAAGGTATCTTAATATTCTTAGTGGAGTATCAACTTTTTTTAGGCATCCAACTGAAAATGTGCACGCTTCCTTTACCTCTTCATGTTGGTATATTTAACTTTAAAAGCAAAAGAATCTAAAGAATTCATTCATTGTAATGTACTAACCTCAATCAAAGTTTAAATAATTTACTAATAGTACTTTTATTTTAAAAAACCCCCAAGGGTTTTTAAGCTTTTTAGTAAGAGGAAACTGGACACCAAAAATAATATGCTCTAAAAATTTTTCTGTATTTCTTAACCACTATTGAGACAGTTTGTGATTGAAAATAGACTTCTAGGTAATTAGCTTGTCTAACTTCTGGATTATTGCTCTTCTTTAGCTTTTAAAGTTTTTTAATTTTTATAAAAAGTCTGTTCAAGGCCTAGGTGCAGCAGCACCTTCATTTGTCTTCAGCTACAGTATGGTCTATTACTGAGTTAAATTATTGCTATGATTAGCACCCAGTAACCCTAAGCATTAAGATTAATATCACTCTGATGAATTAATATGTTAATATCAGAATTCTTACAGTATTCCTAATACTTTCAGTATTTTCCCTTTAATTGCATCTGATACAGATTAAATAATAGGCCTGTCATGTTTGGAGTAATTTATCTTCTTAGGAAAAAATTGAAAATAAACTGCCTTGGTGGAAATCTCCACTCAACTTTCATCCAACTTTCACTCCACCCAACATTCACCTACTAAATCTTCTAAAATATGGTTATCACAAGGACTCTGCTGTGACACAAAAGAAAACCGGCGTAGAAGGTAAAGCAGAAAATACAAACAAGATGGGAATTTTGAAGTGTGGTCAAGAAACTGAGAAAGGATTGATTCATTCATTTAATGTTTGAATATGGGGTATTCACATATGCACTTATGTTAAATAGCGATAGCTTTATGGAGGGAATCCCCACTGTAAAGTGAGGCCGGCTTTCACCCACCAAGCGTGTCTGTATCATATCAAAGGGTAACTTCTCTTGAAAGTTTTTCCTTTGGACCCTCTTCCAAACACACACAAAAGCTTTTAGCATGTTACTCCCAACATGTTTTATTGAAAACAATAGTTAAAATGTTGTTTAAAAAATGTTGCGTCACTTGGATGTGAGGGAGGGTAAAAAGATACTGTTTTCTCTTTTAGTATTCTGTCCTGCGTGTTATTATTGGGACTACATGATTTGTAAAAACCTTGATGTCTTTTCAAATGTCTCATGTGGGTGGCCAAGAGGCAAACATTTTTTCTGAATGTTTAAAAACACAGGATATTTGACTCAAGCACTGCATTTAATAAAATCCTTGCAGTGCACCTTGAGTGTAACAAACCAGATTAGCAAGTAAGTATTGTGGTACATCTCCAGAGCAACTCACCTAATTGTTTTTGCCCTGCAATGCCTTAATCTGGGGAAGTGATTTTACAGGGTCACTGTGTAGACTCTGACCAGGATCCTGTTCTTTAGGGACTGGTTCAGCTCTTGTGAAGAACAAATTATTATTCTTAGTAATTTCCTATAAACTAAAGTATAGACAAGGAGCCCAACTTGTGCTGCTTATATGAACTCAAGTTTTAAAAGCTCCTTTGAAAGATGCTGGACACAGGAGTTTTATCATTCAGGTTATATGTGGTTGTGACTAAACAGAGCCAGCAAAGATTATCTTTGTCAGGGCAAGGCTTCAGAGTGATGATCACATTCCTTTTAACCAAGCTAAGGTTACCAGCACTTGAAATATACATTTTTCTTTTCATTCGATCTGCCTAATTTATTGTCCAATGCCACAAAAAATCTGATCTAAAAAGCCTCATATTTCTGTAATTGCCAACAAAGAATGATTTTATACATTCAGAGTCACGTTCACACACACAGTTTAAGTGTTGTTGGATGCCCTGTTTTGGCCTGCTGAAGTTCAAGAATAAATATTAAAATCTGTTTCATAAACATTGGCTAAATTTGAAGTGTAGATTGGGTATTTTTACTAATCCCTATTTCAGAATAATGACTTTATGCTTTGTGCTTTTTTTTTCTTTAAAAAGGAATCAAGAATAAAAGAGCAACAGAAACTACCAAAATTAGTAGTATATTGTTGCATGACATGAAAAAAATGCTTCTTGCTGTGGCTTCAGATAGCTGAAGATAGGATACAGTTAATGTTGTTTATTTAATTATGTTAGCTGAAGGATTAGATTTTTTAACAATTAATTGTAAAGTGATAATTACTGTTCCAAATATAATGGCTCATACTTTTTAATCTTTGGTACATTTTTTCCTGGTATTGTTTTATAGGTATGCATGGTATACATATGATCATTGATAACTAGTTCATTTCCAAGTTGACCTGTTTTAATATGGAATAGGATATTTCTGAATAGCCTATGCCTGAGCCTGTCATCTATTGCAGGTCATATTCCTCTTAAATTTTCAGAGAAATATAATATTTCATAAAGACAATAGTTGTTTGGCCTGGTTTGTTTGAGGATTTTTGGTTTTTTTTTTTTTAACTGCATAACTTTATGTCTCATAATAATTTAAGAATGGTAATTTTTTGTGGATTAAGTGTCTTAATAAAAGAAAGACGTTAAATCCAGGAAAACTGAGCCTTTTTGCACATGCATATGTGTAGACACGGACATCAGATATACTACATGAAAGCATCCACTATTGATAGGGTCAACTCATAGGAAAAAAAAAGTATCCTGTTTTCAGTAAAAAATTATAACCTGAAAACAATACATATAATAAATACATGCATACTTCCCAAAATTTGTTGCATCTCAGCTTCATCGAAATTACACATGAAAATAATTTACATTGAACAATTTTCCTCCAAAAAGATGTCATTAACTCAAATATAACAACTAGGGGGTTTATCTACAGTTTGGTTTTAACAAATGGTATTAGAAGGACATAGGGGAAAGTGTGGTAGACACAGTTACCTCTAATTTCTTCCATAGAGCAGATGGATTTCAGGATGACAGTATTCCCTGTTATATCACTTCTGGCTTTGCTGTTTTATTGCTTTATAAGCCTCTTCATTTGTAGTCTTACCCTAACTTTGCTGTCTCATTGTTCCTTATGATCTTTTTGATTCAGGATGCAGAATAGAAAACTGCGACTCCTGCTTTAGCAGAGACTTTTGTACCAAATGCAAAACTGGCTTTTACTCGCACAGAGGCCGCTGCTTTCGAGGATGTCCCGCTGGATTTGCAGCCTTGGACGAGCTTATGGAATGTGTGGGTGAGTGTTCTAGCACAGCAGTGCAGCTGAAGTAGCTGTTTTGCCAGGTGGCCATATTTTCAAATATGGCACTGCTTTAAGGTGATGCTTAGTATTTCTTGTCAGGAAATATTCAGTAAGGAATTATATCTTGATTTCTTTACTGATAATACAACTAAATTTTTCCAGACTTTAAAATACTGCTTTATTGGGAGTGCTGCTCTGTTGTGCATCAGAGAGTTCTGTTCTCTTAACTGTAAAATCACTATTGCTTGCATTTCATGGTGGAGAGGACTTGGAAATGTGAACTTTTGAGCTTTTCAAACCCAGGTGACAAGCAAATACTATCTATTTATTAGATAGAGAAAAGAAAAAAAGTCAGTCTCATTATTTTAGGAGGGTCTTTGAATATTTGGGACTGTCATAACTTATATAGATATAGTTTGATATTCTGATTTTTTTTGATTAGGTTCATGCTGGCTAAAAAGATTCTTTCAGGTTCTGTAAGAGATTTTAATTTTGTTTCTAGCTTTTACCTGCTAATAGTGAAGCTGTCAAGTGTTGCTCTCTAGAAGTATACAGTGTATTCTAATAAAAAAAAAGAGAAAAAACAAACAAACAAGAAGAATTGCTCACTTGTGTTTTCTTTTGCTTTATCAGAAGGCTGTGAAGTGGGTCAATGGAGCGAGTGGGGAACTTGCAGCAGAAATAACAAAACATGTGGATTTAAGTGGGGCCTGGAAACAAGAACAAGACAAATTGTGAAGAAGCCAGCAAAAGACACAATACCATGTCCAACCATTGCAGAATCCAGACGGTGTAAAATGGCCATGAGGCATTGTCCAGGAGGTAAGTGTAGTCCATGCCAGAAAAATCTTTATAAGCTGAAGGCCAAGTTCTGTCTTTTTTCTGTCAGCCAAGGCTGAAAAGCAGCAATAGTTTGTATAGTGAACACTCAGCACAGGAGTGATGAGTCCTTGGGTAGACTGTGAACCTGTGTTTGTTCTGGTGTGGTACTGAGGATTTTTCAAGGAGGTGCCTCATGCAAGAACCATAACAGATTGCAGTTTGAGCTTCACCATGGAAGTGATGTTGGTGGAAGAACTACTTGCTCTGCACATGGTAGGAAAGATTTATGATTGTAAACCACTCTGCAAGTGGCACACCCATTGTTGGTGTGATGAGTATTTCAATTAAAAGAAGTTATTTACACGTGGCACTGTTAGCTGGAACTATTAACTGGAACGTGTTATTTATTTTGAATATTGTAGATTAAGGCCAAACTGTGGTAGATATGATACAAGCCGAATAGTGATAGATATCAAGATTGTCAGCATGTGACCAGCCTAAGACAATTTCCCCAAGTAAATAAATACTCAAATTTCTGTATCATGGTGTGGCAAGACTTAAGTAGTGACGGTGAAATGAGAAAGGAAATAGAGTTTCAAATTTGTGCTTGGTTTTTTAGATCCCAAACTGGAGAGACGACACTGGTAGAGAGGTTTTTACCTTTAAGTTGAAAGGTTTGACCTCTCAGTTGTGTATCCTGACCACTTAAACAGGTTTCAAAACTTGTAGGAGAGGTGGGTGATCAGCAGGTGATAAAGATGACATTCCTTTTGGAATCATAGGATTAAATAAAGAACGGACTTCAAGAGATCTCTAGTTCAACCTCCTACTGCTAATTGTGAGAGCTGACAAATAAAAAAGGAAACAAAGGGTTGAAGAATCCTCAGGAAAGCCATAACATGATGAATAAGATAAACCTGAAACAGTCTTAGAAAAGGTACATATATAAGTTTGCTTTGTGTTCTGGGATTGTTGAAGATGTCTGTCTTGCTTTGAACATTCTGCCTACCACTGTGTGTGTATGTTATACACAGAGTTTTATCTTATGGCTTAAATCTGTGCAAGCTTCATTTTTGTCTCTAGGACTGTGTGGAAGGGTATATAAAGTTCTCTGTTACCCAGGTTGACAGTCTATGATGTACTTTGCTACCTGTCCTACTCCCTGTATTCATACACGCATGGATGCACACATAGGGCATAGTCATAGCGGTACTGGGGTGCATCGTACAGCACAGTTAATCTGCAACCTAAATAAACTTCGCAAAGACATTGAAGAATGGAGCCTACAAGATGAACATCTCTATAGGAAAGAAGAAGAAAAGGTGAAAATGAAGGCTGATTTGGGCTGCCATGGTATGTGTGTCATGGTGTCTCTGAATGTTCACCAGCTGACTCTACATCAAGGTAGCTACACCTACTAGTGCTTACAGCCTGCTGAGTGTTCCAGTGACTTCTAACACACTCTGAAGCCCAAATGGGGTTAACAGTCAGTTCAGCTGAGGAAATGGAATACTGCTAAAATGAAAGGAAATAAAAAGGGCCCAAGTCAAGTTCTACAAAATCTCCAGTCAGTGTTTTCTTTCTTCCTTTTCATTTGCCTTCAAATGCATGCAGTTTAACTTGTAGTGGAAAATCTGAGAAAATTGCAGAATTTTTTCAGTTCAACATCATGCGATACAGATTTAGTCATTTATGTACCCAGTGTGTGTAGAGAGATATTTTATGGGTGCAATGTCCAGCTTTTATAAAAGCTCCTGGCAAGTAAAAATGTGGGTTTAGTCTTGATAATTTAGCTAGGATACAAATTATTCAAATTGTTGTAAATCGTTTGAGAAGTGTGCTTAAATGGACCCTAATATTCAAGAATGCGGTAGCATGCTCATATAACTGTGTTAATTTGGAGCTATCAAACATTCATACTTTTTGTGGCTTACTCTCTTAAGTTTCAAATTTTCTCATCCTGCAATTCAGATCACTGCATAAAGACTTACATCTCAAATATATCTTTTCAAAGGCACAGTGGCTTTCCAAGGAGTGAGGATATTTATTGCCTAGTGTCCATATTGTCTCTATAGTAATATCTTTGATCAAATATTTGCTTTTTTTCGCTACATATCAGGAAAGTTGTTGCTTCAAATACAAATTCAATGTAGTACTTGTAGTACTCTTTCACGGTCTCCAGTAAATCCTAAAGATTACAGTCCTCTCCTCCCATGGCAGGGAATTCCCTGCATCTGTTTTCAGAGATAAAAATAAAATAGGTACAAAACTGCAGGTTTGAACTCTCCACACTGAATACCAGTGCTTAATACTGCTTGTGTGCTATCATATAAAACACCTTCCAGAGTATAAACTCCTTTCTCTCTCATAAGAAACTCGTGGGAGAGTGTTAGTGGTGTTTTAAGTGCCTAGGATAAGTCTTCCCCAGACCTGATTATCTCTGAACATGAGGAAGCCACAGTGGTTGCCCTGTATATAACTCCTGCTTTGTAGTATGTTTTCATTTATATTATATACAGGGCTGGTCTAAGACCCTGTTCCTTTATCATATTTTAGTTAGCAGGTTACCCCATTAGACACTCAAAATGTTTTATTGCCTTTTTGATCACTGTGACATAGTGGGAGGCACAGACATGGTTTACAGGTTGTGGCTGCTAAGGAAAAGATTCTGAGTCTTTAAAAATATGATGTTTTCCTAATGTTAGGAATTTTGTAACTGAACTTTTAAACTGAGGAAATAAGAGAAAAAAATTGTAAGGTTAGCACTTCTGGGAGACTGAAGAACCATAATCCCTCTAAATGTCAGTTGAGAGGTTGTTAATAAATCCTTTCACCCTAATGTTCTCAGTACATAAACTCACACAAATGTGGAGAATAAGTATTGGATTATATAGCTAAAATGATTGTAGATTGTGATGGATTAAATTGAGCACAGGAAGTAAGGATATTTTTAGTAGAACAGGGTCAAATAAAGTGCTTTTATCACGTGCTTTCTACTTCTGTACATTTTACAGTTACTGTTTATGGTCCACACTACAGGGACACTTACAAAACAGTTTTTTACACATTTTCAGTAGAAGGAGAGTTAAATTCTGTTTTCTTACCAACTACTTCATTGTCATGTCTTTAAGGTGCTACCCAGCTGGCCATATGGCTGTGGTACAACTCCAGTTTTTGATGAATTATTTATCACTTTCCCGGTATTTGCAGAGTTGTAGAGGTACAAGCTGGAATAGAAGTGAAAGATGATTTCACTTCTTTCCTACTGCAGCCAGCAGCGTAAGAATAACACTGATTTCATATTTGTTACTTAGTGATATTTTCTTAGTGTCAGTACTACTTGATTTAACTATTATTACCATATGGAAATGTCACATCTGTTAATGTTATGTAAGTTACCCTGTGGCTTGACTGCAATGTGAATCCTACTTTGAGAGGTTAGACTTAGACAAAGGAGACTTGGATTGTTCAGGCCACCTTCTACCCGTGCTGGTCTCTTCCTGGTAAGGAGTTTTCTCCTCTTTAGTTCAAAAAGAAAGAACACCAGAATTATTAAAAAAGAGTGATTGTGTTACAACCAGTGAGGAAATCAGCAGTCAAAAATGTACAATAGACTGATAAATCTTTCTCTCCTCATGTTTTCACATAAATTTGCTATAAATATTTTATTTGTACCTCTTATTTTTATGTTCCTCATGTTCACCTCAGTAATTGCTCCTATTTTGTTTGTGCACTCCAGGAACCTGCAGATTGCTTTAGTTTTTTCATATTAAGTGTTACACAAGCAAGCAAAGCAGCTCTCTGTTATTTTAGTTTTCATTAGACTAGAGTTCTATCTGTCTTATACTTGAATATCAGACAGTGCATTTTGCTGGCTATGTTCAGCCTCTCATCCACCAGCATTCCCAAGTCCTTCTAGCTCACCAAAGCCCTGTGTTTTCCAGGCTCAACAAACCCAGTTCCTTCAGTCTCTCTTCACAGGACAAACGCTTCAGCTCTTGACCATGTTGGTGATGCTGTGCCAAACTCTGGTCTGTGAAATGTCAAATAAAGGGAGATGATCACTTCCCTTAATCTGCTGTCAGGCTGTATTAACAGGTCAGCAGATTGAAGGAAGAGATTTGCTGCTGCCAGGGTACAAAGCTGGCTCATATTTAGCTCAAGTTTCATCAGGACTTTCCCAGGAGAGCTGTTGCCCAGCCAGTCCATATCCAGCCCATATTTTTTCAGGGAGTACTTCCTTCCCAGATGCGGGACTTCGCACTTTGTTGAATTTCGTGAGATTCCTTTCAGCTACAATGAATCTTTTCCTCATAAGTGTGAAATTTTAAAAATGGTCAAAATAAATATAACACCAGAACTCAGTGAATGATCTTTGTGATCAGGCAGTTGATCACATTCTTTTGAGCTTTTTGATTCACCTACGTTGTAGTACCCAATGTTGAAAAGTTTGCATGCCAGGACTTTTGAGACCTTAATTTATACATTGCATTTGTAGTCTGTCTCAACACCAAATACCTACCAACACCATCTGCCCTTTGAGTCAAGGCTGGGCCATTCTCTAGGTGGGTCTCAGTAAACATAACCACCATATTTTCTGTCTCCTATTGGTCATGCTATGTTGCCACAAGAACAGATAGCTGAAGTGGCAAAGGCTGGCCCAGGAACAGCAAGAACTGTTGCTTCCTCCATGAGGACTGTCAAACACTTGGCTGGATTGGTCCAGGAGACTCTGTAGGCACCATCCTTGAGAATTTCCCAGACCTGACTTGGCAAACCCTTGAACAATCTGGTCTGAATGGTCTTGATCCTACTGAGAACAGATGTTTGGACTGGGGACCAAGTCTGAATGATTCTGTCTGAATGGCAGAACATGCTGTGGGTTTATGCTGAAAGAACACCGTTCTTCCTGTTTGGGCTTTGCAGAATTTCTGGTATCTTCTGCTCTGAATTAGAGAAAAGCTGGACTAGTTGTAGGGAATAGGAGCAAAAGAAATCTTTACTGTGGTTGCTATGGTGCTGAAATATCTTCATTTGGCCTATTTTATTGTTGTTGAAGTTATATGCAAAGTATGTGTAATGTTTTGAATATAATGCTAACTGTTGTTTCATACATTTCCAAGTTTAGCCTTAACCAGGATAAAAGCTTAGTTCAAACTGTTGATTTCTTAATTTATTTCTTATTATTTGACCTGTTCACTTAGCTGTCTTTGGCTGAATGCTGCTCACTTCTAAATTCAAAATCATGCATAAGGTCTAAAAGATCCATAGTACAATGTACCTCTACTTTAAGTTAATGTGCTTTGACAGTCTAAGAAAACATTGAGAGACCAGCAGAACTATAGAAATACAGCTGTGGAACTGTATTTTGGAGTTGCTGTGACTTTTCACACCTTAAAGAAAAGTCCAGTCTGTTTTTTTGACATTTTTAGTTAATTGAGGATTTCACTCCATTGTTAGTTAAGTCATGATGTAAATTTATGTGCCAAGTTAGACATAAAAGAAAATGATCCTACTTAGAAAAGATTGTCTTATAGGTTGAGGCATGGTCTGAACAGGGATGGTAACAAACAGAAAGCATTGTGGCTTAGGGAAAGATGACAAGATTTACAAAGAGATCTTACTACTTTGTTAGTATTGCATGGATCTTTAAGACATTGGAATATTATTTATCACTGTAATACTAAAACTAGGATTTACAAGACTGAGTATCTTAAACAAGACTTAGTATCTCAGTATCTTAAACAAGATTGTAGTACACAGAATATACAACAAATATACTGTCATTGCCTACTGCAGTTCTCTGTTAATTTTGGAGTTGCATTGAAGCAAACCTGCCCTTGTTTGTGCTCAGCAGACAGATAGAAGCTGCATTAAGTGTAGCTCCACTGGCTCTGCTAGAATCCTGGTATCACCAAGCAGGCTTTCCTCCTTGATGCATTTGGTGTGTGCCACTCTGGCCAAGAATGCTTGGCCTTAGCTTGCCTGAAAATATAACCCATAATTTTCATTTACAAAGCACGACTCAAAGCTTTTGAAGGAGAGAAGGAAAACCCACTTCAGCATCAGTTTACAAGAAGTAAATTCCACCAAAAACATTTATTTGAACAGTGCAGGGTGAGAAAGCAATAATAGTGAGAAAATATTTTTGTATTTTAGTTGATGGCCATTCTGCACATTTTGTGAAGGACCTAATAAGTGGGAAGAAGAAAGGACAAAATAGTAGTTCAAAGTAATTTGGAGACTTTCCAGAAAACAAGAACTGTTTTATAGTGTGGTTTAACCCTCAGAGCCTGGCATGCTTGTTAGTACATTTGTTCAGGAAACAGGCCTTTGTCAGCTGCAGATTCTGCTTGTCTGGATTGTCAACATCTGCTTCATACAGAGAATGCTGTGCTGGGAGTATTAAAATGTGGGTCTTTTTCTGCCCTTTAGCTGATCACATTCAGAGGGGACTGCAGCAAGTGAAAACTAATTGTAAAGGAGATCTAGACCCTGAAGAAAATGAAACACATAATACTGCTCATTTCAGTGAGAGTGCCTGCAACTAGACTGTGTATTTTAATTAAGGCACATAGGCAGGAGCTATAGTTATATCATCAATAGTCAATGAAGTTTGTACCAGTTTCTAAGAAGAGCAGAAATGTTTTCCTCTCTGTTTGGTAACAAAAAAGGTGAAAATTAAATCATAAGTAGTTTCAGGTTGGAAAGACAACAGAAGGTCATCTAGTCCAGCCTCCTGCTCAAATCAGGTCAATTGTGAGAAAACCAGGATTAGCCATTACTCTCTCAATCCTCAGACATTAAATATTTTCCCTTTTCTGATCTTAGTTCTGTTCCTCTTCATGTGTTTATTTCAGAGATGATGATTTACAAATTATAGGAAAAATTATGTTAGTTTTATTTGTTTCAAAGTGGAAAGTATAAAAATGCACAGCAAATTTGTAGTTATATTTTTATGACATTTGCATTCATTGACTGTTAGATGTACATGCAAGCATGTGCCTGTATTGGAGCACTTCTATACCTGATGTCTCTTAGATTTGCAGATAAAAGTTAGTCAGTGTACGTCTCAGGTGATAGCATACTATAAAGTAACTCAAATAAAGCAAGAGTCAGTGATTTTTCTTTTCTGTATTAAAATATTGTGTTTTCTACAGTCTTTCTTCTAGGAAACAAAAACTTATATGGATATTTCTTGTGCTTTTTTGTTTTTTAGCTAAGAGAGCAAATAACTGTATTATGCATGCATTTGATTCATATTCATTAAAATAAGTTCAAGTATAAACTTATGGTGACTTTTAAACAATTACTATTATTTTTCTTTTATATTGTTGGGAGCAATCCATTCCTTAGTTATTTTACAAATGGAAAATGCATTCCAATCAGACTCATATTTGAAAAGTAGTTAGAAATAGTTTCTATAAGCCACATAAACTTGAACGTCAGTTTGAGTAGCAGTTATGTTCAATTCTGAAATCATGTGCTATCTATCAAGGGCCAACATGCAGGTTTTGCAGGAAAGCCTCCTCTTTGCTGCTGCTAGATTTCATCACATTGCTTAAAGGCTGAGGTGGCTCTTAAAGCTCTGTGAACAAGATATGACTGTTGAGTTGACTGATCCTCCTCCTTTTTCTATGTGTTTGAAATCAGATCAGTTAAAGCAAGCAGTTAAGCAATTAAATGCTTTGAAAAAATATCAACATTTATTGAAAGTAAGCCTTCTGAGATTTAGATCATTTAGGTAACTGTTCAGTGTTTGGGTTTGTATTTTCCTTGAAAGTAAGATGGTGGCTCTTGCATGGGAGTTGAGGCAGCTTGTTACTATGTCACTGTTCTACAAAACTTTTTTGCTGTTTTTGTCTGGTTAATTTTTACTATGGATTATAATTACAATTATTAAAATTTGTGGGTTTGTGTGAATGCGGTGAAATAATGCATTGCTTATACTGAAACCTGTAACTTTACTTAGATAGATATAACTGGCCTAAATTTCCTTGGAGTGCTGTTGTAGTGAAGTGTGGTCTTGCTTTTTTAACTTATGGGTTACATTTTAAAGATTTTAAGAGACTTCAGTCTCTTTGAGTGAAGCAGAATTTAAAAATACATAACTAGAAATTAAATCTGTCTAAAGTGACCTTGAAAGGGTACCTTTCATGACATTAGCAAAACACTTTTGTGGAAAAGCATTGTTGTAATTTGATTGCTGTTTTAGTTTTCCTCTTCAGTACCACTGCCCAAAGCATATCTTGTAATGGACTATTTATAATGAGTGCAAGGTTTTAACTCTACATACTTTATCAGGATGATTCAGCCTGTGGAAATTTATGTATCGTTTTATCATATTGGCAGGATTCATTTTCAACTTATTTTTAAAGGCTTTTGAGGGAATTACTGGCAGTGCAGAAAAGCCAACTCAAGTGCTTTTCCCACTTCCTTCTGAATATAAATTATCATTCAATCCTTCTTTTTAATTAAAGTAATAGGAACTATTTTCTTGGGAAGACATTAACATAGTTTTCCCAATCATTAAAAGGTAATATGCCCAATTTATTTATTGCCATTATTATATCTTAGACCAGATAAGTACTTAAAACATGTGCGTTTCTTTAAGTATACTATATTTCAGAAGTAGAATGAGTATTGAGTGATACAGTATCTCCAATGGGAGTTATCTGTTTTTAATGAATAACTGAGTGTACCAGAGTGTAAATCCTTGTAAATGACCAGACTATGAGTTAGAATGGTCCCATGACAATTATACAATTCGAAGTTGTTTAAAAATACTGAAGGAGAGCCAGCTGCTAATCCACATGGAAATACAAATACTGAAAAGAGCTGTGGCTGATCCAAGTGCACAGATTGAATTTGTCCATAAAAGGTACTTGATGGATTTTATTGTGCATACCTTTGTGAAGTAAATCCTGTTGGTTTTTGTCTTTTGCTCGTTCTGAAACTACAATCCACTTGTAGGAGGAAAAGTCATATGCATACTAATTTCTGATTCTTGACCAAAAAGCTATTTTTGTACATTACAGTGTCAGCAGAGAAACCACCAAACACTCACCTGTCTGAGATTATATGTTCTTCCCTTAAGATCAATCAGTTAGGCACAGTTCTATGCGTATCCTCTGCCAAACCACAAGCCTGGGTATGGCAAGTCTGGAGAGCCATCTGCTTCAGGTGTGCCATGAAAAGAGAGCATCAGCCTTCCTCAGTTTTTAAAGGTTCAGTAAGGCTTTCCTTGCACAGAAGTCTCTTCTTAAGTATTAAACCTGTTAGTCTATACAGATGGTGTTTCTATTCACAGTATTGATACAAGGGTTGTGTCCTGACTGTTCCATGATATCCTCAGGCACAGAGGTAAAGTTGATAGTTCTGTATTTTCCAGGGTTCTCCCTCCTACACTTTTTAAAAATGGATACACTGTTTCCCTTTTTTCAGTGACCTGCTACTTCACCTGATTGCCATGATTTTTCAAAGATCGTGGACAGGGCCAGGGCAACTATATCAGCCAATTCCTTCAGGACTCTGGGATGCATCTCATTAGGCTCCATAGGCTTATGTACATTCAGGTTCCTCAGGTGGTCATGAACCTGATCTTCTCTTAGAGTAGGATGGATTTTGCTCCCTCTGTCTTCCAGTCTGCTTACTCACGTGGTGTGGGAAGAGGTTGCTGGTGAAGATTGAGGCAAAAAGGTTGAGTACCTCAGTGTTCTCCTCATCTGTTGTTACAGTTTTGTCAGTTTTGCTCTTCAGGGGTTACACTTTCTTTGACTTTCCTTTTCTGGTTGACACACCTGTAGAAGTCCTTCCTATTATTCTTTGGGTCTCTTGCCAAGTTTAACTCCACCTGCACCTTGGCCATCCTGGCTCCATCTCCATGCAACCAGACAGAGTACCTGTATTCTTCCCAGAATACCTGGTCCAGCTTCCATTGCCTGTGCATTTCCCTTTTTACCCTTTAGTTCGACCAGCAGGTCTCAACTCAGCCATGCTGCTCTCTTGCCTTCCTTTCCTGATTTCTTACACCTGGGAATCATGAGCTCTTGTGCTCTATGGAAAGCATCCTTTAAGTTCTACCAGTTCTGTTCTACTCCCTTGACCCAGAGGGTAGTTTCCAGGGGCTTCTGTTATTGACTGCTAGAAATACAACCAGGGAGTCCTCCTGATTTATTCCTTGACCAGCTGGAATTTTGCTTTCCTAGAATTCACTTTTCTCTTTGCCTGACCCATATTGCACAGGACTATGAACTCCACCAGTGTGTGACCACAGAAGACCAGGCTTCCTCCAGTCTTGGTGTCACTGATGTCAATGATCATTTGTGTTGGTGACCATCAGGTCCAGTAATCATGTGTGTCTCCTTGTACAGTACCAGTGCAAATGATCTAAGAAAATATCACCCTCCCACTTGCCGTAGGCCAGCAGTGTACGCAAGCTAATTGCAGCTGCTGAGCTGTTAGCATAGGAACTCGTTGCACCGTTGTTGTGATTGTGATGTCCTGTCTCTACCCTACATAATAGCTTCCTTATTCTGGTGAATCATTTTGAAAGCTCTGTGGCCTGCTTGCTTGATAGCTAGTGGCAACCTAAGGTAGCCTGAAACAGGACCCTCACAGATCCAGGCTAAATTCAGGAGAAGATGTTTACTTCTATCCTACAGCCAGAGAGGGCAAATGCGGAGTTGCAAAGAATCCAGGAAAGAGGAGAGAGGAAAGAATCTGAGAAATAGAGCTATGGATTCTTCCTATTTGGTTCTTTAGGCAGAAAAAAATCATGAAGGTACAGATATATGGGTCCTGATTGATGGCTTTTTTAGCCAACGGTAGAAGGTAAAGCCTATCCACACATGCTGATTCACTAACTGGTTTTCAATGCCTTTCAAAATCAGACAGTGTGCAATTCTACAGTGATAGGTAGTTCAGACACTCTCAAGCCAGAGCTGCATAAAGTAGCTCAAGAAACAGGGAGTTTAAAAGTGTCAGCGTAATGCTGTGCAGGAGTTAATGGTCCCTGCTGAGACACAGGATTTATTAGACCTGGCATGGTGCTGTATAGCTATAATGTTTTCAGGTCATGAGGTACTATGTTTGGGATGAAGAACTGTGATTTGCTCTATGGGTGCATAGATCCAGAGAGCTAACTTGGGGGACTCATTCTCTTGTGGGATTTATTCCTGTCTAATTACAGAGAGGCTCACAATAACTCTGGAAGAGCACTCTGCTCAATGTTTAAATGCAGCAGCTTCCACTACTATGCTGCAGGCCAGATTTAATTTAATTAACTTGCACCAGACGGCTACAGGAGTGAAGGGAGAGTGCCAAGCGGGAATATATGAAGGAACAATCTCCCCAGCTGCTCTCCCTTGTGTGACCACCAGTGTTAGAACTAGGCTGGAAACAACTGCACTGATTTTTAAGGTTGTGCTGTGAAAGTCCTTCACAGAAAGCTTCTAGATATGTCTGCATCTTTACCTCTCATGAGCAGCAGAAGAAGGGGAATGGAAGAGAAGATCTACTACTCTTTTTTTTTTTTTTAATTGTTGCTTGGTTTTGCCTTTTATTTTGTTTTCTTTTTAGAGCTTTCTGAGATATTTTTTTATCAGATTGGAAAATTTGGGCACCACAGATTCCTGTAGTACATTTTGTTTTACACCTCAGAGGTGAATGCAAAGAACTTCCTCTTGAACATTTTGAATTCCTGGTTCTTTCTGAAGAACTACAAAAATTACTACAGATAGTATTTGGTAAAGAAGTGGAAACCTGAACGTAGGAAAAGAGCAATAGGAAACAAGAACTGATCATGATGAACAGGGCATCCCCATTCTGCATTGATTTTACATGGTAGTGTACCCATTAAAAAGGAGTAGGTTTAAATAATTTTCTGAGCACAGTCTTAAGAAAAAATTAGCCTGAAATGGGTAGTAACATGTAAAGAGCAACACAATACCACAGGGGTTTCTCAGTACTCTCCCTGTGTCATAACATTCTGCACCAAATGATCAAACACAGAAGCAGTGTTAATTATGATGGACACAATGCAGGGCTCCTTTGTGCAATAAGTCCTCTATCTTAAACATATTTATTTTGTGTGTCTAAACTAGCACTGTTTAGATTTTGAAGAGGCCGCAAAATTCTGTTTTAAAGTGTCCTCTACTGAATTAATATCTTACATCATCTTTGCCATTTAATGTAAGAGTTCATCAATTTGTGTTTCTTTATACAGAGTGAATCAGGTAGAAGGCTGTTGGAGTTCAAATGAGGCTGAGTTTTTACAGCCTTACACGGTGCCTTCAAGTTTGACACATTAATCTTTTGTTGTGCACATCTATTTACTGTGTAGAAATATTGCAGACACAATAGCAAACTTTTAGTCACGTTTTAAGACTATTCTTATTACAGAACATGATTAGCTTGGCTCTTCATATATTTGTCTGTATTAAGCCTTTTTTTGGTTTCCTGTGAGCATTCCTTGGCATTCTTAGCTGATCATAACACAAGTGTGATGACTGCTGCAAACCTGGTACCAACTTAGAGGTATCTAGTTGCAAGGGGCAGCAACAGTAGGACACCAAAGCAGGTGTTTTACAGCATGTCAGATTTATTAAAAACTTTAAGAAGTTCAAACAAGGGGCATGACTTGCAACTCCAGCACAGGTGCTTGAACTATCATGGAGCATAAGATCACAGAGATTTCCAGTGACATCAATATCCCATATTAACACTGTGGAACTCCTTAGAATGAACTCCTGATGAAAATGGCAGGCAGCTCTTAAATTATTCTGTTTCTCTGTCAGATACAAATGTGAACATTTTGAATGGGTTGCCAACTGTACTTACACAAAAAGTGCAACACAGTAGAAAGACTACTATAAAAACTGTCAAACATTTTTCCTTAATTCATTGCTTTCAGTGTTGCACAATGAAACCTTAGCTGTTGACTAGAGGCAAGTGCCAAGCAGCTTTGATCAAATCTAGCATAGCTACCCTGAAGCTAGATTGCATCTATCTTTAATACTATAGTATCTTCCATACTAGCAAAGTTGCTACATTTATCTACTTGACATGACACATGTCTAAAGGGTTTCTAAAACAAAGCTAGTTATAAACTACTAAACTAGATGGCTAAATTCCAGCTTTTTATTTTTGCTCTGAATTTATGGACCAGATTATTTTGTTACCTCCTTGTTTACCATCTGTTCCTTATAACATCTAAACTAGAAGAAAAAGCTTCTATTAGGGTTTGCAAAGAAAAAACACAATTTGGTCAAATATAGAGGATAATTTTAAGCATTGCAAAACATTGTGCAGGAGAGATGCACTAGAAATCAGTTTGCAACTCTGCCATATAGCACTAAGAGTGACATATGAGTGGGACTGTTTGAGTGTATTTAACAACAGGAAAAAAATGTATTTGATAACTGATGGCTGAAGACATTTTTGGGCCACAGAAACTTGACAGATGAAAAATATCTACTGAACAAGTCCTGTGTCAGGCTTCAGGTCTTCGCTCTGGTTAGGCAACTGGAATAACTGGTGGAAGGTTTCTAGCTAAAAGAAAGTACTGCAGCAGAATAAATGGAGGTGAGTCCTGAAGCAAACAGAAGTTGTTTCAAGATCATGACAGACTGTGTCAGTGTGATAATACAAATTACTGACATTCTGACATAAGGTCAGAATCAGTTTTTCATAGTCATTGAAGGTGATTCTATATATGTTCTCTCTGGGATGAATAGATGCTATCAGCTGTAATTCCCAGCACTCAGCACGTGGTTATTCTGCCACCAGATTTTGTTAATCGTGTCTGTAGCCCAGTGCCAGCTTGAGCGTAGGCTGCAATAATTCCTTTTTTGAGAACAGGGGAAGCCAGTGGATGATGAGCCCTAGACATATAAATGGAAAAATCCTGGGAGATAAAGTTTATTTTTTTTCTTGCAGCTGTGGCAAGGAAAAAGAAAAGAGGATTTATTATTTCTGCAGAACTCTGAGATGACCCAAAAAACAGCAAAGTGTTTCAAGAAAAGTTTTATAACATGTTGAATATTTCTTTCAGCTGGAGTTTTTTAATTAAATAAGTAATTGTTCTTAAAATTTTAAACTCTAAAAAAAAGTTGATTCATACATCTTTTCCAGAATAATGTTTTTTGGGTGGAGTATGTTGTGAAACCATAATATTTTACTTTTCTCTTAGTTTTCTTCCAAACGTCTGAATTACTTTTTTTCAGAGAGATAAAAGTGATTCCATTTCTTTGGAAGAGAACATTCTCCCCCTTTTATTACAGTGTCATAGGTTAAGAGTATCTCAAACTGTGACTCAAGCTTATAAAGCATTCACCTCGTAGTTCTTTGGGTGAGATACTTGTCTGGAATAGGTTGGTGGCATTTTATAGATGAGTTATGATTAATCTCTCATAAAATTGATGAGTGTGAACTTCTTGATGGTCATTGCCAAAAGTCAGAAGTCCCATCAAAGCCAGCTAAGTTTAATTGCTTGCTGGGTTTAAATGAGAAGCAAATCTATCTGTTTCGTAATTATTACTTGTTCCACGGAGTAATGGGATCTCAGAACTTAAAAGTGAATGTAAAATAGGAGCCATAATATAACTAAAGTCCTTTCACTCCACTGAGCAATTTTAGAACCTTTCTCTAATTCAGTGAAGGTTATCCTAGAATAAATAATTTAAAATAAAAAAGAGAAAAGAAAAAAAGAAATACGCTATCACTATCCCCAACCAGCTGAGTATAGAATAAGAGTTTAAATAGTGTTGCTGGACTTGGGAGTTTTAACTGTCTGCATCAGTGTGTGCACTTCAAAGCTGGGAGCAACATATTTCACAACAACCACTTAAAAATTATTATTCTTTTTTAGACAGATGTTCAAGTCAGCATCTCTGTATCATCTTTCAGGACTGTTAAAGAAGGGTGTGGATCTATTGATAGGATTTTTATTTTTCCATGTGAACCAAAATTTCATCTAGTTGGACAATTAACTGTGTAAATTCTCTAGAATTGGTGGAGGCTTCGTGTCAGCTCACTAACAATTTAATTGGTGTGTTTACCTTTTGTACCACTTACAGTAATTTTTCTAATTGTCTTATTCTAAGACAATAACAGATAAAAGAGTAGAGAAGGCTTACTTCCTGAGAACAGTGTGATGTGCAAACTTTTGTCTTCTCTCTCAATCAAAAATGACTGATTTTGGAAAGACACTTTTTAGGGAGTGAAACTCTAATGCTGTCAGCATGGCAATGATTCAGCTGCCAAAGGAAAGGTACAAATACCCTGAAATCTGTAAGAATATTTGTCCCTCGTGGACACTGTGAGGAAGCTCATGTTCTTCCTTCAGCAGAACTCTTTGAACTGTGAAAATTATCGTGTATCACTTGTAGGAATCATTCTAAAAAGGCTTTACATAATTACTTCCTAAAACAATTATTAAAATAAAGTAGTAATCAGGACACTAATGGTAGTTCCCTGTATTGCTTTCTTGTGTAATTTTTGTCACCAGTTTCCTGATTTCTTAAAACTCAGCTGCTGGAACCACCACATAATAACACTTTTAATGTTTTAGCTGTTTTTCCAGTCTTTATAGCTGCAGGCAAAATTTGGAGAAAATGGACACTTTGAATGTTTCAACACTGAAATTAAATGAAAAGCACTGGAAATTAATTGTTCCATTAAAATCCAGTGGTTTTAAATTTTACTTGCAACTGGCTCATGATTTTTGACTCAGTGTGGTTGTCAAACTTTTACCTGACACCCAGCCCCAAAAGGAACGTATTTAAAGGTGCTGGTTTAGAATTTTCAATGTTTTATAAAACACTGTGTCTCATTTAGGTATTCACGTGAAAACTCTGATGTATTTCTGTATGAAAACAGTTGGTTTTCATGGTATTTACCTAAAACTTAGTCAGCAGCAAAAAATCAAATGTTATTAGTGCAGGAACACTTCAATGCAATGATCTGGCATGTTAATTTGAGTAGATTAGAAATTCATATTCTCTATTAAGCTCTAAAAAATGAGCTAATGCAATGCATTGTGACTGAGCAAAATAATAGCTGGTAATTTACTTCCTTCGTTCCTGTCAGCAGTTTCATTTGTCTTGAATAGGTATAATTGTGTGTCCAAAAAGAGATTGCTTGAAACCCGGTTGTGATACAGTCAGACTTTCCAAATCCTGTATTAAGCACAGCAATTTCCTGCTTCAGATAAAAATACTTCAGTCTTCAGTTATATTTACATTCTGCTAGTAAAAAGTGCTTTCTTTTAAATGTGCTACTTGTGGTCTTCAAAGCTGAGTTAATTGAAGTTGCCCTATTACAGTAGTGTTCACGTGAATACGGTGTTCAGCTGAGCTAAAGTTAAAATTAAAAAGCTCATTTTAAAGGGCTGTTGAAGGGCAGTGATGTCACCATGCTACCTCAGGTAGGAGATTTGGAAAGCAAGCACTTGCTGATTGTTTAGCAGTCATGAGTTGTCACAAGGGTCAAGTGTGGGAGGTTTCAAGCCTAAGCCATTTTACAGAAAATGAAGTGATAATAGTTACTGCCATTTGCCATATGATTCAGTAGTAACTCAGAGAAACATTGTTTGTGCTTGGCAAAAGTTAATGCTAAACAAGCTCCATAATCTCATCTTTGCTAGCAAATATTTTTTCCCACTAAAAAGGAGCTAAAATGTACTTATGTTGATCTTACACTTCTGAAGATAAATGCAAGAAGTACTTTGTCTAGTTTGGAAGTTTTGGAGTGTCTTTCTGCCAGATTTATAAAAATAATGATAATAAAAATCAGATCTAGATCTTTCTTGCTTTAGGCTTCACACAGTGTTTATTACAGTCAAGCTTTAGTTTGATGGAAAAATACCAGGAAATTGAGTATCTATTTCTGTATATAATGTAAAAATGTAGAAACATTTTTGTCTGAGTTTCTGTACGTCAAGAGCTAACACTTATTATTCTGCTTTAATTTTTCTACCACTCAACAGATTTAGCTAAGATATGGAAACTTAGATTTTGCATGTGCTTAGATTATTTCTGATTAATTTTGGTATATATCATGTTATATATCAAGCTTACTGGTTGTCCCCAAAAGCTAACACCCCCACATTAGAGAGTCTGGGATAATAGTAATCTGTTTAGATGTAATGTTATTACTAAAATGTATGTGTACATGCACAGAACTAAAAGTGTTTGTGTGCTTCCAGGCTTGCTGGTATTTCCTAACTCCAGAAGATGCTTGCAGCTAGAATAATTTTAATCTTTTGTTATTGGTACTTCTTTTAATACACAGCTGCTGTTGTTCAGGCTTTCAAAAGTTTGTTCCATAACAGTTTTGTTATTATCATGCCCTACGGAGTGTTGAGGACTTTTGAACATTTGCTACTGAGGAGTATTTTTTCAGAGGGATGAGTGTGTTCAAAGATTCCTTCAGCTTTTTTCAAAATGTTTTACTGACTTCTGGTTGGACTTGCTGTTCTAAATCCCTTAGGGGCTTGTGAAAATGTTCATTGTAAAGTTAGTCTTTTCTGCTCAAAGTAATGGTATTGCAGAGTGTGGTGGGAGATTTTCGTAGTCATACTTCTCCACACTAAAGTTCAAGATTATAAAATACTAGGTTACAAATAGTCCCATAAAATAATATTCTCTTGTTTTTCTCAGAAGCAGTGTTCTAATTCATGAAATTCTTCTGCCTATGTTGCAGTTACACATATCAGCCCAAACGAGACAAATAACTTAGTGGTCAGATGTGCTGAACACTCTGCAAGGAGCCCTCCCTGACTGTTTTATAAATGGGAGTTTGAAACAGTTTGGCAAAAAAAAATGTTTTTGCACTATTTTTGGAATTGTGTGGTATCAGTGAAAATACACATAATTTACTTTCAGGTATTAATATCCTATTTTTCCAAGGCCAAAATAAAAGGGTTGGAATAGAAGGATAGAGATTTGTTTTGTTGTAGCTACCTGTGAAATACATATTAGTTTGGAATAATGTTACCACAGTATGTCTTTGAATACAGTCTGGATATTAACCCACAGCCCTAGGATACTAACCATGACCCCAAGAATATTTGGCTTTCTATATCATTGCAAAAATTCTTGGCCATGATTTAATTTATCTTACTATTAAAAAGGGATGTAAAATCTCTCAAAATCATGCCATAAGAACAAACTTTCTTCCAGGATTTTGGAGCTTCAAGTACTGGCTAAAAGTAGGAATTGCAGAAGCATATGAAAATATTCAAATTGTGGTTAATGGATTGTGTTTTGCTTTGTATGACTATATTGCTATTGTACTGTGTATAATTGTGATACTTGATATACAGCTATTTTTCTACATGTCAAAATGTGGCTACTAAATAACCCTAGAACTCCATTTCTTGGTTACTACAACAAATGATCTGCAATGGAATAATGCAGTTTGGAGAGGAGACATAGCTGTTGCTCACAGTGTGCATTTTTGTTTGGACATTTCTACTTCTGGGTATTTTTTTTTTTTTTTTTAATTTAGCTCTCTAACATAACCACAAAAAATTTGATATGTTTTCTTGAGTCCCTTAGGTAAAAAGAAAATGCATAATATTTCATAATATTCCATTCAAGTCATGCACAATTTTTCAGTCCTGTATTGAGACAAGATTTGATATGCTTGTTTGATGGAGCAGCTCTCCACTCAGAATGCTTGCACAAAGACAGATCCTGTCTTACACAGCTGGATATTGAAAATCACAACTTCAAATATTCATGAAATTGTTGTAGCTTCACCCAAACCTCAATTTTTGAAGTTTCTAAGCTTATCAGACATGCATAATGATGTGAGTTTTCTGCCCTCCATAAAATAATTACAGTATTTAATTTTAAAAACATTATATTAAGTTATTATTTACTTCATCTGGTGGGTTATTACAAAAAGCATCACTTAACATAAATTCACCTAAATGTCAACATGTCATTCCTTCTGTCATGGCTTTGGTTGTGTCTAATGACTACCAGGCTTCTAACACTTTTCAAAACTATTTCCAGACACTTCTGGTTCCCCAGCGTGCTTTCTTCTTCCTTCAGTTTTTGACACATTTCTCCATTTAGTGATATTCCTCCCCACTTCCTTGGTTTACTCCTGCTTCCTATGCTCTTACTTTATTTTTCTTCAATAAACAGAGGTTTCCGCTCTGTATGTCTCTTCTATTTACTCATTAATGCTTTAATTCACTCTTGCAATTTTGCAAGTTATCTTTCAATCTGTGTAAAATAAATTAATTGGTGTAAATAATCTAGACTGATAATTTTTATCAGTCTGCCTGATATTTTTGATGTTTGGTGATGAAACCATTTTGTATTTAATAGATAATCTAAGTGAATGAGATATATTTAGCTAATCTTTAAATAAGAAATCTCAATATATTTATGTATTTGAGCCAGCAATGTGTCATTACAGCCTAGAAGTCTAATGGTGTCCTATGCTGCAGTAGGAGAAATGTTGCCAGTGGGTTGAGGGAGATCCTTCCCTCTACTCAGCACTGGTGAGGCCACAGCTGGAGTACTGTGTCCACCTCTGGGCTCCCCAGTACAAGAGAGACATGGACATACTGGAGACCTCAGTGAAGGGTTCCATGAAAATGACTAAAGGGACCGGAGCATCTCTGCTGTGAGGAAAAACTGAGAGAAAGGAAAAGCTGTTCAGCCTGGAGAGGAGAAGGCTCAGGGGGGTCTTAATAATGTGTGTGGAGACCTGAAGGGAGAGTGGGAACAAGGCAATGAGTATGAACCGAAGGAGGTTCCTTCTGAATATCAGGAAACACTTTTTCACTGTGAGGCAACCAAGTGCTGGCACAGGTTGCTCAAAGAAGTAGTGGAGTCTTCCACCTTGGATATGTTCAAAAGCCACCTGAGCACAGACGGAGGCAAACGGCTCTGCAAGGTCCTGCTTGAGCAAGAGACATTGGACCAAATGGCCTCTCATTTTATCCTCGAAGTCCTTTCCAACTTCAGCCATTCTCTGATATGCATAGTTTGATTTCAAATTTGAAGTGATGGTAAATTAATCAAAATTGTTATAGTAGTTGTCTTAAAACACAGGAAATGTTGCCAGAGGTAAAGTGTTCATAGCTTTTTTAGTAATTATATGGTTCTCCATTATTAATAGAAAAAAAGGGTGATACAACTTGTGCTTTGGTGCTGCGTAATTTAGAGCACCTGACATTTTAGTCCAGGTGAGGACATTGCTTTACCAGGGAAGGGCAATTTATATGACTGGATGACTGATGGGAAGCTTTACACCTCTCTGGAACGCTGAGGGTGATTGTAAAGAAAACTTCTGAAACTTGTGGAACACTATTGAAAAAAACCATAGTGAGAACTTACCTAAGATATATAATGCCAGCAAAATATCTGCAGTATACTTGAAGTAGCTGAAAGTAGAATGTAGTTCTTTGCTATACTGTGGTTGCTTTTCTCTTACAACTGAGACATTTGTGTCTCTTTTCTACTATACTAAAGTAATTCCTCTATTTTATAGTCACTCTGTCTGTCTGCTAGGATTATAATTAAAATCAATATAATAAGTGACTAGAATCTAAAAATATTCTGTCTGCCTTGAAATATCAATATAGAAGCTTGAAATCCCTTAGCCACTTTGACTTTGATTTCTGAGTCAACCTACATCTTAATCTTCTCAAAATAACATTTACAACTGAACATTTGCAGTTTTGGTGGTTGAGGCAAAGGGCACTGTGCTTAAAATTCTCTTTTGTAATGGTTATTAATCCCACCGGCATCTTCTGTGTATAGTTTCTTACTTCAAAAAGCTCAGAGGATTTGGCTGCATTGTATTCCACTGCACATCTGCAACAAACTGTTACCATTTGCATTAGCACAATGGTTGGCTGAATAAGTTTGGCTCAGCACAGAATATTAACAGATGCCTTTCTCTTTTCTGACCCCATTTAATCACAGTGAAAATAATTTTCTCTTTTCTTTCCCAAAGGTGATAGAACTCTTACTTCTGTTGTCTGATGTAGTTAGCTTATAACAGGATACTTAACCAGTCATTTTATCAGAAATTAATGTCTCCATGTGCTTTCATGTTTTGTAACTACCATCCTGGGCCAGGCTTTCCAAACTGTGGTACTTGAAAGTCACATGCAAAAATATGCAATTATTTTTTTATAACAGTAAACCTTGGATAACTGAAATACAGGCACTATGTGCCTGGTTTGTGAGGTATTTAAATTAGAGATGGAGTGATGCACACATTTTTGTATGAGACACTACGGAGCTACAAGCTTTTAAGTGGCAGCATCTTGATGTCTATATGATGCTGTAGGTGGGCATTGCAAAAGAAGTAGATTCATGACCTATCATGTCAGGAATGGACCTGACATTCAGGACATAAGATAATAAATATCCTGACTTTAGCATGAAAACACTGTTATGGTGAATTGTACCTCCACTCTTTCTTTTACTCTCTATTAGTCTAATCTCATACAGCAGTTCATATTTTCCTTTACTGTTTCTTGTCTCTCATGTCTCAGGCAGTACATGTGAGATTTGCAGATTCAATGAATGCTTTTTTGATAAGCCTAGATTTCATACATTTTGAGTTTCATGCAAAGTCAGCTGTCCCTTTTGTGCAAAAGAAGTTTGTCCTGATCTATTATCAGCTGAAAAAATAAGAGCCAAAATGTCGTAGTTACATGGCCCTAACCAGATTTGCAGGATTAGCATCATGAAGTGCCAAAGAAGTTACTGAGAGGTGGAAGGTCAGGCTGAGACTTTCATTTACAGGGCTTGTATCAGGACAAATATTCTTCAGCAGAAACCTGTTCCCAACCCCCCTACAGTGAGGGCCTCCCTAGGGCCATGGACAGGCCAGGCCTCACGTGTGTTAGGGAAGCTTCTTGAGAAAGGGAGTGCTCATCTTTGTCCTACTTTCTGATGTGTTAGTTTTGGGCTACTGCTGCAATAGTGGTTTTGGTGGATCCTTGGTTGACCCAGAGCAGCCACTTTCATAGTTTTGTATTCTGATGCCACCAGCTGACTCTTGCAGCCCATAACATTATGCACATAGGCTTTTAAGGATTTATGAAATTTGAGGAGCAGTGATTGTTCAAGACTTATGGCCAGCATGGAATGAGCAAAATTGTGCTAGTGATAGTAACTTATCTCTGA
The DNA here is from genome assembly GCA_013397935.1 of Dasyornis broadbenti. Classification (NCBI taxonomy): domain Eukaryota; kingdom Metazoa; phylum Chordata; class Aves; order Passeriformes; family Dasyornithidae; genus Dasyornis; species Dasyornis broadbenti. The sequence goes on along the minus strand of VZRN01003245.1, from coordinate 694,763 downwards.
TCTGTTGTTTGAAAGCTCAGTTATGTTTCCAAGCAGTAATTCTTGCGTATAAGAAGAGAATAAATCAGTTCTTCAAAGATGACCAAAATTTCATTGCTGGATGAAATTTCAGAAGGGAATCATTTATCAAAACAATGTTTTTGAGAAATTATGAGATCAGGCTAGTTAAGTTTTGCATTATGTAAATTATGGATGAAATCAATCCCATCTATTATAATTTAAAAAAAGAAAACCCTGTCTTCCCACTTTTTAACATATTGTATTTTTCAGTGTTAGTTTTAGCTTCTGTTCTTGGCCTGTTCATAGATCTGCAGCCCATTACAGTGGCGCCTGTTAGAGCAAATACTGTGAAAGTTTTGCCAATATTTCTATGATAAACCATGTTTTCCAGGAATTCATACTTAATCATAAAAAATCCCTCACAGCTGAGACTTGGCATGGAAAGTCTCGATTCACAAAGATTTCACTTGTATGTTTATTCAGATATTCAAAAATAAATCAGTCATCTAATTTGTAGAATCAAAATAATGTATTGTTTAAAGATCACAGAATTGTATTTGCTGGAAACAAATAATATTATGATCACTTAATCTAAATAGACACATTTCCTGACAATGAATAATTGCTTTGTTGCTCTTACCTTACAAATCACTTCTAAGTGTTTCTGTGCGTTTTGTCTGTTGGATAGATCCATAGTTTAAAATGGTCAAATTGTTTTGAGTATTCTAGCAATATCCAAATGTCTAAGATATTTTTCTTTGAAAAGCTGTGTATCAATGAAAAATTAAATATATAAATAACTCTGTAACTTGTGGTGTGATGTTGATATTACATCCTTATGCACATTTTAAAACTTATTTGCTCTAGATATCATGCTTATATTACTGGCAGCATTTTTCCGTTCAGTTAATTACATGTAAATAATGATCAATGCAAGTTGTGAATGTTCATCATGGAGATATGAGAGTCAATCTGCTTTGTTACTCTTACCTAGGATGTTTCCATAGTTCTGATAGAGACAAGCTATAACACTGGCAATTTCTAGCTCATAATCCATATAAACATGAAGATTTAAATTTCCTGCAATTGACAGACAAATCAGTGAGAAATGCTTATTCTGTTGTACAAACATTTCTTTTCAATTGTGTATTAGTGCTTTATGTTTCCTGTTGAAATCAGCTTTGAGGAAAGAGCTTTTATCTAATGTTTACTTACACAGAAATGAAGAACAACAAAAATCACATGTTCAAAGCCTGTATTTGTGGAAAGAAGTTTAAAGAAGAATAACTAGATAGTGTTGGGGAGTATGTAATCGATTGGCTTCATAGAGGGAAACTGGAAGATATGCAAAACTGGAAGGAGAATAAATTCAGACAGGATTTTGAAACTAATCTCGTGAAGTTGGTAAATGAGAAGAAGAAAATGCTTCCAGTCTGAGTTAGAGAGGAAACTGGCTGTAATAGTGGTTTAATTGTCTCAGTAGAGAAAATAAACAATTGAGAGGATACTTGTAACTAATTTGATAAGTATGTCACACCCTAAATGATCCAGTTGTCATCCACTATTAATCTTACAGGACAGCTTAAATCAACATATGGAATAGATTGTGATGAATGTGCCGGCCAAGAAATGAGTATTTGCTGACATGATGAAATAATTAGCATTTGGTAGAGATCAACCATACCTCAATGTGAGAAGCTGGTAATCACTTAGCTGAGCTCGGTCCACATTAATAGTTCCTTCCAGCACTCAAAACATTATCAGCCAGCCCAAGAATGTAGCCAAAGTCATACATTTGTGTTAATTTTCTTCCTGGTGCCTGGTACAGTGTTTGGATTTAGGATGAGAATAACGTTGATAACACACTTATGTGTTGCTGCTGAGCAGTGCTTACACTAAGGCAGAGACTTCTCCTCTTCTGATGCTACCCTGCCAGCAAGGAGTTGGAGGAGGCACAAAAAGCTGGGAGAGGAAACAGCCAGAACAGGTGACCCCACCTGAACAATAGCTATTCCAGACCATATGGCATCATGCTGAACAACAAAAATGGGAGAAATTGGCCAGAGGCTGGCAGCTGCTTCTCAGGGACTGGCTAGGCAATTGCACTGTGCATCACTTGTTTTCTGTATTCTATCATCATCATCATCATCGTTGTTGTTGTTGTTATTTCCCCTTCCTTTTCTGACCTATGAAATTGCCTTTATCACAACCCATGAATGTTAACTTTTTACCAATTCGCTCCCCCCATCCCATTGAAGAGCAGTGAGCAAATGGCTGTGCAGTGTTTAGCTGCCTGTTGGGTTAAACCACAACTTGCATGTCTGGTTTTTAGGACCATGTATTCCAGTCCAGGTGTTTATCACCCAGGCATCTCAATCAGAACTGTAAAAATTGTTCAGCTTGAGAAACAGCTATAAATTTGAAGTTAGTGAAGTCTAAAGGGTTCAGGTAAATATTTAATCATCTCTTGATCTTTTGCAAAGAGCATACAAACAGGAAGGTAGCATTCTCAGGAGACAGTTGTCACAAGAAACATGCCAGGAAACCTGCTAGTGTTTCAGGACAGTGTTCAAACCTGTGTTCTGGCTCTGTTTATTTTCATATAAATATGAAATGGTTTGGATTGGGAAGGACCTTAATGACCCTCTAGTTCCAACCCTTCTGCCATGGCCAGGGACGTCACCCACCACACTAGGTTGCTGATTTTATTCATAAGTTTCAGCGCTTGCATCTGGCCACCAGTTTAGCAAGGATTGTGGTTTGTGCTGCTGTACTGCATTGCAGAATGGGCACTCTCTGACTGCCAGCCTCAATATCTACTGGTGGAAGTACCACTGGTGCACAAAGAATTATTAGCATCAGGCATTTCTAAGCAAAAAAATAAATAGATCTTGAAAAGTTGCAGTCTTTAAGCTAATACTATCACAAAATAATGAAGGCAGTATCTCCCATTCATTAGAAACTCACCCAAAGTAACCATAAGAATCTGATGATGTAGAGAAGGAATTGCACATGCATTTATATTTTTCATATGGTTAATTAAACCCATAGAATCATTCTGTACATACTAGGGTTTTATTGGTATTAGAATAAAGAATTTCTTTTTAGAAAAAACCAAAACTGATAATTACTTCTCCCTGTGCTTCTAATCAACAGTCTTTGAAGCACATCTGTTTTTTAAGCACATCTATACGCTAACTTCCAGTCAGGAAAAGCCTTTTATGGCAAGTAGCCTTTAAGCTATGTGCTGTGTTTATTTCACATATTCTTTTTTCTTTCTTCTTAAGAAAGTATCCACACACTTTCCTTCCACTCTCAGTTGAATTTTCAGTGAATATATACTTTAAAATGTTTTCTGCAAGAAAAAGCTTTAGTTTTTAAATTTAGTTTTGTCATGTTGTTTAAACTGATGGTAGAGAGTATCATACTGTCTTTGTTGCAGACATATCTCAGAATACCAAGAGACCCTAATTTGTCCACTCCACATGTTTTATCGGACACCATGTTATATTGCTTCTTATATCATGTGATGCCACGTGTGTATCCAGCTGCTGTGTATATGAGGGGGATCTGAAGGGGAAGACAGCCTGCTGTGGTGCTGAGAGCATCTACAGTGCTAGGCTGCTCTAACAGAGCAGACCATTCATTGAGTCCCCTAGAAAATCAGTGTCTTACCTCTGGGAGAGGGGAAAAAAAAAGACTTTTATTTTGTTGTGTTTTTCGGGTCAGTGTTGGATATAAAAAATACATGCTTTTAAATACAGTGTGCTTAAACACTGATGCACTTAGGGTTGAAATACATACTCACTATTTAGCATATTTATGCATGTGAAATAGCTCATGTGGATAAATTTATTGTCACAAGCTTATTTAGTGAAACAGTTTTCAGATAAGCCTTTGTTCAATTCTGCATGGCTGCTGTATATGAAGCCAGCACTCCCTGCTGTAGGTGTTCCTGCAGCTGTGCAGGGAGGGACACACGAGTACACAGCTGTCCAGAGGAAGGGACATGTGAGTGCACAGCTGCTCAGAGGAAGGGACATGGGAGTGGCATTCTAGAAGAGACATACATTATCTAGTTTTCCTAGCCATGTATTTATTATTTAATCTACAGACTTTGGAAAGGTATGCAGGGATGAAGTACTAGGTCCTCTCAGGCAGTCTCGGGAAAGTGCTTCTTATTAAGCCAGCAAGAAAGCTACTGAACACATTTAGGGATAAAACCATGTAACTCAGGACATCCCTTAAATCCTGACTGGCCATAGTTCAAAGATTGTGACCATCTCTACAGTAGTTCACTAAACTTGCTGGGGTGTTACCTAGCACTTCATTGAGTGGCACAGGTTGGTCCACATCCATATTTCTCAGCTCAGAGTCACCAAGCCAGGGACATGTCTGCAGGAGCAGCCCTGGACTGTGCTGCCTCTCTGGGAAGGACAGAGGCTGTCCCAGGTCAAAACATGACAGACAACTGAGGTACAGCATCTGGAGATGTTCTCTAACATTGTTAAACTCAGTAATGCAGGTCTAACATTACAATGGAGAAGTCTGTGGCCATAATGTGTGGGATGTACTGGTAAAGGGAATCCTCAAAGCTAAATTTAGATCATTGGTCTCATCCGATGTCAGAGGAGAAGGGAAAGGTGTAGACCGTATATACCTGTGAAGTTACAGAGAAGCAGAGACTGACCTGACCAAATTCAGGCAGGCAGTGTGAATATCCTGAGCACCTCGACAAATATAAATCCAAAGAGTGCCAGCGAGCAGTGCAGGTGCAGCAGTTCATCTGGTACGCTCTTGGCTACATGAGCAGAATGAGGTAATAATTTTATGTCATATTAGGAAAAAACTATTCATATTTCCTTTCAGTTTTTATTCAGAAGGATCTTCGTGCTGGATTGTACTTTAGTTTGTTGTCAGTTAGTCTGATGTTTAATTTAGCCTCTTTTCTTCCTGAACATCAATAGGATTTATTGTGCAATACTTGAAGAGAGGCAGAAGGGATAATAAAAATAAATTTTGAGCTGTTTCAGTTACAAAAAAGAAGAAAAGAAATGAAAAAGATCCTGGAGCAAATTTATTCCTCAGTGTGACCTGAATCCCTAAAGGGAATTAAAAAAGGACTAACCCTTCACAACTAAATAGTATTTCACAGAAGAAAATACATCTTTAAAAAAAATTAGCTTCTCAGTATAATCTTTCTCTCTGTAAGAGACCCTTAATTGAATAAAATGCAATTTCCACTATGAAATTAAAACTTGGGGATGCCACAAATAAATATTGTTGCAATAGAATTAATTTTTTACACCCAATACGATGCGATAAAAATAAAATTAATTAAATTCACTTGGAAACAGGAAGAAAAATAAAGAATTAATTTTGAAGTACTGAGCAGAAGGAGTTTAAAGTCAGATTATTATCCAGTCAAACCTAGAGAAGTTCAAACCAATTAGTTTTTAGCTATAACTGTCGCCTGTAGAGTTAAAATACGTTACAAGTGTATGCATACTCTTGACAGTGCATACATTTTTAAAATTATTTTTAAATTTTCTTTATAGTGCTCTGTGAAAGGAAAGAAAACAAACACGTCCAAACCTTTCATTGTAAATATTTTGCTTGGCTCTGCTTGCAAAGTATCTGACCTGACATGGTGTTGATTAAGATAAGAATAGTGAGTACCCTGCATGAAACTGATGTTCATGTTTGAATTCTGAGCTAAATTTACATTAGGCAAACATTTTGGCAACAACAGAGACTCACCTATTTTCATGCAACTGTGACTGAAAGGACAATGGTACCCAACATTTCAGCATCTATACTATTCAGTTAAACATGGGCTGCCTATGAGAGTTTACAGAGTTTCCATGCTCCCTTGAGTTTACTAGTTTTCCTCTTCCCCCAGAGTGCTTCCTCTTGCTTTCTTATCTGAGTGTGTGTGTGTGAATTTTTAGTCTTTCACTTTCTATATTCATTCATGAATATGTACTTCTACAAACAAAAATTAATATTCCTGGAAATGTTGGAAGTGGAAGCCAGTTTTCAGTTCATACCTCACTGCCATCTACTGTATACTCTGGAAAACTGCACTGTGGGAAATGCATTGCATTTCAGCTGTGTAAGATGACTCTCCTCCCAGTTAATTTGCCCTAAAATTGAGGGAAAAATCTTCTGAACTCTCAATAGGCTGTGACATGTAAATTCCATTCTTTGTGTAGGAATCAGTATTTCTTAAACAGATGACAATGTCTGATGACATTCTATATAGACCATAAGGAAAGAACATCAGATTTTAGTATTGCTTAGTTAGTTTGTCTTCAGCCCAGATGAAAAATAGATGGTACTTTGGGCAAAAAGAATACCTCACTTTGCTTATTCTTGTCCTAAATAGTAATATCTTTAATTTCCTAATGGATATGTCAAAACAAAGGCCTAGCAGGATTTAGATACAGGAATTTGAGATATTTTGATATTTCTTGTAGTTGAAGAATTAGTCTTTGAATCTTTTAAATTAGCTTTCATCTCAGTAGCTGATGTTTGGTGTACACAAATACCAAGTATATACAACACTAAGTGTTGCTTGGGATAGATATAATAATTATCTAAATTTGTGAAATTATTAAGTTGAAAATAAACTATCAGGATTCTGGATGTCAGGAACTGAGTAGGATAACACTCAGACCAGCTTTGCACTGAGTGCTTTTCTAAGGATTTATATAGAAATTACAAAGTTTACTCAAGACAGAAATTTTTCAGGAAAGCTGACATCAGACAAGAATGTACACAAAACATCAAACTCTGTGTTTGTATAAGAGAATTCCTCTTCTTAGACTACTATTAATTTCAGTAGGCTAGAAATATATATTTATACCATTAGCTATCAATATTGCATAAAAAAGAATAAAAGAAGACCAGTAAGCTTGCAAACTCAAGCATTTCAAAGCTGAAGAAATGCCTTCATTTGCTTCTTTTTTTTATCTGTTGTGATGACGTCTATAACTATGGTACGGGTTTTTTTCCTATTTTTTATTTAGGAATTGTTCTAAGACCTCAATTGCTCAACATTATTTAGCCCTTGCAAATGAAGAAAGAATGATAAAATAATTCCTTACTTTCTGTGATGTCCATTGTTACCATGTTTCAGTGCTTTGCAAATGTTAATTAATGCACCTTTACACACTCTGGGGATTTGAAATGGTATCTGTGTGATCATTCCATCCCTTCTGGTGTCTTCAGAGGCAAATATGTATTCACAAGACTTTTTCAAACAACATCAGAAATTCACCCAGGAAAATGAGGAACTGGTTTCTGACACGACCCTTTCTGTTCCATCTCTTCAACCTTATTTCTTTTCCAATATCACCACCCAAGACCAAAAGTCTTTCACTCCTTGTCCAAAAAGATATTTTACTTTGACTGATCTCCGAATCATATTCCTCCTATAGCATATATTGAGCACAGTGAATTTCATCCTAAATGTTATAGAATTAAAAAAATCTACAACTGAAAACTAGTTTAGGAAAGCTGTCCTGAATTCAGTAGCAGGTGACATTGGTAGAAATGCTCGTGGTGTGTTGCTTGTGCAAGTATTAAAGCCCTTTGTGTTCTCTTCCTGCGGGCCACTTGTCACTGCAGATTTGTAAATCATGCTGTAGGGAGAGGATGACTTTGTAGCAGTGAGGAATTTTTTTTTCCATTGAGTGTGTGTTTATAGGATTTCTTAACAATTAATGCATTTTTCTGGCAGTTTCAGTATCCAGAATTTTTAACTGAAAGCCCTGGGAAATAAATTATTTCTGGGGAATAATTTCTGGACTGAATTCTTTGTTTGCTTGGTTTTTGGATATTTGCAGTCAGTGTTTATGTGTAGTTCAAAGTGTGGTACAAATAGAAAGTAAGTGATGAGGCATTTGAGGGTCTCTGCATGACCAACATCCTGCCAGAGGGGACGCCTCCAGAAGCTTACATGAGGAATGGCTGGGAGTGTTTACCCTGGAGAAGGGGAGGTTCTGGAGAGGCCGTATCACTCTCTACAACTACATGAAAGGAAGGTGTAGCCAGATGGAGGCTGGGCTCTTTTCCCAAGCAACCAGTGACAGGATGAGAAACATCACCTCAAGCTATGCTAGGAGAGGTTCAGGTTGGACTGCAGACAGAATTTCTTCACAGGAAGGGTTGTTAAACCAGGGAGGTGGTGGAGTCACCATTCCTGGAAGTGTTCAAGACTGGATGCGGCACTTAGTGCTGTGGTCTAGACGACAAGGTGGTGTCTGGTTTGACTCAGTCTTAGAGGTCTTTTCCAACCTGAATGGTTCTGTGATTCCGTGATTGTGACACGGTTTGGTGGCAAACAATGTGGTGGTGCTAGATTGGCAGTTGGACTTGATGGTCTTGGAGGACTTTTCCAACCTTAATGATTCTATGATTCTATGATCTGTTATCTTTCTCTTGAGTTGATCTCATTGAGTATCTCTATCATCTTTCCACTGCTGTCTTTAGTTCCCTGATGTTGCTGTCCTTCAGTGATATGCCTTGATAATAACTTTTCTAGCTTCCCACATGGACGAAATGCTGCCGCACACATGAGGTCTGTGATAGAACTGCAGCTGTAGGAGCATGATGTACAAGCATGCAGCATTTAGCTCCTAAAAGGATAAATGAAAGAGAAGAAAAGATTAAAAGATGTATTTAGCAGGGCAGACCCTGTTATCTCGGGAGTCCAATGTGCCTTTGCTGCTAGCAGTGATAATTCTGCATAGGAAAATCCAGGGAAGGAAATCTGGATGACACCTGTAAATCCCATCATCCAGTAATCATCAATAGAAGAGAAAAACGATTTAAATAAGGAAGAAAGTATTAAGCATTCTGATAGCTCTAATATGATGATTTGTATGTGAGACTGCTGAAAATTTGGGGGAATTACACTGTGCGATAAAACTGCAGATGGTTATTTTGTTCTTCTCTTTTATTAAATGTTTTAAGTTTGCTGCCCTCCTGTGGCTGTATACCATGCTTTCTCTGCTGAAATTCCCAATGGACAGAATTTGTTAGGACAGCAGTGCATGCAGCACTGTTTATACAGCAAATGAAGGACAATTCAGACACTGAGCTGTTGCTGTCTGGCTCAGTCAAGGATCTTGGGAAATATGTCTGGGAGTCCCTGTGAATACATTTGCTGCCTTTTAGCTCTGGAGGACCAGGTCTGCCCTGGGTGTTAGGAATCTGCTGCCCAAATTCTGTCTGGAGAAAGCTGCCTTTGTAGCTATCAGAAGGTGAAAAAGCCTCCTTCTGGACCAGGTAATGTGTATCCCCAACGGACCACGTGGGTCCATCCAGAAGGAATATGCAGTGTTTCCAAGCACCTTTCAGCTTGGAGTATGACACAAACCAGAGTACGGAGCACAAGTGCATGAGCTGTAAGAGAAACACTGATAAAATGGTACAAAACCAACATAAAACAAAGAAAAAGAATGCAGCAAGAGCCGGCTTAAAGTTTTTGGGTTTTTTTGTAGCTGTTACTCTTTGGTGTACAGGTAATTGCTGTATATATTGGCATAAATAATGTTTTTTTCAGGAATTCTTGTCATAGTTGCATTCTAACCTGTATGTTATTGTACCATTACCTATCTGTTGCCACTAGAAGTTGTGGTAATGATAATATTTCATTGCATAGCATATTAGTTGCCCATCTACCTACCAGAACTAGGTGGTCCAAACAAAAGTTTAATGAATAACACTGTAAAGGCACCACCCATTGGGATAAATTACTTAGAAAATAAAGGCTTGCTCACTGGTAATTTATAAAGCAAATTGCAAAACTGAATTTTTAAAAATTAGAGTAAAAAGTTTAAATTAATGGCTTTACCAATATTGCTTCTGCAAAAATAACTTGTGCAGAAATGCAAGATACAGGAGGATAGATAGGGCTTTCAAGGCTTTTATTTGGTATGTAGCTGAACACTGAATTCAACTACATTTCACATCTTTCTTGGGCCTTAATAATTTTAGTGTATACATATGACTTTACAGAGAATTAAAGAAATTATGTAAATAGTGTTCAGAGCTGACTTTGATAACAGAAATTGAGGAGCCTGTTTTTAGATAGTCAGAGATTTAAAAATTCTTTTCAAGGAAAAGCTAGTTAGCTAGTTAGTATGCAAAGGATAACGCAGTCACAGTAAATATAAGAATACAATAACCTGAACAGTGCTCAAATATCCTGCCCTTTGCATGAATTATTTGTATTTGCTCCCCTTGCTGCTAGCATTAAAGTCTTAAAA
>VZRN01003245.1:521577-684438 GCA_013397935.1 Dasyornis broadbenti | reverse complement strand
AAAAAAAAAAAAAAGACAGCAGTCATAAAACAAAGATTGAAGATGAGGCCTGATCTGGAGATGCATAATCCAAAAAACAGAAACAAGGTTGTTGTGATTTGACCCTGGCCAAATGCCAGGTGCTCTCAACATCCACTCATTTGCTCTCCTGTGCCACAGTTGAACAGAGGAGAGAATAATAATTAACACACACAGGGCTCATGAGTTGAGATAAGGAACCAGGAGAAGACACATTCCGCAAAATAGGTTGAACTTAAAGTTACAAAGTAATTTATTGCTAACAGAGTCAGAGCAGTAAATGAGAAGTGAAATAAAACCTTCAAAGACATTGTTTCTCTGCTCACCTCCCTCCTTTCTTCCCAGCAGCTGCACAAGGGAACAAGGCATGGGGAGGCAGAGTAGGTCAGTTCATCACCCAGATCTTCCGCTGCCTGGGGGAGAGGCTCTTTTCCTCTGTGTAGCCGTGCTTCCCAGTCTCACGAGCAGTAGCCCACCCAAACCTGCCGCAATGTGAGCTCCCCCCACGGGCAGACAGTCCTCCCAAAACTGCTGCAGTGTAGGGTCCCTCATCCACAGGGTACAGACCTCCAAGGTCGGCTGTTCCATCTTGGGAGCAAGGCTTTTCTCTTTACTGGGACTCCTGCTGGACTACAGCCTCCTCCAGGCATCCACCTGCTCCAGTGTGGGGCACCTCCCCACGGGCTGCGAGTGGATCTCAGCACCTCCCGTGGGCCCCCATGGGCTGCAGTGGGACAACCTGCTCCACCATGGTCATCACCACAGCCGGCAGAGGATTCTCGGCTCTGGTGCCTGAAGCACCTCCTCCCCCTCCTTCTCCACTGACCTTGGTCTCTCCATGTTGTTTTCCCTCACATACTCTCACCTTCTCCTCCTCTGGCTAAAAAGAAGTGCGTGCCCCACATTGTTTTGATTTCTTCTTAAATATGTTTTCACAGAGGCGTAACCAACATCTCTAATTGGCCCAGCAACATGTCCATCATCTTCAGAGCCATCAAAGATGGCTCTGCTGGACATGGTGAAGGCTTCGAGAAGCTTCACACAGGAGCCATCTTTGTGGGCCCCCTCCACTAGCAAAAACTAGGCCAAGCAAAACCAACACAAAGGTGCATTGCTATCTGCCAGATGACAAGCAGGCAAGCATCCTTCCACAAGGAAGGGTGTAATGTCACTTAAAAGGTTGTTGCTGACTATGGATCCTAAGCAGCTGCAATGGTTTGTTTGCTTGCTCAGACACTGTTTCTGATCAGGAGGGGTTTATAAGGCAGCTGGTTCAGACTTAATATCTCCGATATAACCATAAAATGATTTGGGTTGGAAGGGACCTTAAAGATCTTTTACTTCCAAACCCCCTGCCATGGGCAGGGACACCTTCCACTAGACCATGTTGCTCAAAGCCTCATCCATCCTGACCTTGAACACTTCCAGGGATGCACCAGGCACAACTTCTCTGGGCAACGTGTTCCAGTGCCTCAGCACCCCCACCCCCCCAGTAAAGAATTTGTTCCTGATATCTAACCTAAACCTGCTGTCTTTCAGTTCAGAGCTACTTCCTCTTGCCCTATCACTACATGCCCTTCCTTGTAAGAAATCCCTTTCCGGTTCTCATGTATTGTCACTTTCTGTTTTGTACAGTAACATTATAGCCTTTTAATAGTGATAAAATCCTGTAAAGAGAGAGTCCTTTTGCTCACCTTTCTCACTTGCTTCAGTCAGGATTTACCTTCTGTGTGCAACAGCAGGTTCTGGACTGTAATACAGTACTGCTAAAAAAAATCCACTCCTTTTCAACTGCACACCAGAGCCAAGCATGGCAGAGCCCTGTGGAGAGAGGAACTTGGGGTCAGGGATCTCGCTCTAAGGAGCAAGAAGTGAGCGTGGCAAGATGTGGGGAAGGTTGTGCAAAGCTCCCTGCACATGAGGTTGTCCACACCTGACCCATGACACAGAGCAGAGGTAGCTGCTGCTATCCTGGCCCCAGGGGACTGTCTCCTCCACTGGCTGTCCTCATCCCAGTCAGGGAACTGGAATAGCTTGGCTTGCAGATCCTCTCAGAGGATCTTCTTTGCATATCATAAACACAATTTTCTTAAAAAGACATCTGTAGCAAGATATTCAGAAGATACTTCTGTTAGCTGTGCTTCTGCTGATAAAATAAACTCTATAATTGAAATCTGCATTTAATAAAAGTTCTCATGCATGGGGACTTCAGCAGCATACTTTGTTTGAACTCTAGTCTTTATAGTCACTTTTTTTTTTTTTTTTTTTGCTAATCTCCAATCTCTGCTGTGTTCTACTAACAGTATGGGAACTGGTGGATAGCCAAGAAATACCTTTTGTATTCAGTTTTCTGTTTAAAATGACATTTGGAATTTGGGACTCTTAGCATCACCAGATCATCTGGATTTTCTCTGTGTGGTTTAATATTGTCCTGAAAATAATGTAACTTAATCTGTACAACAGGGCAATTTGAGATATAGTGAGCAGCCAAAGAGCTCCTAACAGAACAAATTATCAGTTCTCAGGGATGTTGCATCTGCATGGGTTGCTAGTCCACAGCAAATGTAAAAGAAGGTAATTTGCCTTTGGTGTCCCTTGGAATAAAAAATCAGGTACATAGACAGCTGCTGCAGAGCAGCAGAAGCATTGTAATGTGCTCGTTGCACAGTGCATGTCAAATCATTGAACTCTAAACCAGTTCGTTTCTGTGTTAAGATTATCATATGGGGAGGGTGCTGACAATTTGATTTGATGTTTATATTGCAGGAGCTACTTTCTAAGCCTCAGGCACAGATACCAACTCTGTTGTGTGTCATTTTATCAGTGCTTTTCGAAGTTTTTTAGAGGAAAAATAATAGGATCTTTCACTACCTAAAACTTATAGTAAGCAATTAATCTGGTTCTCTGGAGGAGGTCATAGAGAAACTAGATGAGACACTGGAGTTTGTATTTCTTCTACAGATTGCTCTATTTAATGAGAACCTCAGAAGGTAAAATCACTGAGCAAACTGGGTAGCAAATTTCCAGTAAAGCTCTGATTGATTCTGCTGGTCTTCTGAGACTCAATTGGCCAGCAGACTTGGTTACTCTTCTCATATTAATTCCCCTCATCTTCTCCTCCTTAATAAGCATTTCAAAGATTTGGGTCAAAAAATTTAGAATATTTAAAGTGCAAGTTAGAATACAGTGTCAAACAATGCATTCATGCAAGGTCTGATGCCTCATAACATATGAGCTAGTAGAATTCAATTTAAAAATTATATGGAAATTTCTATAATTCAAACCACCTTATTGTAATGCCACTTTGGGTCAAGTGTTCCTTCCCTCCGACCTCATTAGGTGTGCCTCGTCATTAGATACACTGTTACTAAAGAGTTTTAACTTAAAAGCTGCTTTGATTAATGCGTGGTTGGACTGAGGATTTATTGTGTAGGATTAACTAGATTTAAAAATGGCAAAATGCCACAGTAACTTTAATGCCAGACTTTAATAAGAAGCAGAAGTAAACTCCAAGGACCCTTATGATTTTAATACGGACTGAACTCATGTGCTTATTACCTTAATGTCCTGTCTTATTTTATATACAAGTATTCCAATAGTTCCTAGAGAATAGTAGCCTAGAAAGTGTATTATAAATGTGTAACCTGAAGTATATAATCCTATATTTGTAATGAATCATAAATTTTTATAATTTTCTAGTCAGATTTATTCAGTATTATTATCAAATAGAGGAAAAACTCTTTGCACTGGTTTGGGCCTTTTTAATCAAGAAACAATGTGGAAGTAAGACAAAACCAGACTGGCAAGCATTTGTCCCAATTAATAATGTACTGACAATGTAGATGAAAAATGCATTTTCACATTTTTATGTAATCTGCTAATTGAATTTTTGCTGTCTTCTTAAGTTCATTTAGTGCTCCTGAAAGTTTACAAAGTTGGTACTTCTAGAGTTTAATAACCTTATTTTTTTACTATTGATCACGTATTTTAGTATATGATACTGCCAAGAAAATCCTGACCATTCTCACATCCGACAACATTTGGTCGTCTCCTTAAATCCTACTAGACTTGATAGGATTTAAGCATATACTTAAAAGGTAATGCATTGCTCAATGAGGGCCTTTGTATCTGACATTTTTTTTTCTGTCCATGCTATCTTTGCTGAGATAACCAAAGGGCACTGATTTATTATTACAGCTAAACAGGAAAATCTTTCTCATTCAAAAAGCTTGTAAACTTTTTTTTTTCTGAATTGATCCTGATTTCCCAATTTTGTTAATTTTTCAGTGAACTTCCGATAGCAGAAGCATGTAATGAAATTTTTATTTCTGCACAGTTATATACTGTGAGAATTAGGCACAATGTGCTAATAAGCAATAACAACAATTCTTCACAGAGGTGTTACTGTCTCTGCCAAAGCATGTAGGATGGCATCCAACCAAGTACTTGGGCTGTAATGCCTAATTTCTCATTGAAATCGCAGATATATTGGACATGACTTAAATAGGATTACTCACTCAAGCAAATATACACAAGGGTCTAAGGCATATATCCAGCTTCCAGTGAGTTAGGAGTCTGCATACTCATTTGGCTCCGGGCCTTGGGCACTTGCGTAACGTTGCTTGTGTAACTTACCCTGCCAAAATTGAAGCCTGCATCAACATGGTTACTCATACCAGAAAAATTGTGCCTGTGGACAAGTGATGACAGTCGGGAATCCTGCTTCCTTTTGTATCACACTGAAAACTTCTGTTTTCACTGATGATTGAAGCTCTTTAGCCAGCATTACCGTTGCAGTCCCTATTGAAAATTTCTGTGCCACTGAGTTGTTTTTGTTGAGTTTTTTTATCACTTCTGGATTCTCTACTTGACTCATTGCTATGATTTGTTTTTCTTTTTTTCTTCTTTTTTTTTTTTTTTAGGGAGAAGACCTGCAAAAACGAAGGACAAAAAAAAGAAGAAAAAGAATTTGATGGAAAGGGCTCAGAAGCAGCACAGCATCTTTTTAGCAACAGATAAAACAAGCCAGTAAAGACTTGATTTTCTTTAATGTATTTTTTTGCAAAGTGCACAAAAGCTGCTATATGCTCCTGCCCATGGATGCACTACAATTCAGCTGCTTTGACAGTATTGGTGGCAAATGACTTGTGAAAATAAAGCCCACAAGCTTGTTTGTTTTATTTATATATTTTTTATTTTATTTTTTTCCTCTCATTTTTGATCTGAAGACTTCAAGGTCAGGCGTGCACTGAGTTGGATCAGTGGAAGTGGTCCTGAAGCACATCAGAGATACTGTTCTGAGTGCCTGGTCAACATGTTGACAAGGAAAGAAACCTACGTAGCACCAGTAGGTGGACTTGTGCATATTTAAATAAATAAGAAAAAAAGGAAGTCTTGGAGGTACTATTGCATTTATGGCCTTTGTTTCCTATATTTGTACATTTCAAGAGTAAATGGATGTGACTTACCTAGCTAGTGTTAATGTACATTGTTCTCAGCACCTGCTACGTCGACACAGTTGTATAATAAAACTGCTTTAAGACAATGTTCCGCAGGATTCACTGCTTAGACTCATGAAGCACAACAGACTCTATGTGTACATATTACTCTGTCTACATATAAATGAACGTATTTACTGTACATCTATGCATTTTTATGTATAATACTTTATACATGTTTAAAGGTATGTCCTGTTGGTTCTAGTAATATACTTTAAAATAATCCAGTAAATGTTTACTTTTTGCCATGTTTTAAGCTCCTTCTCACGTTCCTCAATAGTTACAAACTGGATTTTTTTTTCTCATTTGCAAAGCACACTCATTTGCAAAACTACCTTGCACAGACCTTCACAATGGAGTGTCAGCTCTGAAGTATACTTGCCAGACTAGTAATCCACAAATCCTTTCTTCTATTCTGTACTTCTGTCTCAGCCCCCATGCATTTTGTCTCAGAAAAAGAAGTTTAATATTTTTTAAGACGAGGCACGATGACGATAGGAATTTTGAGTGTCAGGAGAGAAATTATTTGTAAAGTTCTTTATATCTAAGATTGTATGTGTAGTTTGGGTTTTTTTTTTTTTTGTTTTCCAATGTAATGCAGAGTGGTTTATTTCAGTTAGTCGGGATGCAGTCAAATAAGAAAACAAATACCTGCATAAGGGAAAAACAAAATAAAAGTCACGTGAGGTCAGCCACTCAAAAGTATAGAAAACACCAATGCCCCAGTATTGCTGATCATTTGTAGAAGTCCAACAAATTTAATCTGCTGTTGTTGTTTGCTTTGGGATATTTTTTGGGGGGGCAAGGTGGAGACAATTTTTTGTGTAGGACTTTAAAATGGCTCAGGATGTATAATTTGGTAATCTAGCATTATTGGGCTAGCAATTATGGTGATTTTTTGATACCTGACAAGAAAAGCCTCCACTAAAATGCTTGTTGTTTAAGCTGTCACTTAAGAGAAATTATTTTGGTTTTAGAACTAAAACTTGCATACAACCTACACAAAAAACTGAAACAGTAAAACAGACCCCAGACCTCCACAAACCCTTTTTTGACATATACTTTAGAAAAATCCCACAAATACCAGTTTTAGTTTTATGAGTTATTTGCTTTTCAAATAAACTAGGGAAATAAAACATCTGTAAGCACAAATATATCTGTATTTAGCTATGACAATGTTAATACTGAAATGTGCAGTAGTTAGACACATGAATGTTCCATCAAACTGCTTGTGGACTTCCACTCAACTGTGAGGTTTTCACTGTACATTCATATTTACCTAGAACATAATATTGTTACAGACAGTAAGACTATTCTAATCCTGGGATGCTATTTTGGACATAAAATGTTCACCTTAAAAAAAAAAAAAAAAAGAAGACAATAAGAACTGTAGCTGTCTGTCTGCTTATTGGTTATCAAATCTGGCTGTAAGTGCAGTTAATGCCCTCACGCAAGCCTTTCAGTTGTGGTTACAAATATTGTATTAGGCATGTCATGGAAAGAATGCTACAAAATACAATAAATGGTGTCACAAGCTTCTGACTAAAATATTTCTGGTCCTTTTTAATTCAAATAGTGTATTCCTTTGGAATTGCATACATATAAAAGAATTGGAGAAGGTGGGTAGATGCAGATTCTCTTCCACTGGAGTAAAAAATGTGAGGGTTTTCCAAACAACTATTTGGTTTATACTTAGGTTTGAAAAGACACTGAGCATTAGACATACATTGTTTTCTCCTGTCCCAGTCACCTTCACATTTAGTCTTCTTGGGAGTGTAGAAACAATTCATCCCTAAGTAGCAGATGCCCTCGTGTGTAGCTCCTTCTTTATCCTAGACATCCTGCCTTGGCATGGTGCACTCTGTCAATGTGTTTATAGCACTGGGGGTTTTGTAGGATCATACTGTGGAGGTTGGAAGGGACGGTTCCTCGGACATAAGGAAAAGATTTGCACTGAAAGAGCATTTGCTCACAGGCTCCTCGGGGAAGTGGTCATGGCACCAAACCTGTCCAAGTTCAAGGAATGTATGGACAATGCTCTTAGTAATACGGTTTAGTTTTAGGTACTCCTGTGAGGAGCAGGGAGTTGGACTCAGTGATCCTTACAGGTCTTTTCCATCTTGAGATATTCTGTGATTTGATAAATCTATGACCTTGAGAGATCAGCTAGTCCAAATATTTGCTTGAAACAGGGCTACCTTGAAGTTATCTTCAAACAGATATGTTTCTTGATAAAGTGAAGACCAGGTTTTCAAAGCTGGATAACATAAAACAGCCTGTGCCCACTGTACCTCGTATTTCCTTTTAATTTGATCAGAAGTGGGCTTATAAAGATCTTAGTTCTTATCTGGTAAGCAACTGACCAGGTGCAGATGCCACCTTTTTCTCCATTTCAGAGCTGTTACTGCTCTGCTGAATCTGTTTCTCTCAAATAGCAGAAGGTTTCAGAGCAGTGGAACTTTTGTGTTCACAAGGCTTTTATGCCCTAGTTTAATGGTTCACTATTGAAAATTTATTTTTAACTACATAAGATTCAAATTAGGAGGAGAAAGAACTTTATATGCTGTAGTCATTGGTTTAAAACAGCTGTTACATTGCTATGATGAGTAGAAAATGCTTTTTCAAAAGCATACACTATTTTATATCTTATTCACGTGTCCCAGAAGAGACAATTGCATACTGCACTGTGTGTTTAGGATCTCTCTATTCTCAGCTTGCCTTAGGTTATCCTGGCCTCCTAATATCTGTCTCTAAATTAAAACAAAACCAAAACAAAACAAGAAAAGAAGAGAAAACAACACCAGGTGCATCTTTAAAGCAGTTATTTCGTGGCTGACTGGTCTTTATTACATCTCAGCTGCTTTTGCTAGCGAGAAGTTACTGTTATAAGTCTCTTTGTTTATTCTTGGGGGGGAAAAAAACAATGTTGCACTCCACATTATGGTAATGCAGACCTTCCATATGACAAATGTCAGTATAAGGAAATTGTTCTCTTACACCTGTAATGCTCAATATAAAGATGTCTGCAAAACAACAGTGAATACTTACAGAGCTTATATGATGTGTCTCCATTTATCAGTATGAGTTAGAGGAAACTGCAGAGCAGAGAAAAGTAAAGTAGATTTTCATCCGAATTAGCTAAAAACAAACAAAAAATTAATTAAGTACAATGTTAATTCTTTTTAATGAAAACAAAAATATTGCTAAAATCCTGATTGAAAACTTATACAGGTTTCAGACAGAAATTTTCCAGACAGATTAAGAAAAAATTCAGTGCTTCAACTTTGTTATGCGGATGAAATAGAGTATGGAATAAAAATAACTGGATATTTCCTGCACAAGTGCCATGCTTTTTTCAGTGGTTGATGTTATTGAAGGCTAATGCTATCAGCTACCAGAGGGTATGGGAGTTTTTTGAATTCAAACTCTCTCTCTTCACCAACAAAATGTATTTGTCTTTTGACACAAGTTCACTTTCACTTCCAATTGTGTAAGCCAGTATGAATTCCAGTAAGCTCTAGACTGAA
The DNA here is from genome assembly GCA_013397935.1 of Dasyornis broadbenti. NCBI lineage: Eukaryota > Metazoa > Chordata > Aves > Passeriformes > Dasyornithidae > Dasyornis > Dasyornis broadbenti. The sequence goes on along the minus strand of VZRN01003245.1, from coordinate 675,395 downwards.
GTTATTTTGGACTGACACCAAGAAGAACAAAATGTACCCTTCTGAAAGTGTAACCCAGAAACCACTGTCGGCTTTTTGTTTAGTTCTTTACCGAAAGCTCTGCGCTGAACCTGGCATTGTTTCTTTCATGAGAAGCCTCTGTCCAGGACTGAGGAAAGGACATTAAGTTTAGGAAGTATTAGAGCAGCCTGATCTGCAGGACTTCTGGGAGAAGAGCAGCCCAGTACTTGAAGTACAGTTCCTCTCAGAACTCAAAAACGGTAAGAAAAGTCTGACTAGAGAGAGCATCCAAAGTGAGCCCAGCCTTTAGCCCATTGCCAAACTTTTCTAGACTTCACCTGATTTTTTTTTTTTAATACAAACTAGTTCTGTTTATGGCTAATGAGCATATATCTTCAATCCCAGTGAAGCTGTATACTTACTTAAAGGGCCAATAATATATCTGTGGTTGTGCCAGCTGCAAAAATGCTGCCCAGCCTTTGTTTCCAAATTGTGTCTTTAGTGACACTCATGTAACCCTGTTGATTTTAATTGGGCAATACTGATGAAGCTAACTGATAGTTCATAGACCACAAATGAATAAACACTGAAAATCAGGCTGGCTTTTTCTACCCCTGTCACTTTTCAAAATAGAAATTCAGCTCAAGAAAGCAAACAGTGGTAGTTAGAAGGTATGTCTTGGCTTGCAACTATTTCTTAGCTTTCCTGCAGACTTTAAGGGGGCTTTATGAGAAAGATAAGAGTTTTGGAAGTTTAGTTGGGGTTTTTGTTTTGTTTTTTTTTTCCCCAGAAGTCCTCTTTTTTATCACAAACTGCATTGAGACTTATGTTTGCTTTCTGTTTCTGAGTGGACTTGGTTGCCATCTACAGAAGCTAAGGGCCACAACTGCAAGGGGGCTCCTGATACTTGCTCCAGAATTGTTTCAGTCTATTTTTCAGTTGTCTAGTGGTAGGTACACGAAAAATCTCAAGGACATGGAGTGCAGCCACAGGATTTCTCTGTCATGGTTTGGTGCTCTCCTTCTGGCCTCACGTTCCTTGTTATGCTGTAGCCTGGCTTCAGCAGGAGCAGTGAACAGTTTTTCTACCATAAATGTCTTCTAGTCTGCATATTCTCTTGGCTAGGGCATGTGATTTCTAACTCTAAGGCTGATCCTAGTAATTTATTTTGCGGTCGGTTATTTTCTCTCTAGAGAAAGTTAAAGAGAAATTCAATGACTAAAGGTCTATAAACAGATAATGAGAGGAATAGGCAAGTATCTGTCTTCTCACAGCCATAATCGAAAACAGGAACAGGTAAATTTATGGGTAAATATAATGACCCTCCCTGATCCAGTGATTGCAGGTGCTGAGCAGTAGGAGGTGAATGGACAGCAGATAATGGCTCAGGTACATACCTTGCACACTATTGCCCATTGCCACTTTTGGAGACAGAACATTAAACTATTGGTTTGACTTATTGGAGTTTCTCTTTTAAGCTTTTATGGAAAAGTATGTAGTGTTTGTAGCTCTACTAAGATAGTTTAGATAATGGCTTTTCTGCCCTGTTTTTTTGGTTCATAATGGATTTATCAATTCAAATCAGTTCAAACCCAGTTTAGCAGGATTGTTTAAAATCACAGTCTTCGATCAGTTCTCGTGGGACAGTTGACAAAGGCAGTCAGTGCTCTTAGCAGGGAAAGTAAAAAGTCTTTATCACCAAATGTTGTATTTGACTTTGAACTAAAACCATGACAGTTTATGACAAAATGATAGCTTGGAGAAACTTGGCAACAGTAAGACAGATATGGTAGAAATATTTTTTCAGTCTTACTTTTGTATGCAGTTGTGATAAAGATGTGTGAATGCTGAATGATAGCATAAGATTTGTAATGAGATGAACAAAGATGTGTTTCTTCTGACTGTGACTGCAGTTCTACAATTCTGATTAATTGAATGAGGCAATATTTCTTCAGTTTTACTCTCATTTTGGTTTTATTTTTCTTTGATGCTAGCAGTCCAGAACAAGGATTTGGGGGTTTTGCCTACTCCTTCTTCACCTCCCTTCCTTCTCCCTGATGCTCTGTCTGCCATAATTCAAGGGATTCCCACAAGCCCGAAGCTGCAGATGCTTTGCAATGTGCAGCCGACTTGCAGATGCTTTGGCTTGTGTTTCCAAGTTACACAGCCAGGCACTCTGAAGAAAATCCAGATGTTATTCTGAGAGAGAAAGTAGGTAGCACATGCATTCTCAATAAATATATTAATTCTTATTATTTCCCTAGTCAGCTTCATTCTTTGAGGTGTGACACAAGAAAAAAGAGTAGATGTATTTTCTGGGAAGCCTCCAAATCCACTTAGAAAAGAGGAGATTTTTGACCGTACTGGAATTGAAGAATATTGATGAGGTTTTATGCAGAATGCTACCATTATTGTGCTGAATAGACAGAGGAGATGGAGAACTCAGCTCTGCAGTAGAACTTCATGCCACAAATAACCTTATCATAAAATTGCCTTTTCCTTATTAAAATGGCAAGTAACAGAGAAAAATATTGATGAAGCCTTCTTGAGCAAATAAAGATCATTTAAGGTTGATGGACTCTTTGCTAACAATGAAGAAAAAATGCGCATTTCAGCCTGGACTATTGACCAAGGCATTATTCAAGACCAGTCTTGAATCCTAGGACAGATTTCTTAAGATCTGGAATAGGATTTGAAACATAGAGCAGGCCAGTTTTGATTGCTTCAGTGCAATATCATGGAATCATAGAATGGTTTGGGTGGGAAGAGACCTTAAAGTTAATCTAGATCTTTAGAAACAAGTTTTCCAACCAGCTTGATAGGTTAGAAAGCCAAAATTAATTTATTCAGCATGCTAGGTGAATGGGGATAGCTCCACCTAACATACACACACACTTTCAAAACTTTTCACTATTTATATATCTTAGCAAACAAAGAAATTTATGTTCATTGGGTATAAATTGCATAATTCATTAATTGGTATTCTGTCTTCTGCTTGTTTATTCTCACTTCTCATGCTAATTAGTAGACATTTTCAGGGGTTTTTTTCTTATCTTTTGCCCAGATAGAGAGGGTTTCAGTACAATTGCTGAATTGTCTTAGTTTCTTCTTCATCTCAGAAAAATGTCCTGAAAAAATATCCTTGTGGTCCATAAATTCTGCATTTCTTGTGCCCAGTTTCAGCAATATATGTCTCTCCCAGGCTTTGTTAACCTCCTTCTAGGTCTCAGATCATTGAAGCATATCAAGGTCGATTACAGCTGCTCTAGTAAAACTTAAGAGTTTCATTAATTTTCCCAAACTGTGTTCCCACAATAACAACTTATCACAAACCTTGCTAAATGGTGGATACAGTGGCATGTGACAGAGTGGAAAATTGCACTGCTTATGATTATTTAAAGCAATTAATTAGAAAATTAATCAAAACAATTAATTAGAAAAGTTATTAGGAAAGTTATATCATGTACTATGTGCTATATGGTACAAAACTAAGCATTAATCATGGCCAAGGATCAAACACTATTTTGTTGAACTTAAAAAAATTTTCCAACATCTTCTCCCACTACTGCATAGATGCATTTTTAAAAAAATGCAACTTGTTTGGTGATATCCTGAAGAACTAGATGTGCATATGGCCAGAAAGAAGGGCAGTGCACAGCCAGGAATTTTTAATTCTTGTATAAATGTGTCTTTAGAGTTGAGATAGTATGGCTGAGACTGGGTCACAAGCATTTTTTAACTTAACTGTGGTAGCCAGACACTTTGGCATTCACACACATCTTCTCTGCAGATTCCAGGGATCATCACTATTAAAGGAACTTCCCTGTTTAACCATGCAGAGCCCACTCTGGCAGTGACTGTCACACCATCTGAGCTGGGGTTGAGCCCCGCCATGGCTACACACCCCACACTCACACAGTCACAACAGGTTTCCTCACTGACTGGACCTTGGGTTCCCCACAGCAGAACTTCATATGTAGGGATCCCTAAAATAATTTACTTATGGTTGAACAATTCAATAACAAAATAACAGCTTGAGCTGCTGCCTCTGAGAAGGGACCTTGAACAAAGGAACCTCCTTGACTTTTATACCCTCGCAGTTCAAGCCCACAAAAGTCTGGGGGTCATTGGCTCACGCTGAGGCTCTGAGTGTCTGGTCCCCATGCCAGGCCACAATCCCCATGGCATTTGTTGTGTAAAGGGTCAGCATTTCATGGCCTCTTGCCAGGGGCTCTCACCACACAGAGCTCGACCTGCAGCTGGCACTGCACTACACACTGAGCTACCGGCACTGCGTGCGCTCCTCAACAATTGTCACCAGCCTTTACCCTCAGCCATGCTTGCTGAGATCCATGTGTGTTCATTGAAACTGAAATAGATGGAAATGCATCTGTGTTTAGCAGTTTTTAAATTACAGCCCCTCAGGAACAAACGCATACCATGTAATGTACTGCTATGTTGCAATAATCTTCAGAGTGGAACTGGACTGCTATCTAGGTGCAAGACCTTTATTAGATCTTACAGCTGAATCTGCAGACCTTGTGGGGTGAAGCTGTCAGACACCATTGAGTTCGTCTTGTTCGTGAGCTTCTAGAGTTTGTGAGGCCCAGAGAGACTTCAGTGAATCACCATGAGTTTGAGCATGCACAAATCTGTAAAAATACAGATTTGGCTGCTGTCCCAAAATATTATTCCATTTTTTTTTGAGAAAATTCATATTGGTACTCAGTCAGATGCAGACAAAGACAAAACCCAGACACATTCCAAAATTTTCATCCTAAGCTGAAGAACAGAATGATTTTAAAGTAGCAGGAATCCTATCTTTAAACCTCTTGGAAGTTATCAGATATATTCAGAAGCACAGGCTCACAAGCACTGCCAGTGAAGTCTCTCCACAGGTGGATACTATTTAACTTTAGACCCTCAGAGCAATGCACACCTAAACCGTATGTTTTACTTATATCTTCAACAACTGTTTAACAGCAGCAATAAGACATGGTATGGTGTTTACATTGAACTGAAAACTGGCAGTTACACAGGGCTCTGAGATCTTAAGACGAAAGGAGGAGCTCTCACAGGCTATGACCAGCTGTTTCTATAGAGTTGTTTGGAGCTACGTGCCATACAGGGAAGCATATGACACATTTAGATAAGTAGTTGAAGATTAGATACCTGGATGAATCTGGGCACTATTTTCTTTGTAGATGGGAACACAAAGATACTATTTTATTTTTAAAAGTTGGCCTTGTAGATGAGGTCTCCTTTACTTTTTCCCAATTGGTGTGTGTAGCTGAATCTGTTGCCTTCTTGGAGAATAAGTCCTTTTTCTTGACTTCATGAAAAAGAATAATTGTAAGGGCAGTTTTTCATTAGTGGGTGACAACAACAACTCAAAAACTTGTATAAGCTTAATAAGCCTTTGACTTTCTGAAAATCCTCACATTTTTTCCAAGAGTATTATTTTAACCAGTCCTGGATCTCAGGATCATGGGAGAGATAGAAAGCATGTGTGCAAACATGAACTTCTCAACAGCGTAGGAAGCCATTGGCTTGGACTCAGTGCTTTACATATTCAAAGCAAGTTCAATGCCAATTATGCAAATTGCTGCTTAGAAGGCTGAGAGTTTCATAATTATTACTTAGCTTTCTAAAGAAAATGCCAGGTTTTTAATTTTTGAGCTGTCTTTATTTTAAAAAATAATAATAATAAAAAAATAAAAATACTATTTTTACCCTGAGTTCTTTATTTCAGTTAATGATTCAAAGATAGATGATTGCAAATTGTTAACCAGAATTGAGATAAAATTGATATCTGTTAATTTGCAAATGTACTTTTTAAATAAACCCCCCAAACTTCTATGTCTCTTTTATATAAATAACAAGTTAAAAGGATTCTTTTGATGCGAAATATTTGGCAGTGTGAAGCATAAGCGTATGACATAAATATCAGAGCTGGTAACAATTCAGTGCTGTCAGATGTGGCCATTTTGTTTTTCAGCACATACTAATTTAATCTGAATTTATTGTTGGTATGTTAGTGGCATAAGTTGCATGTTTTAAGTCTCAGAGGGATGTAGTGACCAGTGTGGGGAGGACATGAACTACACTGTGATGTTCACAGCTTCTTCCAGCTGATTCTGAAAGCAGTGTTGTCAACAGTGGTAAAACCCATCCCTGATCAAAACTTTAGGTTAACCCAGAAGCATTTGGTTGCTGCCATTCAGAAATATATTAAAAGGACAGCTGCAACTCCTGGGGACCAGAGATGCTCTCTTGGAGCAGGAGATATTCCACCCTGAAGGGGGTATGGACACTGCAGATCCTGTGTGCAGCTCAGACTGGTGCAGGAGCCTCTGAGGGGCTGCAGCTGTGGGCAACTGATGCTGGGACAGGGACACACCTGAGGGACTGTGGCTCATCATCTCACTAGATGGATCTTGATGGATTTAGTATAACACACAGCAGAAGGAAGGAAAACAGAGACTGGGAACAGAGTGGGGTAGGAGTTTTTGTGAAGGATTTTTTGTGTGTGTGTGTGTCTGTGTGAGTGTGTGTTCTTTTTCTCAAAACCAAATTTGGTAAGCAGAGATTTGTGTTTGTTGACACTCCAGCAAAAGTCCCCAAATCTGTACTTCTTTGCCCACAACCATGCAGGTTGAAATAGACTGGTAGAGTTGATACCGCTGAGGTCCCAATTTTACACACAAAATTCTTTTTTTCTGTGTGTATTTGTTTTGCAATATTCCCGAAAACTATTTTTCAAATTTGTTGAGCTTTTGTGAGAAATGCTGAAGGCAGTCCACAGAGGAAAATTAACACCCATCAGAAGAAAAGTGATTCATAAACCTCTGGCTTGTGGAGTTGTGCCAGCCTGGGAGAGCTTTCAGGATTGGTTCTGATGTACATGATCTCTTACATAGGATCAAAGAAATAGAAATATATATCAAAAAGTCTGTAGTAGTAGAAAAAAGACGTTGAGCTAACATGTGATGCTATAGAGGATAATGGCAGACTGTTTTAGTCATATTTCTAATGAGCACAGCTGCAGTTTTAATTTAGAAGTTCTCCATACCCTCAGATGCTTGACATGAGGAATAATGCCAAGCTGAGGGAACTGCTGACAACATTCAGATTACAGAAGTAATAAAAAGGTCCTGAACAGATTAGGACTTTAGACAAGACACAATTTTTTTTTTCCCCAATCTGAAAAAACCCATAACACTACCTTTATAAGGAGGCAGTAAAGGAAATTAACTGTGCTGGTTTTGTTGGCAGCTTAACATCGATTTTGGTTCTTTGCTTCCTTGAAATTTTTTCTGAGGTTGTGTGCAAATATTTCCAGGTACTCTATTGTATAAATGATGCATTTCGCAGGAGTGCTGCAGAAACCAGTGAGTTTCAATCTTTGATTAGAAATGCAAAAACAGAATTTAAAAAAGAAAATAATGAAAGTGCTTTAAATAAGGAACTAATTTAGTGTTTCCATTTCACTATCTCAAAATTTGTGTCAACTGGTAGCTAACAATATTTTTTGCAGAGAGTAATGGCAACCAAGAACAGAAACAGATGCTTCATTTCACAAAAATGGGAGTTTTTGAATGCCCCCATGTTACAGGATCTCTGATGATACCCTTCTGTCTCTGTGTTAAGATTCAATTCAAATCCATTTAACTATAAGCCTGTGTTTTTAAGGGGGCCTTGGCTGAACATGCTGTCCTTGAGGCACATGTCACATCTGAGCCAGTGCAAACTGCAGCTCCTGCAGTCCATGAGTCGCTGCTTGAACACGGGAGGTGCTGCTGCAGGTTTGCTGGCACAACAAGTAGGAATTACTGTAACTTGCCACAGCTGTGTGATATTGCAGTGTTAATCCTCTTCTCAAGAATCAGTCACTTGGCTGAGTGTTGAGGCCACAGTGTTCTGCAAGGAAACGGGTTTGCACAGAGCTGGAGCTCTGTCAGCCTGTGTTGGAAACCAGTCAGAGAGAGGTGTGTTGGTGGATGGAAATATATGAGGGAAAGTGGTTTTCCCATCAAGAAGATTTTCATGTTTGGCTTTCTTCCACAGATCTGTGTGTCAGATTTTGCAAAGAAAAAAAAGGGCCCTAAATATTCACCCATCTGTGTTCTCTAGCATTCTTCTTGCTCACTAGACATCTCTGTGTAGGTCTCTTTGACTAGATGTGATTATTTTGATAAAAAATAGTGAAAAGAGAGGAATTTCTCTTCTTGATGTTAAGAAATAGTACCACCACACAACTAGTGGTGCAGCCATTCTCCTGTTTTCTCCTACTTCTTTTGGGAACTCTCTGGAGATCCTGAGCCTTTGAGGGAGAGATACATATTCAGCTCCAGCTGGAGAATTGTCAGAGAATGCTATATCTACATAACACTTTTCTGTCATGAACTTATAAAGAGAAAGGCATTTGACCCCAAAGCAAAAACAAATTAAAGGGTCAATGACAGAAATACCTTCATGAGAAAAAGCCAAAACTTCTGGTCATGCTGCCGTCTGCCCAGACAACAATAAATGGGAGTGCATCCATGCCTAGGAAGAGGACGTGGATGGTCATTAAAATGCTAAATTGTTGCAGATAGTACTTTTCATTTAACTGAATCTCTAACTCTCTTATCCAAGAGATCTGGAGATCAGGGAAGGTCAAGACTTCCCAAAGCAACCAGGCCCATTCGAACAGACTGCAGTTTGGGCATTGGTACTGTGCACTCGGTGAAGGAGAAGTTCAGCCACCCTGAAAGCACTCTGTTCTCTTCATTTTTGCACCAGACACAAAAATGTGCTCCTCTAGATACCAGCTGTCTGCTGCAATACTTAATAAAGCTGTGATCTTTCCTTAGGATTAATGCTACATACAAGCAGTTGTCAAATCTGAAGGATTTAACATTTTTAAAATCTTCAGTTTCTGCATAAAATTCTCAGTCATGGCTCGTGGTGTTTGCTCCCTTGCATTTTCTGTAACTTGCTATCTGCTCATAAAGTTCTCCTACCCCTGCTGTCCTTTATTTCAGGCTCTCTGCACAAAAGAAGTTAAAATATTCAGACATTGCACAAAAAAAATGTTTATAATAGTGGAAGATACCAAGACAGTAACTAAAACAATAGGAAAGATGTATTATCTCTAAGGTGCATTAATAAATGTAATATTAAATAAAGCTGAACCTTCAAGAGGTAAATATTTAAATCAAGACAGAGATGGCTCAAATTGTATAAAGTTTTGAGGAAGTATGGAGTTTTGTTGAACTGAGTCCTGCAGTGTGAAAGGTAAAATTTGCATTAAACTTTATGCAGATTTCTCTATATCATAAAACTGAATAGAAATAAAAAAAGATGTTTTGCTTTGCTATGTAAACTGGAAGCCAATGCAGCACTCAAAGGGCTTGACTGACTGTTGTTTGCCCTGCATGCCTGTTATAAATGTTGCCAAGAGAATAGCAACACTTCATTTCTTTTAGTCTGTCCAGACCCTTCTGGATAAGACACTTGTGAAAAAAAAGCCTCCCTAGAGGAAAAGGAGGGCGACAACATTCCAAAACTCTGAGCAGAATCATTTTCATCCTTGTTAACGTGAGAACTAAGCCCAGCACGTTCTTCAGCTTATTATTATCATTTCCCTTAGAAACTGCAGAACTATAGCCCATGTGAAGAAGAGAGCTTTTACCCAGAGAAGGCCTGGCAAGTCCTCAAAGAAAACTGAAAAGGGAACACAGGCTTCATCTCTATCCCTGCAGAAGGCCATGGACTATTTAGGGACCTCTGTGGAGCATCTTGCTGCAGAGAGGCATGATGCAGATAGAGCAGCAGCAAAGAGCTGTGCTGGAGCCCCTTCTGTTACAAATGTTAAATATTGCCTTCAAAAAGTGTGGAAATGATTCCTTTTTAATAATAATCTTTTCCACAACATTCCCTCTTAGTGCCTTCAGAGAGATGGAGTAAGGGGCTGTTTCAAGAACATCACCTCCTAGGATTTCCTGAATACCCCTTTGTCTGACCATGCCTCTGTTCTCCTGATTTTAATTTTTATCATTTGTTTAATTGTCACTCTTTTGTTTCAAGAGTAATATACCAGTTTTTTTATTAATGCAATAGGATTCTATTTCTGAAAGAGTTGTTTGAAAAGATCAATATTTTACTATTATTTTTCAATTTGAGCAAGCAGATAGCAGATGTTCCTTACTCACAGCCATTTTTGCTCAAGTGGGAATAAAAACCCTCTCTGTTTTTTTTTTTGTTTGTTTGTTTGTTTTTTGTTTTGTTTTTTGTTGTTTTTTTGTTTGTTTGTTTGTTTGTTTTTTGTTTTTTTATTGCCTAGAATTTCTTCTTCCTTAATCCCAAGTCTTACGAAAAAATACTGCTGCATTCATCTATCATGCAGGGCTCTTAATTAGAAATGTATTAAATTTTAATAATGTTATGATCTACACATTAATGAAGGTACAATGCACACTGTGATTCTTGCACTTGTGAGTGCTTACTGAGGGACAAAGTTTACCAACCTTTCTTATCCTGGATATCATTAAAGTTGCCTAAAGCTTCTGGTCTGTGGTGTGTGAAAATTTTGGGCTCTAATGCAAGCTCTGAGTTGCTCTTGAAATGCCCCACTGTTAGATTTCGTCCTGCCCAGTTAATTTTCAGTTACCAGACCTGTTTTTCTAAATACATCATCATACACTTTTCTGGATCAGCTGCCCTCTAGCTCCACTACACTGACTTGCTGTTATTTTCCACAGGAAGACATCAGGACTGTCAGCATTCTGGAGGAAGATTACTGCTGGCCTTTCAGGCTTAGTCAAAAGGAGTCTCTATGATCATCCCGTCTGTAATCTCTAAACAGCCTGTCACGGTTCAGCAGGGTATAATAGAACATTATTATCTAATAGCTACTGCGTTCAGGTATGACCTTGCTAAGAGTTCAACAGTTTTGCATTAGATGTTTGATTAATTTTCACGTTAACCCACATCACACAAATCTTCAAAAGATCTTCTCAAAGACTCAAAATAAACACTTTTTGAAAATAAGGCAGTTGATCAAAATTGACCACTGCTTCTTTTGAGAGTAATCAAATGAAAATTTGTGGGTAAAAGGCATCCTGTACAGGCAGCAAGATTGTTTGATATTTTAAATGAAAATCTATTTATTAATAAAGAATTTGAAGTATTTCATTCTGCTAAATTCAAATCAGAAAAAGCCCTTCATGCACAAGTAATAATGAGGAAAGAACACTTTTTGCCTTGTTCATCACATTACAAAAATATGGTAAAGACAGTAGTTTTGCATGCCAAAGGTGGTTTGGACTTCAGAATTTTTGTGAATTCAGATTCAGTTTATGCACAAAATAAAGCACAATTTTTACTTGCCTCATATTAAATATTATCTGACAAATCAAGTATTATTTGATTGAAGAAAAATGGTCTGCAGCTTAAATAGAAATGAGAGATTTTGCTGTCATAGCTTTTAGTAAAAAACAGCGCTTCATTTCCAAAACCATTCTGATACAGAAGGAAGAGTCAGATCCTCTAAATCCAGAAAAAATCTCAAAGAAATCTTCCTAGATTTGGGGGTTTTGCGTGAATAGAATACATACATACATACAAACGTACATACACACATATATAAATATATAATGTAAAAAACATCAAAGAAACCTTACCTAAAGAATTTTTTCCAAGAAATTAAAATACTTAATAATGTGCTAATTTTCCCCCCATCCCCACTCCTGTGGATTAGAGTGACAGCATTTTTAGTCATAAAGAGACTGACCCTTCAGGTTTATCTCTGAACAAAATCATAACAGTAATATGTGTGTGTGCATGTATGTTTATTTTAATATTGTTATGCAGAATTAGAAATTCTGAGTTACTATGGGAAGTGGTTTTCTTGGCACTTCCATCTCGGCCAGAGCCAAGCATAAGAGTAATTGCACAGATATTGTGCAGCTCTTTTGTTTAGTTTTCCAGGGATAGTTCTAAGAAACACGCAGGTTTGAAAACAGGATTAGTTTCTGATGGGAAATGGCCCTGCAGGGTGGCAATAACAGAGACGCAAAACTCGGGAGCGCTCGGCGGCAGAGCGCGAGTGCCGCCCTGAGGCCACGGAGAGTCCGTGTCTGCTGCTGCTGCTGCTGCTCCTGGTGCTGCTGCTGCTGCTGCTGCTGCTGCTGCTGCTCCTGGTGCTGCTACTGCTGCTGCTCCTACACCTGCTACTGCTGCTGCTGCTCCTGCACCTGCTCCTACACCTGCATCTGCTGCTCCTGCTCCTGCTGCTGATCCTGCCACCCCACTGCAGGAGCATTCCCGCAGTACCCGGGGCTATCCCATTGTGCACATCTCCCAAGAGCAGCACAGATTTTTGAAGGATCTTTTCCACCCCTTAGCATCCTTGTGTTTGCTTTATGTGGATGATGCAAAGAGGGCGCGACTTTTAAACTTTTCACATCTCTCCATCTTATCAGGCACAGAAGAAAACAGTGCTTCAATGTTGTGCTTCTGCAGGGTGGGGAAAAGGGGCCTTTACGGTAGTTTAAGGTAACATATGCAGGTACTTAATTTTTTATGAAATGTGAAATACTTCACATCAGAAGACAAATAATTATCTTCCAGAAACTCTGGCTCCCTGATTTCCAAACTCTTGCTTTCCAAACTTAGCAGCACAGCAGAAACATCAAAGTGACCAAACAACTGCTGCAGGTTGCTCACAATCCACATTTACAAGTATATCTCTGCACCTCACCTAAGTTAATCAAAACTTAAAATGTTAGATGTTGAGCCTTGTTTCTAAATTATATGTCCTTTCTTAGCTGAATAATATAAAAATGTGCATGCAAATACTTCTACAAAACTGATGATAAATAGTTGACAATACACAGCTATAAGAAACCATAAATCACAGAACTATTTAAATTCAGTAATACCTTTAAGACCATTGAGTCCAACCATATACCTAACACTGCCATGTCCACCACCAAACCACCATGTCCCTAAGTGTCTCATCTACACTCTAAGGGTGCCCTGAACTCACATCTACATGTGGTGCTTTATAAAGGGAGAATGTAGTCCTGAAAGGATTTTATATTTCACATGAGGATATTTTTATAATCAGTCTGATTAATTTGTTTTTATACACTTGCAGAAAAATCTAGGAAATCTTCATTGCGCAATATTTCCCTATTGAAGCATTTTTTTGGTTTCTATGTCTGAATGGGGACATATATCCTCCTACATTAATAATATCTATTTTGTAGAGACTGTGTATTCTTTTAATTGAAAAAGTCTTCAGAACAATAGATAGATTTAATTATTTTTCAAAAAATATAGACAGGTAGCCTAGAAGATAGTTGTAGGTCTCATCCAGCTTAAATATTCTATTCTATTCTATTCTATTCTATTCTATTCTATTCTATTCTATTCTATTCTATTCTATTCTATTCTATTCTATTCTATTCTATTCTATTCTATTCTATTCTATTCTAGTCTAGTCTAGTCTAGTCTATTCCATTCCATTCCACTGAATAGTCTTTTCACGATAAGCCAGTTTATTTTTAAGAAATATGATATTTCATACGCTATTTTTAAATTTGAGTTAAGATTAGATTTAAGGAGATTCTGACTCACTTCTAACTTGGATTTTTTTCCCCACTTAATATTTTATTTCCTGGTCTATACTGTGGGAAAGAAGGCCCTACAGTTAAACCCAGTATGTTTGCAAAATTAAATATAAGTAAAATATAGCATAGTTTCCTTTCTTTACCTACTTTCAGTTCAGCTATGTGGCTTTAACATAAGTTGTCACCACGTGTTCCTAAAGAAATATTGCTTATACTGTTTCCAGGGTATCCAGGATCTCACATTTGCAAGATATGTATTTAAAAAAGAGAAACATAATATCCCAGTTAGAGGTGCTGGTGAGAACATTTACTTTATATTTCTACCTTTTCCTCACTTGTTACTCTCAGCTGGCCACGCATTTTTGGTTTTGTGAGAGTATTAGAACTCTTTTACATTTCTGAGATCTAAAATGGACTGAAAGATTTAAACTTTTCATTTGCAAAAGCAGGGACATAAAAGTATAAATAGAAACACAGAACCAAGGAGTAGTTGAGGTTGGAAGGGATTTCTGGAGTTCCTCTAATACAAGCACCAGCGCAAAGCATGGTCAGCTAAAGCAGAGAGCTCAAGACTGTGTCCAGCCAGGTTTTGATTATTTCCAAACATCAAAAATCTTCAATGTCTCTATTGGTACAGGTTCTTAAAAGTATTCAACCACCTTTACACTAAGAAAAAACTATGCTTTTACTAAGTCTAAATGGCATTTCTTTATTTCTGTTTGTTCTCACTGCCTCTTGTCTTTTCACTGCACACAACTCAGGATTCTGGCTATGTCATCTTTATCCCCTCTCACTGGATATTTATTTACATTTGCAAGATCCTTCTAAGCCTTCTCTTCTGCAAGCTAAACAGCACAAACTCTCTCAGCCCTTCCTTGTGCGACAGATGCCTCAGTCCCTTCATCATGGGATCATAGAATATCCTGAGCTGGAAAGGACTCAAGATGGTATCAAGTCCAACTCCTGGCCTACACAGGATAACCCCCAAAATCACATATTTATATTCATATAAATGTGCTTTCAATGGACTCGCACCTGTATCTTCATCTGCTCCTTTGCAGGGAAGGCCAGTGCTCAGAACATGCCTCATGAGTGCTGGGTAGAGAGGCACGATTGCCTCTCTGTCAATCTGTTGTTGACTCTTTTCCTGAGGTAGATCATGATGCTGTTGACATCCTTTGGTGCAAAGGCACGTTGCTGGCTCATGTTCAAGTTTACCACCCTAGCTAAAGTCAAGACAAATAACATCCACTGCTGTCTTCTTGTCCTTAAAACCACTCGATGTGGAAAGGTATCATGTTGGTCAGGCATGGTTTTCACTTCATAAACCCATGCTAACTTCTTTCCTTTATGCCCTGAATACATTTGGCAGCAGTTTTTGGGATCATTTTCTCCATCACCTTCTCAGTAACTGAGGTAAATCTGAACAACCTGTAAGTCCCCAGATACAGCTTGTCACTGCTCTTTAAGAGAGGAGTAACATTTACTTCCAGGGGTGACACGTACTTTCTTCTGGTCCTCAGGAACCTTCCCTAGTTTCATCCATTGGTACATCCCCTCACATCCCATGGACTTGCAAACGCCATTTGATTAAATGTTGCCTAACCTGATCCTCCTTCATGGGTAAGTCTTCCTTGCTCCAGGCTTTCCCAGGTACCTCAGGGGCCTGGATACCTGAAGCCTGGGCTTACCAGTGAAGTGCAAGGCAAAAAAGGCATTAGGAACCTTGAATGTGACCCTCTTAACAGTTTTTAAGGCACCATGCCCTTTGTCACCAGGACCCTATTCCATTCAGAAGTGGGTCTACATTTCTTGTAATCATATCTTCATTTTTCTAAATGAAGATAAATTGATAAAAACCATTCTCCCACCTCTTTGCATATTTCATGAGATTAAACTCTAGAAGTGTTTGTCTTGCCCATCTTTGGGCAGACATCTCAGACTGTTTTTATATTCCTCCTGTTTTACCTGTTCTTGCTTCCACCTCTTCTATGATTTCCTGTTATGCCTGAGTTTTTTCAGGATGTTCCTGTTCATCCATGTAGGACTCCTCCAAACTGCCTTTGCTTGATTTTCTGCACATGAGGATGACTCATTCTTGACTTGGAGGAGGTGATCCTCAAAAATCAACCAACTCTCCTGGACTGCTTTTCTCTCCAGGACAGTATCACATGGTATTTCTCCAAGCAGATCCTGAAGAAGCCAAAATCTGCTCTCCTGAAGCTGAGGGTTGTGGTCATACTGTATTACTATGTGCAATCCTGCTCTCTACCTTGATCATTCTCCTATGGTAAAAAAAATACTTGGAACAGAGGGCAGCTGTATCTCATGATGTTTACTGCATATATATATATATATGACATAATAATAATAATATTAATAATAATATTTTTTTTATATCAGATTTATCTATTTTAAGACCTTTGATTCATCTACAATTCAACTACCTTAGTACAAGCTAAGGAGACTTCCATACTTTAATAAAGAATAAAGATTGCATCCATGGTAAATGATGGATGAAGGAAAAGTCTTTTATATAATTTTACATCCCATTTACTTAAATCTCAATTCCATTTCAAAAGTGGAAACCTAAACACAGATGTCAGTCAAAAAAGATTGCCTTTCTCCTTAAAGTGCTGAGTGTATTTTTGGCAGCCTGATGCTGAGACCCATCTATAGAAAGTTGAAGCTGATGCTTTTTCCTCACTTTCTACCTTCTTGACTTTGGACACAACTTGCATTTTGTTCATCCTGGTAACACAAGGTGAGTGCAGAGAGCACACATATCATATATGTCAGAATAAGCTTCTCTTCTGAGCTTAGAGCAGAGCAGGGACATTGGCTGCTCTAAGTAGTTAACAATGATTATGCCATAAGGATACACCAGTAGGTAACAGAAGAGATGAAATTTTATTTTACACTGATCAGGTTTGTTTCCTGCCTGCTTGGACAAGCATGTATAAATGTACTTTAGGAAATAGAAATAGAAAATAGCCAGAGGAAAGTTTAAAAAATCCCTTTCTTTCCTCTCTCTTTTTCACTGTCAAGGACGTAGGAAAGTCAACAGGAGAAAAAGAGAAGTCTAACTTCAGACAATGACAAAAGCTTTGTTTAAGGATGCTTCTTTTATATCATCCCTTTCCAAAGTACTAGGCAAAACTGAGGAGAGAATGTCATTCCTCCCATCCCACACCAGAAATTATCAAAAGCCAGAACCCAGGGAGGTCAGGAGTTTCAGCACAGCTGGCCAAGAAAATTGTTAAGTCACAGATAATCAAGAGGTTTTCCAGAGCTATAGAAAATTGCTACAGAGCTGTGAAAGAGCAAAAGAGATGGGAAGCAGGAGGCCAATAACAATGAGAGAAGAAACAGAAAACCTGGTTCTAAGCAAGAGAAAAGCCTTGGCAGACATCAAGAGAAGGAGGACAAACTTCAGTGTTATGACACAAATCAGGATAAATCAAATATTCAAAATACTCTGTCTACTTCAGACACAAACTTAGACATGACCTAGTGAGAGGATACTGTTCAAATTTGGAAATCCTTGCAGCTATACAGTTCATGGATTGCAATGTTTCCAGAGAGAAACAATTGGCTGACGGATAGAACCAAGATGTAAAATCAAAGGACGTTGGTTATCCCTCTTTTCAGCACAAGAGGAAACATTCTGAAAGATAGAAGGTCTGTTTCCTGCATATTTTGCTCCACAACTTATGTCAAGCAAAACTCTGTAGATATACTGGCTAGGATCATCTCAAGGAACTGGACTAAATCAGAAAGGAGCCCTTAACTCACCTCCCCATTAGAAAATATAGCTATGACCATTTCCTTCCCTTTTTTATATTTTCCTATATATTGATAAGAGAAATGCTTCCTGGCTCAGCTGGAAGTGTGGCTGGACAGATGAGGGATAGGATGGACTCTGAATTAATAGCTTTCCATTAGTTACTGACAGGTGAGAATCTCAGAGCACTGAGCCTGCAGGAAGATATGCAATGCAGGAATCAGACAGGGTCTTTTTTCCTGTGACATTGTTGGGAATACAGGGAACAAACTTCATAGGATAGCCGTGGGAAATACAATATGACTGTAAATGATGGACATGGAGAGAAAATAAGTGTCCTGCAGACTCTTTGTACTAAAGGCTAAAATTTTGTCCCAGGTCATCAGAGAAAGGAAACAAAAATCCGAAGCTGTTACTCACCAGAATTATAATATGATCATACAGTTTGGGAAATGAGCTGTCTCTCTCTTGCAAACTGGTCAGAAAATCATTGACAGGTTTGCAGACCATTGGGGGCTGTGTTTCCCCCTGCCTTGCATGGATGGTTCTCTGAAGCTTCCAGCAAGCACCTCCAGGGAGCACTACAGCCCGAGGTCTCAGGAGCAGCCCCCGCACATCCGCTCAGGTACCGGCGCAGGGAAGCCTTTCCCTGCTGCATTCCTGTGCCACAGCTCTCCCACGGCACTTGTGGCACTCTCGCTTGGACTAATACCTGCTGGGACAAAAGAATAGGCTGCTGGAAGGCACCAGGGGAAAGACAGGTTGTGTGGCGAGAGCAGGATTATTTAAGGTCTTTGCAAGAGGAAGATGAGACAACTCTAGAGCACAAGATGGCTAGAGAGCCTTCAAAAAGCCAGGGAAGGAAGGCACTGCTGCTGGCATGGCCTCGTTGACAGCTTGAAGATAAGTGCTTTGAAAAAATTACCTCATTGCTAGAATACAGCCAGTGCTGGTGTGTACCCTGCTACTATTACCAGATTTTACTGGCAAATATTTTCTCAATGAGGCAGCTACATGCAGCGGTGGCAGCATCCCAGCCAAAGGCAGCTGAATCAATCTGCACTTGTTTTGTTTAGTTTTGTCTGCATTGACTTCAATTAGCTTTGCATTCTATTGTTTTCATGTTAAAAGTGCATCTGGTCTCACAAAACATTACCAAGCTGGGTTTTTCTTAGGGGAAAAACAATGATAAGAAAGAAAATCTCAGAAAAATTCATAAGAATAGTGAATTGTATTTTAAACACAAGGTAAGGAAAACTGTGTAATGCCTGATAATAATGAAATAAATTTACAATGTTTCAGTTAGAGTTTTATTACTGGCAATCATATCAGCTTTAGAGACAAAGAAAATTAAAGGCGTGTAGTTTTAGGGTGGATAATTAGTATCTGCCAGAATTAGCTGTATGAGAAATGAAACAATATATACTGCATCTTAGCTGTAGTTGCATTAAATTATTTTGGTTTGTGCATTTGCAATAAATCTTCCACAAACTCTTCAAGGAATAACTTGCTGCCTCTTTCTTTCTTTAAAAATAATCTGGTTTCATTTGTAACATAAAAGTAATATACATCCTTTTAGTTTCAACTAAACTAGCAGCTGACTCTAATTTTTGTGTTTGTAGAAGTAAATGAAAACAATACAAAATATGCTCTTCAACTGCTTTCCATGGTATTGAGTGCTACTCTCCTGACATCATGGGATGAGCTCAGTTGTTTAGAGCATGGTACTAATAACACCAAGGCTGTGAGTTTGTCCCTGCATGGACCATTCACTTTATGGATGGTTTTGATGATCCTTGTGGGTCCCTTCCAACTCAGACTGTTCTGTGAATCTGCACCAGCATACTACTTAGAAAAAATAATTCTTACATAAACCGTATTGTACTTATAATATAACTGCAGAATTGGTGATGTTAGAATGGACACCAAATGAACAAAAGCATAAAGTGACGCTTCTAATGTTCCAGCCTCAGTGTAAACGCTGTTGATTTAAGACAGCTCTTGTACAAATGATGTAAGATCCTTTTCCAAGAGTGTGCTCTGACTGCTCCATGTAAGGATATTTGTGAGTCCTTGTTGGTGTGATGACTTTCAGGACTCCAATCTCTTGCTGTTCTGCTGGGGTCTGGCTCTTTTGATTTGGTATTGTCTTCAGCTCTGGTAATTTGCTGATTATTTTTTTTTTAAGATTTTTTACTCATTTGTAAAAGCCAGCAGAACTTTTCAAGGACATCTCATTTTAATGAGATGATTTTACGCATAGGAAATCTTTTTTTCTTAGGTAATTTGTTTAACAGTGGAAAAAGCTGGAAATATCACATGTTAAATGAAAAGCATTTGGCTTTCTGTGCAGTGGTTAAAGGAACAGTTACACAATTTTTCCTCCTATTTCTTCATGTTATTTTAGGAGAAAATATAAAAATATGCTATTATTTTGCTACAAGGGGTTTCTCTGCTGAGTTCTGTGAATGACTTAATACCCAAATGGGAAAAGTCACGTGGTTCAGACTCTGCAAACATTGGCAATTATAGCATTCAAAACACGAACGTGATGTGAAAATGCAGTGATCTTCCCCATTACATGAGTAAAAATGTATTTTTTTTAAAAGCAAAACCATTGTTCTTCTTGAGCTTAATATGGAACACTAGAAATGAGTCCATAGTTCCAAAACTTGTTATGCTACAACTCAAACTCATTGTCAGAATTTCAGACCAGACAACAGAGGAAATTAAGTTATTGTCACTTCTCGACTTGCCATGGAGTTAGAGCTTAGCTAGATTTTTGATATTTGCATTATAGATTTCTGTTGGAAAAAAATGTACTATTCATCCATCCATTTATTAATCTATCCTTTCATCCATCCCAGAATTAGATCTAACAATTTGGCAGAGGAAGTCTGCTGATGAAAGCTAGCTGAAATTTCTGTTATTTCCCTTTTGTCCTCAAACTGATACTGTGAGAAAAAATGCTGAAGTTTCTGTTATGCTCTTCTCTCTCCTTCTCATGGAGGGCCCTCTATCTTCCCCTTTCCTGCTGGGTCTTTGGAAACAGAGTGGTGATGCTGATGTTCAGGGTTAGGAAACAGTAAAAAATTCTTCCAGATTGGGCCATATTTTGAAGCTACAGTTGTTGGAGTTGTTTGGGCAGTTTCCTCACTCCCCAAGCAGCAGCTAATACTTGTTCCAGGCTCAGATTTACAATCGAAGTGAATGGAAATTTTTAATGAGGAAATGAAACTTTTTCCTTTTCTTACATTACAGTTTTAAACTTTTTAGGGAAAATATGAAAACAAATTGTTTGGTAAATGCAGAATTAAAGGGATTAGAATGTCCGGTGCATTTTAAAGCTTCTTTAATTGTAGATTGTTGATTACCAGCTGTATGTCTTACAAAATTCTTTAACCAGTATTAATCTTACAAAAAGTACAACGAATTGGGAAACAATGGGGAATATAACACTTACATGCAACACTGACAGCTGTGAATAGCAAGAATTGTTAAACCTCAAGTAACCAGATCATGCAGTCAATTCCAGCATCCCTGGGCTCTTTTAATTCTTTTCATGAAGCAAACGTATGCATTCTTTTAATGCAAAGTTATATGAACAAGACTGTCATTTCTCCACATGGTCTCATAAAAAAAATGACTGATTAAAGAGATCCCAGATGTACAGAATGAACTGGAGCATGCAAATATTCATTTAAAACACTTACAGAAATTTTAGAAAAGTGTGTTTTAGAAGGTAACTAGTCCCCAAAATAAAAAGAATACAATCTAGAATATATTTTACATAGACACAGGGGAAGATCTCTATTAGTGGTGCATTTCACCCATGTATATTCTTTAAATATCCTTTATGTAATAATAGTAAAAATAAATGTATTATTAAGGAAGAAAAACACAGCAACAGTTTTATGATTACTCATAAAATCACTGAAACAGTTTCATTGTTTCATCATCTCAATTTCCAAGGTATAGGCTGTCAGCAGTTGGCTTGGGATCCCCCAGTGTAGGTACTTTATAGTAGGTACTTGAAGGAGTGGAGTCAACCCTTGTTATGGTGCACCCTTAAAGCTGACACTGGCTGCTGAACAATGCAGCCTCTGAGCACATTCTGGGTCTTCTTATGTTCCTCCATAATGTCAATGAACTTTCCCCAAGAGGCAGATACATATGAGCGTAGCCACTCATTTGGGTTTTCAGACGTGTTTTCCAGATTAGTGTATTCTGAATTCATAGCAGTACATGAACATGAAATGCAGATGGAGGTTTTTTCTCTCCCACAGCTATCCAACTTTTGAATAATTAACAATTTAGTAGGTGCCTCAATAAATCGAGTTTGTACAGCTGTGTGAAGATTTCTGCAAATATAGGTTTTCAGGTTTTTCTGTGTTCCTGATCATTGAATTAGCCATCCATGATAGGAGTTAACTATTTTGTTAATGAATATTGTGACCTCAACTGACTTTCTAGTAGGTTATTAAAAGTGTATCCTCTTCCTTCTGTTTGAAAAACAGCAGACCAAGCTTTTTATTTACCATCACTTTTCAGGACCCAGGACTTTTGCTGACAAAAAGAATGAAAATGCAAAATACTCTGGCAATTTTTCAGCCTAAATTGCTACTCCACTCTTATGAGGACCTGTTCAATAGAAGAGTCAATGTGCTCCTCAGACACTTTAGGGAAAATATTGTAAAGAGGACTCGCAAAAGGATAAGAAAACTCTCAAGTAATTCTGTCAAGATATGGCTAAGTTGCTTTATGTTACTGATGAAAAGAAATATTTGCTCTTTTACAAATTAAAGAAACTACAGATGGAAAAGTCACTAAATTTACAACAGATTTTAGTAATGCTGGTAATTAGTGTAATTTTTATATATAATTCATTGCATCTGTTCAACTCAGACGTTAGCTAGAGCTCTGTGAATAAATGTCGTTTTTGTGTCAGGTTTGGGGACAATATATGACAATTTTGAGAAACACTAAGTGCAACTGTAAATTGATATAAAATTTAAATTTGAAGAGTCAGTATTTTGGAAAAAAAAAATCATGGGGATTTTCAACCGTTAAAGCCATCTTGGATTGTAAAAAAAAAAGGAAAACCAAAGCATTTATTCAAAAAATTGACAATAAATGACTTTTTAAAGCACTTTCCCTTCAGTTCCTGTATGAGACAAATGATTTTTCTTGTTGGCATTAGGAAATCTATGAAGCTAAAAACACATCTAGTTCTAGTGTTAATGGCTATTCCGTATTAGTGTTCTCCAACATGGGAAATGATCAAGAGGAAGGAACTTGTTTCAGGAGCTATAAACATATCCAGATTGGACGGTGCTGCAAGATATCAGTGGCTGGTTCAGAAAATGTTTCCTACTGCTTCTGGACTCAGACATGCCAGGAGGACTGGCTCCTTAAATTTAATAAACCACTGAAAAATTGGTTAACTGTCCAGAAAATCTCCCTGGCCAACACAGGACCAGGTGCTGATGAATTCTCTGTGTATCATACATGTATCACATTCAGTTAGATATATCCAGCTTATTCACATTGCAATGTTTAATATAAGTTTTGTGCAAACTAGGTGTAAGATCCTTACTTCCAATGAATTTATATAGTTCCAGTCACCAGGCTTTGGAACAGAAAGCAAGTGTGAAGTTGCCTACAGTTTTTTTCTGATCATGCCAGCATATTCTTTGTGATTTACAAGTCTAAAGAGAGTTTTCTTTGTTTATGGATTTTTTTTTTTTCAGTTTGTTCTGACATAAGAGAGGAGTTAAACTGTCACATTACAAGAGCAGAAAAAAGCCCCACATGATTTACAAAACAATCCAAATAAAACAGTATGCCTATAAATCACAGCTCTTAAAAAATGTTGTTCTGCACTTCAAAGACTGTTGAAAAAATAAATGAACTTTATAAAATACTTTAAATTTTTGTGACAAATTGTTGGGGAACATCTGTTTTAACATCTTCGAATAGTAATACTTTGCATTTTTTCCAGTAGTTCCTCCAAAGATTTAAAGGTGCTTTGCAAATAGCTGTCTTAGTAGTTAATGAGTGTATATTGCCTAGATTTTGTTTCTGTCTTTGTAATTTTAAAAAAATTCCATGATATTTTAAAAATGTTCAGCTTCCTTTTGTTTAGCATGGGATGATTTAAGAGCCCCAGCTTTCATTTGTTAAAAAAAGAGAAGGGTTGGGATTTTTGTTTTTAAGGTAGTAGGGCACATGAGATTTAAGTCTATAATTTTTACTGGTTTCATTATTTGGGTCTCAATACCTATGCACTTACTGAACACTTTTGAGATGGCATTTTTCCAGGTCAATTTAACATGTGTGTTCTTCTCTTAGTCTGAAAACTTGTTCCTTATCAGGAAACAAAACATATCTGGTGCTTGTTTTCCATGCATTTCTATACATTAATACAAAATTCCACAATAACTTTACTATCTCTTAACAGAATGGGCAACTCTGTTTAGTTCGTAGCAAAGAAAGAGAGATTCCCTTCACATGAATTTCTTTATCTTGCCAATTATCCTTAAGTACCAGATTTTCCTGCTACTAATTACAGGAGTACACTTCCCTGAAGTGGGATGCTGTTATGGTTCTTTCCGCTAAATGGGCTTTAGTTTATTATGAAGGGAAAAAAATAATAAATTCATAAATAAAACTCTAAACTTAGGCTTGGATTTACATCTAATCTACAAAAGGCCTTTAATGCATAGGCACATGTGTACAGTACTCAACACAGGCTGAGTTTGTCAATGTCCCTCTCTGGGTTTGAATTTAGTGGTTAGAGATGAAATCTAGACAAGTTCTCAGATGGTTCATAGGATAGGTAGATAGACAAAGTGCATTGGGATGAGTAGCTCTGCAACACTGTATTTTTTATTTTTTCCGTGTGTTTATCTGAAGTCTGTCTTCTATTCCTCCATAATATGTGAATGAGATGGAAAATATGAAATGAAAAGTAGCATTAAAAATCTGACATACTATAAGATTTCATAGAATTGATGATCAGAATATTGGAAGTATTTCTTATAGGTCCATCCCCAGTCTCATCAGTGAAGGACTAGAATATTCTTCAAGATGACGATACCTTTTTTTGTAGTTCAGTATTCAAATATGCCAGAAGAAGGATACTGGTTGAATATTCCTTTTTAGATTGCCTTTTTACCCTGTTTATCTGTAGTTTTAATATCAAAATCTGTAGTGAATATTTGTAAATAGATGTTGCTGGGAGACAGAGATGAGTGGGAATCATAAAAGTAGTCATGGTTTGTGGAAATATTGCATAAGAACAGAACTAGTGCAAATTTGGAAATTTCTTAAGAGTTTGTGGTACTAAAGCCTACCTCAATGAGAAATTACTTTAATTTACAGTTTAAGAATAATCTGAACCTAAAGCAAAAGGAATTATTCTTACAATAAAAATGATGGTGCTAAAGTTGTCTTCTAACATCCCATTTCAATAAAGCAGTGCCATTTGCCTGTAAGAACTAGGTCTGCATTAAGTCTGCATTCAGTACTCCCTGGTAGTTTTAGTTTAGAGGGTTCTTTAATAATCATGATTCCTTATAACTTCTTAAGTACATTCAAATCCTAAGAATGTTTCCAGATACAGTTACATTTTTATCTGCAAAATGAAAGCCAAAGTTATTGTTGACAAGTAGAACTCTTTCCTATTCCCATCAAAACATTAATTTTTCTAGTCTCTGTGTCCAAATGTCCCATTGCAGGCCATGATTTGGAGGGCCAGATGGAATGCTGAGGCCATCCAGCAGTTTATAAACGAACGTTTAGTGTATAATAGTGCTTACTTTTATCTTGAATTCCTGGAATTTCCTATGTCTCCAAATCAAACACTTCAGTTCCTTAGTGAACTTAACTAATACAGTTTGTAAATACAGGAAGATTGTCACCATCTGTATACAGTGAGGAAGATGATGTTGAGTGTTAAGTCATGTTGAAAATAAACTTCTGCAATGGGAACTTCTTGTATCTATTTGTAGCATTCCCCTCTTTCAGAGGGAAGGAACTGTGATAAAATACACAGCAATAATGTTCTTGGGGATTCTCAGTTGTTTTTCAATATAGATAATTTTATTGTCAGCTCTAAAACAGAAAAAGCCTTTAATTATCCTCCTGAAAGAAACAGTTTTTGTATGGCTCTAACCTGTTGTATATAATTTCATTACAGCAGTGATTATTCTGTCTGTAATAACTTTGTCTCTGAATGATTCTCTCCACCTGTAAGAACAACATCCACACTCCGCAGATGAAATGCACAGCTTGTGTCAGTTCATCTTTCGGCACTCATCTTATTTTTGTGTAGATGCCTTGAACTTGTCATCATAAGTGAAATAAATACACATTCTTTGGCTCTTAACTAAAGCTTTGTTGAGGAATTTCTTCTCCTGTGACTTTGACAACCTCCCTAGCTAGCTAGCTGCATGGTTTCAGTATTATCACTCTTTTCTGTAATCTTGAATTCTATTTTTTGACTTCCATTTATATATTTAGTTAGTTTGTACCTTTCAATTTTTAAAAAAATTAATTCAGTGTGTCTTCCAATGTCAGTATAAACCTTTCTGTTGTCTGCATTGGGCACTGCACTGGGATCTTTCTAACATTCATGTGGTGTAAGTAGTCTGCCATGGCATTTTGCGTTGGTGGAGTATTCTTGGAGTGTTTGACTAGTTTCAAAGTCCTAAGGACAGGCCCATGGATAAAGTACAGGTAGCACTCAAAAAGCACTCAATCAGGTTTTCCTCCACGAAAGCAACCAAGAGTCTAAGAATCAATTCAAAAAGGACATTAGGGAAGGTGTCATGGCACAATTTATATCCAAATAGCTAAATATTCTTCTTCCTACACCCTATGCTATTCTCAAACTGTTCTCAGATGCTGTCTGAGAGAGTGCTCTTTGGCATGAAGAAACTGCCAGGAGAATTTCTAGTAACTAAACAATGTGAAGAGTTGTATGTTCTGTCCATAATACCAGCTCTCAAGGAAAGAAAGTAAATTCATTCATAGAATATCCTGAGTTGGAAGGGACACACAAGAGTCATCGAGTCCAAATCCAGGCTCTGTGCAGGACAATCCCAAGGACGGTAAACGAAATCCAGAACCAACCTACATCCTCATGTAAGGCACTGGAGAATTTAGAAGTTCTAAAGGATAGTCAATAAATCTTGAGTTTTGAGTAACCATTGATTTTTAGAACTTGCACAGACTTTTATAAGGGCTGTGTACATGTGTTTTGCCCATTTAGTTACCATAAAGCAAAGGTGTCTCCCGACATTGCACATTAGAACAAACTAATTAATCCTTTATTAACTGTAGAACTGTAGAAGTTGTATTTCCTAGCTTGTATTTAATACTAAAGCAGTTGGAGCTCTTGCTGGAATGTGGGATTCTTAAAATCAATATACTTTTCCAACCTGCTAGGATTCGAATCTACAGAAATATGCCCAGGTTCTCAGACAATCACAACAGTAGTAGATTAAGAACATCACCCACTGAATCACACAATTTTTGGTGTTAGGGACCTCCGCAGGTCATCCAGTCTGATCCCTTGCTCAAAGCAGTTCTACTTAGAGCAGATTGCTCAGGGCTGTATTCAGAATATCTCTAAGATGGAGATTCTACAACCCCTCTGGATGACCTTTTCCAATATTTAATAGAAAAACAAGTTTTCTAATATCCAAGCAGAACTTTCTGTGTTCCTAACTTGTGTCGCTTGACTCACTTTCACTGTACATTTGCAAGACTCTGTCTTCATAGTAGTCCTGTCCTCTACTCAGGAACCTGTAGACAGCAATAAGGTCTTCTCTTAACCTTCTTTAAGGGTTGAGCAGGCCCAGTTTCTCAGCTTCTGCTCATGAACCCTTTTCTCTGGCCTCTTGGCTCTGTGCCCTCTCCGGACTTGCTTCTGAGTGTCAGTGTCCTTGCGCTGAGGAGCTGCCCACCAGACTTAAAACTGGACAGCTGGTAAGGACATGAACTGTGTTTAGATGTGAAGATTCCATTTCAGAAGTCCCAATATTTTGAAACTTCATAAGTCAATGGATTTTCTCGTCTATGAAGCATAATTTTCCACAAACACATCTGAGAGCTACCATTATCACGATGTCTGTTTTATTTCCTGAGAGTCAGAAGAGTAACGTTGTTAAATGGCTTTACTCTGTTTTCTAATGTCTCTAAGGCACACTTCGAAGCTTGTTGCCTCTGTACTCATCTTGGAAGATGGAAAAGCGGCTGTCTTCTCATTTGTAAAATGACTGAAAATATAGAATATCTGTTGAAATAATGACTAACGTTTCAAGGATTCTGGTGTGGCAGAAATAAATGCACTTTAAAGTATTCATGAGAGTCTCTGCACTGCCTTAGAGTATAAGAACATGAGCATATTCACTTTGAACTGTTATAAAGAAATACATAGTGTGGTTGTGAAGGGTCAGGCCTTACATCATATTTTAGTCTCACTACTGATTTCTACTCTGACAGTTTTGGGGAAATTATCTAAAGTAATTGTTTTCTAATTCTCTTGATAGACTTAAAGAATATTTGCAGTATTGCTCGAAAGGTCTGAATCAGTCAGTCTATGAATAATACTAAAGATGTCAATTATACTTTTCCCTTCAGATTTTCCTATAACCTGAATAAAACCTGGAGATACTGCCACTTCCAATGAATAAGAACTTCTCCATATTCC
Organism: Dasyornis broadbenti; assembly: GCA_013397935.1. Classification (NCBI taxonomy): domain Eukaryota; kingdom Metazoa; phylum Chordata; class Aves; order Passeriformes; family Dasyornithidae; genus Dasyornis; species Dasyornis broadbenti. The sequence continues at coordinate 647,275 of VZRN01003245.1, read as the reverse complement.
AAGATCTGTCTGTTTTTCATGTTTTTGTAAGTGACAGGGACAATTCAGACAAGATTTAACCATGCTGGAATTTTATTGTGCTAGATCACTAGTGTGTAAATGAAAAAAAATTTCACTTTTGCACTGTAACTTGCTAAAATAATTGTTGTGTATAACTGTAGCTATTTACTCCTCTGAGTTTGCTATGATACATAACTGAGCTGTGTGTTGACAAGTCCTGGATCCCAGTGTTACATATATCAGACCTTTTGCCTTTGCTTTTTAAATAAATCAAACAATAAAATAAGAAGAGCTTCCATGTGCCCTTCCTGTTCAGTCTGTCAGCAAATAAGGATGGGTGAACTTCTCATTTCAGAAAGGCAGCCCTTTGAAGATGTTTAGAAAAGAAATGGGGAGGCTAAGATCAAAGGACCAGAGAACCTGTTCTGTTGAGTCAGTGAGTATTGTGCTTCCACATCTGGGTCAGGTCAGAATGTTATTTTAGAGGCAATGATAGCTTTCTACATACTACATTCTCTTGAATTTATGATGTGAATTCAATGTTATATTGATAGTGACCTTAAACATACACAATCTTAGACAAAAACTATGCTAAACTCAAGTTAAGGTCACAAGATGTAGCTATAATTTGAAGTCATAAAGATATCCAAAGGGCATGCAGAACAAATAGAAGAAAAAGCTGTGTAAGAAACCTAAATGAATCCGATGAAGAAAATGCACAAGAGATACATTCAAGCCTCCTCTGCCCCCTGTTTTTTGTAGTGATACCATGTGGCAATAACTTGATTTTTTTCATAGCATCCCAAATATAAAAAAACTCTTTCAAAAAAACGTTTCCTTTAGTTGTTTCATCCAGCAGACCTGAATCACCCAGAATCATCCAAAGTTTTTTCCCACTAGTGCTCCATTGCCAGTGAGCACTAAACCTTCTCTTGTTACTTTCTTGCTAAATAAAAACCAAACTTTGACAGGTTTATATTTACACTGAGGAAAGAAACAAACAATATAATCAGCACATCAGCATGTCCAGATAAAGCACTCGAAAAAAACAGCATTGCGTTCTCCTGGGAGCATTATTGACTACAAAACTTCCTTCGTTTGGGACCTTCTGCCCAGAAGGAAGACACTGTAGCATGCTCTGAATTCAACAGTGACTCTGCAGCGCCAGCAAAAGGGTCTGTCCCACATCTGACAGCCACCGCCAACCAGTGGACCTCCCTGTCCCTCTGTTCCAGTTAAATAGAGCACATCCAGCCTCTCTTCTTCATTCTGGACCAAATTAATTTGATTTCCCCTTGGCTGCAATGTTAAAAGATCAGTTGATTCTTTAGGCAAGTATAAAATCTCTATGAATAAATCACTGAACTTTGCTGAGGCTCGTGAAGCACATGGGTTCACTTTAGTTCAATTATTTAGGTAGTGCAGCCCCTGGGTTTTACAAATTGATACATATTATATTAAATTATAATATACCTGTAAAGCAGATATAAAAGAAGAGAAGTCAGTGTTTGCTGCCACATTCTCAGGTCAAATTCTTCAAGGCAGGAATTTCAGCTGAGTGTTCAAACTTCTAAGAATTAGATTGATGGCATTGACTTTGATGGGAAATTGTGTTACAACTGCAAGATTTGTTCCTACATCTGATGGTTCTCCAGGAAAAGTAAAAGTGTTGTAGTCACAGAAAAAAAATGGCATTTCTTAACTGCCTACATTTGCTCATTTGTGAACTCTTCAGAGTGTCTACTCCTTTTAAAATTAATGGATTTTATATAAAGATACAAATCCTCTGTGCAAATTTAATTTTTTCCTGTTCTAGTCCCAGATCTATCTCCCTTAACAAAACTGCTTTTTACAACTCTGTGAACATGCCTTGTCTTTTTAACCTTAAACAGCAGAGGGCAACCTGAGAATGACTATCCCAACAATTCCTACAGCTTGAGATGCTGGAAATATGGTATTTTAAAGGTTGTTACCAATTAATGGTATGTTAAATACACGTGAGATAACTACAGTATTCACTATTGATTGTGAATGTGCCAAACTTGTGATATTTTTCAGAGCAAATGGAAATTTCATTCTTCGTCAACTGACAATGTGGTCTCAATAAAGGAGTCATGACCATGCTTAGCATAGTCTGTCATTTGCAGAGTAAATTTTTACAGAGAGGTGGAAGAATTGTGCAAAAGAGATGAGGAAGTGTCACCATGGAATACACAAAACCTTACCGAAATATCCTAAAGTTAAAAAAGAATAAATCAGTGTAATCTCTAAAGCTATTACAGATTTTAGTAGACATTTACTGACCATGACAGACCCAAGTAAAAACTATGCGTTTCCTTCTTTTATAAAGTTATTGACATAACATATGCAGTTTAAGGGACTTGTACAACTTTTGTCTAAACTTACTTGAAAGTGTTACTATGCTAGATTAAATTTAGTGGAAGAAATAAGAACATAATTTAGAGACAATGAGACATCAGAAGAAATGAAACAAGAGCCCACAAGAAAAGAACCTGTATAATATTAAATACCATGAGTCCTTGACAGCAGTGATTGCCTTGTTGCTCATAGCCTGATCCAAATACTGCAGCAAATTTATTTGAAAGCCATCCTTTAGATCTTGGAAATCATCTTCTTACCACTATATTATAACTTATTTATAGTCAGCTGTGTTTCATTGCATTTCTGTAAGCAAAAGTTTGAATTTTCAAACATGTTACAACAACATGAGCAAAACCCATTTGCTGCTATTGTTCCTCTTGGGACCCTGAGTGCCTTCCTCCCAAGCCTCTCACAGGACTCATCCCTTAATCCTACTTCTGTTTTCCCCTCCTGTGGATCTTCTTTGCAAACACTCCAGCTATGAGATGATGCCAATCACTCACAGGTTTATTCCTCCACTCCAAGTTAAATTCAAATCCTTTTCCAACATTTTCAGTGCTACTCAATACCACAGCAAGCTCAGAATGCCCAAAACAATTCTTAACAATTCCTCTTCAGTTTTCTTTGTTATATTTGCATGATATCATCCCTGTCTTTCCTGGGCCTGATACCTGTAAGATGGGGATTGTGTTGAGATCAACCTTCTTTCTAGAGCCTCAGATTCCATTTCTGTGAAGAATCTTTTGTTTTCATCCAGGTGAAAACATATCTTCAGTTTTAACTCTCACAGCTTTGAAACATTCAATTTATATCCATTTAAGATGGTGTTCATATGCAGAACTTGTTCCCTAATACATTTCACACCTTATATTGTAGAGCTTCCTTTTCTCCGGGCAACAAAAGATGAACTGCCTTCCATTGCAGGGAAAATTTTGCAACCCTTACTATCTCTTCACTAATTCTGAGCTTCTGAACTCATGTCTTTTCTGCCAATGTCTCCCCTCATCAACTCATTGCTACATTGTTTTAAGCCAAGGATTTTTTTATACCATTTGCTCTGAATATCAGAAGCTAACTTTCCCCTTGTAGTGGTTAATGTTCCACTTTCCATTTGTGGTGGCTAATGCTCATAAAAGACTTGGAGGAAGTACTAAACCTTAAACTTCCCATTTTAACCCTTGTTTTTCCCATTTTTTTTTGAAGTATGATGCATTTTAATGAGATTTGAATTCTTGATAAAAATCAAGTCATTATACCCAGGCATTCTTTTCTGAGTGCCGAGTTAGTAGAATAAGGGCAGGAGTTGGATGAAGTTCTTCCATTCCTTTGTCTTGCTTTAGAGGCTGAACTTTTGCAGTTTCGAGGGATCTGTATCTCCCAAGCACTGCCATTGAGCTTGGCTTACAGACCAAGGCTCTGTTTTGGGGGTTTTTTAATGGAGAAATTGAAATTCTGGGATTCACTCTGCATCAGAATTGACCTAAAGTTTTGTTCTTTGCTGACTTGCATTGCCTCTCTCGGCATATTTCTGAGAACATCATAACTGTTCATGTGTAACTGTCTCTGTTTCTCTGGAAAAACATTTAAGAACATACCAGTTCTAAATTAGCACACAGTCATGCAACAAACAAAGCAGTAAAGGGAAGGAAAAAGTAGTGAACTCACTAGATATGTTTGCTGACCTGGCTCATCTCATAGAACTCAGTATCACCACCCTTTTTTTTTCCCCTTCCTTTTCTGTATCTTCATGTCTCTTTATTGCTGTCTTGTAGGTTGCTAGGGCTTCATGATAAGGACATAATGAAGACATTATATAGAGCACATTTGAGTGACTGAAGCAAATTATGGTAATTTATATTCATTATTTCACAGGACAAAAAGTGAGTCTCTTTGTCATATGAAATCTAAATGTACTCCAGAGGTCTAGTTCTTGGTTTGTTTTCTTTTTTTATCCAGTGGTATGAGATACTGGACAGACATCACTTTTCATAAAAGTCTACTAAATGTTTGCATTTCTTAGATGTCCTTCTTAATATAATATTGGCAAAACCTAACAACATTTTGTGAAAATATTGGCTAGGCTTCCATTGGCACAAGTGTTAAAACAATATTACTTAGAAGGAAAGCAAAACTTTGTGTGGGATTAACATGAGAGATTAAAATAACTTTTTGCTTTCATTTGTTGAAGGTGCAGTCATTATGACCACCAAGAATTTTTCCACCCACTTTGAAACAGTATTTAAAATTAGCTATTCCAGAGCTTTTTGGCATAGAGCTACAAAGCATCATGAATTTTGAACTGCAGTAAACCAGCAAAGCTGGTCTGACCACAGCTAATCTCTTGTTGTGCCACTTTGTCTATTTTAGCCGAGGCTCTGGCACTCTTGTCTATATTGTGTATTACTGTCACCGATTTTCTGATGGGGAATTACTAACTGGTGTGTCCAGCTGACTTTAGCACAACTTATTTAACTTCAGCCTGCCTTGCCTGATGTCAGCTGCAGATGCAGGTCTTATTTCTACCCATGCAAACCTTTTTCATGCTCAGTTTCTGAGCCATATGTCTTAGTGGTGACTGCCTTGAATTGCCATCCACTGTGATGTAAAAAAGCACCATGCTATGTAATAATTGCACCATCAGTTTCTGCTCCTTACTTCTAACTCAAACCCCAGTGTTAACAGGGATCTGACAGGCTGTCCTTTTCCCTGGGAAACACAATTGCTCCATCTAACTTGCCTTGAATGTCCATGGGGGCTGCTCTGGCTGTAGCCCTGAGAACCATGACTGACGGTGACAGTGCTTAGCCAGTCTGCAATCCAAGCTGGAGCCGAGGGCTTCTCAAACTGCACAGTTCTCCTTGCACTGAAGTTATGCCCTTTCCTGTAAAAATTTCCTTCTTCAGGCTTAGCATTTGTAACCCCGTGGTTATGAAAAAGATATTTTGGAATTAAGTCTCATTATTCTTTAAGATGCATTTTGAAAGAAACAAAGTATTTTCAGTCCATCTTCAGTATAGGCATTACCAGTGGAAATTTGCAAAAAGCTATGACTGTAGCCTTATGTCAGAGAGACAAAGGGTACTGTTTAAAGAGAGACTTGGATGGATGACGAATTGTACTCCTATTCAGAATGACAATATTTTGTCCAGTCAAATAAAAGTTTATTTATTTTTATAGGACAGGAAAAGCACAAAAATTTTTAATGAAAATCTGTGTGTAGTCTTAATTTACTGGCACCTTCTTATAAATATTTAGTTTTCTAGGAATACTACAATATAAAAAATTAATAAAATACAATCATAGAAACAGACTAATGCCAAAAACTAGGGTTGAATAACTTCTTTCTGAAATTTGAGTAGTTGAGGATAGATTAAAGATAGTTTCATTCTGTATTTATACTAAAATGCTATATTCATATACTAACATGCTAAAATAATTTTTTGTTAATATTTAAATATGTTCAGGGCCCAGATACAATGTGGGTGGGCATAATGTGATCATAACCTATTGCTTGCTACTTGAAAATGTTGCTTGCTCACAGTTTGAGAGGCTGGACTGCTATGGACTCAATTCAGTTTTTATGCTTATTTTATTGTACGTCTTTTATTAGCTACAACTGTTTATCACAGTGTACTGTGCATCCACTTTTGCAATAGAAGCTGAGCTAACAGCATTGATTTATGGCCTTAGGTCAAATCTGGCTGCAGAGAGAGAGGTGAACGGTCAGTGTAGAGAAATCCATACCAACCAGCCAGATGATCACAAGGCAACAAGAGTGGAAGTGAACCATGAAGTAATCCCTTGTACCATCAGCTTACAATGTCAGAGGAGAAGCTGGCATGTAGTAGCACACATTATTGTGATAAAAGTTTTAAAGTACATTTATTTGTGCTTACTATGCCTTCTGTTTTGCAGCTTTTCTAGAGTTAAAGATTTCAGTTTGTGTATTGGCTCTGGACTATGGGTTGATAAAGTTTTATTTTGCCTGATGTTTCACAGCACTTTATTGTACAGTTAACAAGTGAAAAACTCTTGCAGATGAGAGAGGCAATTATATATCAATAAACTTAAGCCTCAGGGTATTGGAACACTTCCATTTACCAAGCTTCTTGGGCCCAGGTGTGTGCTGTACACCTTGTCTGCCCCATACACCCTTGTTTGTGCAGCAGAAAACTCAGGTTGGTTACCGGAAAGAAGATGCAATTTACTCTGTCCAGATCCATGGTACAGATGTTTAGGAATCCACAGCCCTTGTGAGTCTGTTGTCTAGTCTAGAGATACCTTTTTTAACTTTAACTAGACACAGTCCACATACAGCTAACAGCCTTCCTTTAATGCCTGCTGGAGCATCAGTGGTGCTCCCCTCACCACAGTATTCACCAAAAATTTCAGACACTCCTTCACCAAGAACTCATATTCATGGAGTTCATGCTGGCATAGGAGGCCAGCAGAAAATAGTCCAATGTGGTGTATTTATTCTGCATGCATGACTAACTGTTTATGATAACCCCAGGATTTTTGGTTATATTTCATGGGATGTGTTTGGAACCGGAAAATTTATTAGATCAGTGCATTGCTTAATTTTTCATTTTTTCTCAGGTCCTAGGGCTTACATTGGCCTCATTACTGCTGAGGGGTTTGTTGTGAACAAATTCCCAGTAGGATAGTTCTCTAGTTAAGTCTACACATGTCTACTGAAAATTTTTCTACTGAAAATGAAAAAAAGGCTTAATGCCATCGGACTAGATAAAAATGTATGTTCTGCACTCTTCTCTTACTGCCACATAACAAAGTAACAACACATTGCTGTGTATTGACAAAACTACGTACAAAGTTGGGCAAGTGCCTGATTTGTGCATGTCCATCATTTGTCTCCATGCATGTTATAGTCATTCTTCCAACTTGAGAAACCACCTGTCTAAATCATCTCTTCTCTGGAGAACAAAACACTGCAGGTCTAACTTGCCTACCTTGGTGGCATTGGTGAAGCCTTCACACTGGCATCAAAGCACATGCAGGAAAATGTGGATGTTGGATAAGAGGAAACCTTAACCACATCAATAGAAGGATCTTTTGCTTCCCCACTTGCCTGAAACCTTGGGAAGCTTTTCTAATGATTTCAAAGGGTGTGGAAACAGAACTGCAGCGGCTTATAATCTTCAGTTTAGTAAAACAGGTTTAATTAGAAGTCAGCTCTGAGGTCTCTCTACAGGAAACTTAATAAAACTGTGAGACACGTAAGTCAGAGTGTGATCAAATTCTATTAGAAAGACAATTGCATTGATTTCATTGTCTGTAAATAAAGTCTTTCTACTCAACCATTTTCCTACTCTATGTAACTTGAAATCTTGGAAGAAAAGAAGAATTTCTTTTAATTAGCAGTGTTCTTACTGGTCAAGTCCAGATGATGGTGATAATGATTCCTACTACTACTACTACTACTATTATTATTAGTTATTTTTAGCTAACTGAATTTCTTGCATTGCATTTTGAGATAAAAGCTGTAAACTTCTCACTGTACATAATAAGGACGTAATTTCAGGTCGAAGAGGCACAGTGGGCTCTGCGCTGGTCTTTGATGTCTGGAGAGTGCAACTCACATTCTGCCTTTGATCTCAAGTGAAAATAAGTTTGGTGAGTCTCATTTTAGCCTCTTCTCTACAGTGTAAGCGCTCCCACAGTTCAGTACAATTGGCATTCTCTGTGTAAGAGAGGCCCTAGGCATGGGGTGTTGTGGGGTCAGTGCTGACATTTGCTGGCAAAGCTGAATGAGGGTGCTTGCATAACAGCTTGTGTGATGCCTGGCTTATATTTGGTGCTGCACTACAAAATACATTTACCTTGTTAATATAAAATAATATAGTTCCAAAGTAGCTTGCAGAGAGATATCTTAGCTCATCCATATCAAATATTTTATTCTATTATCTTATTTAAAAGTCTCCTTTCTCTTCACTTGACATGCAAGTTTTTAAAATCTCTCCATCATATTCTCCATCTAACAGTAACACTTTGGTAAACCCCTCAAAGCTTGCCAAGACCACACACACTCCATAGTTCTACCTAAACACAAATGCAGTGAAACATGATTAATTCTGAATATTCACTCATTATTTTAGCTTTGCTTTTACCTCATTTTTTTCAATCAATTCTTCAAAAGTTTTTCACTGTCCCAGTGCAATCTCTGAACCTAGTTATTCTTCAGCAGGCCACTGAAGATCTGATACATATCCAAGCAATATCTGCCCAGATTTAGGAATGGGGACTCTTGGTTTTTTTGTGTCTGTATTAAAGCACCTGGTATAATTTGACCCTCTTTTTAGGAGCTATTGTAGTATATATATATAAAAAAAAAAGACAAATTAAATATATGAGTGCAATACAGCACAGTTAAAATGTAGCAATGCCTTGAGACTCACATTGTAGAGCTTACTTGGCAATGCAGAAACTTAAATACAAGAAGGAGTTTTGTGTCTGCATATTTCACAGTTCATTTTGCTATTTGCTGTGATTCAAAGGAATTTAAGAAAACTAAAGTAAAGAAGCAATAATGAAGACCTTATTTTTTATTGCTTGTCAGGACAAAATCCAACTTAACTCAAATTTATGTATGACTTCCTTCTCATAAAATAAAGTCTGTTACCTTTGTAATCCTTTGTATTGTTAAAAAAAAGTCAAGTACTTCATTATGTGATATGAAATTAAGTCATTAACCACAACTTCAAACTGTGCTTCCTCCAATATACTGCTGAGATTCTTGTGATGCCATTTTATCTTTTTTTTTAAATAAACTGAGAAAGTGGATAAAACTGAGGAACTCCCAGAAAAGAACCTTGAAGTTCATCTTCCCTATTTTCTTATTTTTAATAGTTGCCTATTAATAGATGTGTACATGGGTTAAGGAATAGGGGATAAAAGATAAGGTGAATATGTTCAGGCAACCAGCAGCTGGAAATTTCTTGAGCTAGAGGTCATGTTGGCCATGTTGTGTTGATAGCTGCTTAAAGACCCTTCTTGAGCTCTGTCTGAGTTCCTGGCTCACAGCACCATGCTGTTGACTCAGCCATTTTGGAGGAGAAAATACTGAGTGCTTTTTATAACTTTGATGATATTGTTTCTGTTTTGGAAACAGCAAGATTCCAAGAGCAGGGAATCTGTGTTTTGCTAACCTCACAAGCTCAGGAAGCAGATCCCAGCAAGATTTCTCAGGATCATTATATCCATATATCGATGTCTGATACCTTTTTGTCCCACTCTCACTGGGGACTTCTTGCCTCACTTTTGTAGACATATAGATCTTCACAAAAGAACATCTAATGATACTTCCAAACTCACCCATCCCTCATGTTAAAACTCACCCATGTTACTTGTGCTTTGTGCCATGAGGTTTTCTTCCAGTGGGACATCTAATTTTTTAATCTCTCTAGGTCCAGGTGGCACCACAGCTTCTTCTACCAAGGACAGATGAAATACAAATGAAAGTCAGCAATTTTATTCATGATGATCAATTTTAACCCAAACCTGTAATATTTGTAACAGTTTATTTGTCACTTGTTAAAAATTTATTTGCTTGCACATAGTAAAGCAGCAACATGACTAATTCCTTCATCCTTAACACACAAGCAGCAGGTCAAACGAAGATAAAAATCTCAGGAATTGACTCTGTCAATAACAGTTTCTGTAAAATTCTTTCCAGGCAGGAACTTTTCCATTCATTGTAAACATCTGCTGAGGAAACCACATTCATTTCCTAAGGAAAAAGATGTGCAAGCATTCACCTTTTACGCTTAGTAAAGTATACATAACTTTAAACCAAAAGGCTATTTATATTCATAAAAGGTTTTTAAAAATTAATCACAAAACAAAGTATCATGCTAATTTCATAACACATGTTTAGAACAATGTAAATGTTTAAGTAATTTAATGAAATCTATTAAACCTTTCCAAATCATGTAGCTACCTATTAGCAGTTAATTATAAACCACTTATGCTTTTATAATGTCATTAAAACTAATTTCAGGGAGTTATTCTTGTAGAACGGGGAAGGCAACCATCCAGGCTTAAAGGTTAATCAGCTGTTTGGCATATTATAGAAATACAGGAAATCTCTTTCTCTGAATATCTAGGATGGGAAATGTATCCACAAATATTCACCAAACCAGCACTTAGACCCCAAATAAGCTCTGCTTCAAATGGCTTCAAGCCTTTCTCACCTTTGTTGTGTAGACATACCTGAAGTCTGTACATGTAGTGGTTGACATAGAGTCTCTGGATCTTGGTAATCATTACTTCCTGAGAAACTAAAGCTTCATGTGTCCGCATAGAGGAGTGTGAGACAGTTTAATAGATACTGTGACTCTCTCATGGGCTACTGGCTTCCTGAATCCCAGTGTGAGCACCAGGAAGAATGGCTGAGCCTTCTCTTCCCCTGAAATTTTGGGAAACGCAACACATCTGTTGGACCTGAACCCTCATATCCCTTCAGTTCTGCAGGACATGAGGGGTGATTGGACTGTCACAAAGGGAAGACTAGGCCATGGAAAGATGTAAGGTGTTACTGGTGGGTATGGGTAAATGCAGGAAAGTTTTATTTGTCATGCCAAATCATTCACAAGCAGGCTGTTTCAGGATGTGTGAAGCTGTGCCAGCATCACACCATTATCTTGGAATTAACAATCTCCCATTAGGACACGGACATATTTGTTTGTTGAACTATCAGATCTATTCAGCTTCTAAACCAAAGCTGTCTCATCTGATTGATCATTTGTATCAGTCTTGGAATATGGAGAGAGCTGAGGGCTATGGTTAGTCCTCAGTTCCCTGCAATTTCCTCAGAGCAGGTAACAGACTGGCAAAGGGATATGAGTGTGAGGTTTGGGAACAGTAAAAGTATTTATTAGTTGCATCTCTGTAAAGACTGAACAAGTCTGGGCTTTTTTAAAATTTTTTAATTTTTGAATTTTGAACACTTTGAAATTTACCTGAATGGCTCTTGTGTCAAGGTTTTTAGCTGTGGAGTTGACATCCCATCACGCTGATGAGTGTTGATACTTACAGGCTGTCTGAATGCAGCAAGGAGGATTATGGTGCCAAGGAAGAAAAGACCAGGAAACAAAGGAGAATGTGTCAGCCTGCTGGAAGGAGACTCTGCTAATCCTCTTTGGGGATATCCACGCTGCTTTTCAAATAACTTGTTTGTGGTAAGAGTGGTTTTGTTAAAGATAATATATAAGGCATTTTCTCATAAGCAGTGAGTCCAGTGAGTCATGGACACATTGGGACTAGCCAAATAAACATTAAGAAAGGAGCACTAGCTAGACAAAGCTGAGAGATAATGTATAGGATGGATGACTTGGTAGCTTTAGTGTTGATATAAACTTGCAAAAGTCACTTTCCTGCTCTGTCAAAAATTTCCTGTGTGACCACATGCAAACTGCCGACGTCAGGTATTATACAGAGATTATGGTTTACAGCTTAACCTTAGGCAAACACAGTTTGTCTGCAAATTTCACAAGAAATTAGGTAGCTAATTAAGAGCAGTTGTCTAAATACCTTTGTGAATATTGCCTCCAGCATGTTTGTGCTCTAATACTGAATGCACTTCTGTTCTTAGAGACATTGGAGGAATGAAGACTTTAAAGAGTAGGTTGATGGGGTGTGTCCAAAAATATGTTATGGACACATCTATCTCAAGATGAAATGATGGACTAGATGTGCTTATTTTTCTCTGTGAACTATAATGACAGATTGTAAGTGTCCCACTACCATGTCTATTAGACACATGCCAATGCTATGGCACATAAATCCTGCTTTTTGTGGTTAAAAAGTTCCTAGAGGTTAGTATTATGACTTTCAGAAAATGAGTTGTGAATACGCCTAGTGGCGTGTACCCACCAAAGTAATCTCTGTGGAGTCCAAAGACATAGCTCATGGAAGTCACACAGAACCTTGTAGAACATCTGCATTTTAATAGTATTTAATTCTTCCTTTTTGTTGCTTGAGCAATCCTGAGAGAATGTGATTTTTTAAAGAGAATCCTACATACCTTTTCCTGTCATCATAAATTGGATCTTTTTCATTACCTGTCCTAGCAAGCAGTGGGTGGCAAAATGTGCAGGCTGCAAATCTTAGTGATGCTGTGACTGAGCTGGTACTTTACTCCATCTTTTGCTAGCTTCTTGTGTGGAATTGGTCTTGTTTTCTATATGCTATCTATTTATCTATATGCTATATCTATCTTGACATAAAATGCACACAGTTCACTTCATGATGAGTCTGACAAGTTAAATTAAGATGGGATTGTGTGGCTGTGCCAAGGCTGTTATTAGAACATTTGTGTTGCCAGAGTACAGTCTCATTAAAATTTAATACCCAGCAGACCTATCTCTGACAGACCCAATTTTACTGGTGTTTTAGATTGATTTGTACAGTTATCCTCATCATCAAGACAGGTCATAGTTCCTTGACACAAACATACATGAAGCTTTAAGAAAAAACCCACTCATTAGCTATGAAAGGGATGTGAAGAGTCAGAGCAATGGAATAAGCATTATTTAAATATAAAAAAATATTTTAAAATATTTTTTCTGGGTTTACATGTTTTAAAGTTACCTAGTGGGCATGTGCTCATCCGTCAGTTGTGGGTGGTTGCACTCTAACAGGCATGTATATAAGTTGTGTGTGTGCATCTATATGAAAGATGGTAGATTAAATTTGCACACTCACCGTTTCCCACTTGAACAGCCACATACAACTCTCACAGTGAACCCCTAGTTAGCAACTGCCAGTCTTGAAATTTCACCCTTGGCTTTGGCAATGAAAGTAAGCTCTGCCTAGTCCACATTATCAGGTTCCACATTTCAGATTGCCAGTACATCCTTAGAGCTGCATCAAATACAGAAGATCTGCTAACAGATTTGGCACGATAATTACCTACACCTCCAGAGCTTATAGACTTATTCTGCTAAAAAGAAGCTTATGGAAAACCCTAATTCAGAAAGGGAAAAGATTTGATAAACAACTAGATGCTGATTAAGTCCAAATCACAGTGGCACTTCTAAATAAAAGTTCATTCTGAAATTTGGACTCAAAATCCTAGAGCCTCAAGGTGTTTTGACTAACCCAAGAATATTTTATTTTCTATATTTTGTTCTAAACATTGCAGTATACAAATATTTAGATTTGGAGATCAAAGCCATCACTAAAGTAAATTTGTGGTAACTGTTGGAGTGTATCATGTTTGTCTCATTCATATAATTTAAAATGTATTTTGGGACAGTCAGGTGACCATTCTCTGCTTGTTCTAAGAAATGAGAAGGTACTCCACATGTAAAACTGAGTATAGAGTCAGTCACCTGCTGAAAGGTTTTGGAGTAGTAAAACTGAAGATGAAAAAGGTATGAAAGTCAAGGACAAAGGCTGAAATAGCTTCAGTAAAAGGTACAAAGAGATGTATATCAGAAAAACAATGTAAAAAACCAGTTATCATCCAGTTTTTCAACGTTTTATAACCATAGTGCAGTATAAATTTCAGATAAACATTAAGCAGTATTAAGGTACTCTACTAACCAACTTCGCCACTGCATCAGGGGAAAAGTAAAACACCTGAGTACTAACGATTCCTACTTATTTTTAGCCAAGTTTCTGTTTTCCTTTTGTGAAGTAAGTCCTGTTGCTAGACACAAAAAGAAAGAAGTGTACCTTATAATAAGAATCAGGACATATTGACAAAAATTTCAGGTCTATGAGACATAAGCAGTTATGAGAGAATTCATTATACTTTCTTTTCACTTGGAAACCTTTGTGGTCAGAGAGGATCTTTGTAGAAACCAGAGGAATTTTACAAAAAGCAGACACTTCTATTTCCCTGGTGTCCCACTCTTCAACATGCCAAGAGGTTTTAAAAACATGTCTATATTCTTTGCTTAAAATAACACTGTTTATTTCACCCTGACAAAAATATGCCAACTCTTTTATTCTCTAAAAAGATTAGTGAAATCTTTAAGTTAGAATCAATAGAGATGTGTAAAAACTTGCTTGGATTAAATACTGTGTAGTTTTCCTTTTACTTTCTTCTCCCCTCCCCACTTTCTCTCTCCCTCACTCTTTCAGAAAGGAAGACCTGTACATAAGCTTTGCTAAGAAAATCTCTATATTAGCAGAAGTGAGAGGCAGTTACATGACATGTTCTTCTACTGATTGTGCTAGAGATATATTTGCTACCAGTGCATTTTGGCTAATGATCTGCCATAGCTGGAAACATTCAGATCCTGAACACTTGACATATGGCAGCAACATAAGATACATGTGTGTACAACAGACATGCACACACATACTCACACATATGCACATACATACATATATTCTCATATATACGCACACTGAAATGAGGACCAGGGCTCATAAATTCTCTGAGATCTTTGTACAGATCGTAAATCAACTTATTATGAGCTTTTCTGCTTCAGTGTTATGAAATGGAGCCAAAAGTTTTTAACATAATATAATGTGACTTAAGCCAAACATGAAAAAGCGTAAAAAGAATGTTCAGCTGGGATACAATTCATGAGGACCAAACAAGAAGTGCTTTCATAAATCTGCTTGCATGTATTAGGATCAAGACAACAAATTAAAGATCTCTTCAAGTGTAAGAAGGCAATATTTTGCACATGTAAACATGGCATAGCTTCATGGGTAAATTACGATATTAAGGGGAAGAAGTAAACAATACAAATAATAAACGTATCCCAGAGATGGTGAATGCAATCACAGTGGGCTAGAAACATCCATGGAATAATGCATGGTCTGCTGGACTCTACCGTGAAGTGTGTAGTGCTTGCTTCCATCAGCTGGAGGAAACTGGAAAAGGAAGGGTTCGTGCAGGCTCTGCAATGAGCTGAGGGAGATGAAGAGCAGCAGCCGTGAGGTGCCAAGTGTGAGCATAACAAGCCACCCTTTCCTGCATTACCAAAACCATTTACCTCAAAGCAGAGGCCATGATAGATAAGTACTTTAAACCTTCAATGGAAAAAAAGGAAGTTTAAAGAACTGATTTCCTCAAGTCTGACAATAAATCAAGTGGAAGAATTTGGAGATCCTTGCTGCTTGACTTACATTTACACTTCTCAAAGATAATACAGAAAACATCTGGATGCTTACACTCAAAGTGATTCCAAAACTCAGGTCATTCAATGTCAAATTACTTCCATACTATGTCTGAATTTGGACATGCAAAGATAGCTCACAGCTAAGCTCATAGCTTATTATTTCCTTCTTTGCATTTGTTCAACTTTAAACAGATAATATTTTCATCAACTTTCAGAAAAAAGTTTCTAATAAGTGGAAAGCAGATTAAAATATATTTTCCATGAAGCAGTAGATATAATATAGAAAATACTGTGTGAAATGCTGAAAATTTCTTGACAATTAATCTGAGAAAGGCAGAAGCAAATAGTTCTAGAACATTTTCCAGAAATATTTTCTCATGATGTGAAATGCAAAAGGTTGCTGAAATCTATGTATTAATATATTTATTTTGTTGACGGGTTTGTGACTTGGAGGAAAATGTTAACAGTAGTAAAAAATAGCAAGTCTGTACAGCGACAGGAGTGAGTGGAAGATTATGGCACTTAAGGAGGAAAGACTGTCTTTAGGTCAGCGCCTTCTCTTGCCTTTTGAATATCAAGATCCACTCTGAAACTCTCCATGAGGTGCAGAGGGACAATTCTGCATCTTTTTTACCTCTTGTAGTAAGTGCAGCCAGATAGTGTGCCTGCTGTCACAGTGGAGAGGGAAGAGGAAAAGTAGCAGGCATGGAGTACATACCTCTGTGCTGAAGGCCACTGCTTAAGGCCAGGCTACCAGGCTGCTACTTCAAGAAATAATGGAAAAATTTGGAAAAGCTGATAGGGGAAGGCATTTTACTGACAAAATAATGATAATGAAGAATAGTGATTGGACAAGAGGCACTGACTTTAAACTGAAAGGAGGTAGATTTGTTTTGGACATTAGGAGAAATTCTTTACTGTGAGGGTTGTGAGGGACTGGCACAGGTTGCCCAGAGAAATTGCGGATGCCCCCGCCAGAAGTGTTCAAGCACAGATTGGATAGAGCTTTGAGCAACCCAATCTAGTGGAGGATGTCATTGTCCATGTCGGGGGATTGGGATCTAAAAGGTCCCGTTCAATCCAACAGAGAAAGTAATTTACATGAAAGCTTTTAAGCGTACATTAAAATATTAGGTTCAGAAGTGGATTCTTATAACAACTAGAAGTTTGAGAATGTTTGACTGATTTGATTTGTGTAGATTATATTTTGTCTATTAGGCTTTTAATGTTTACTTGAGCTAAAAAAAGAGTTAAATGAATTGTCATTGTTTAGTGGTTGAGAATCTACTGATTGCACTAAATTATACCCACTGGTTTTAGGATAAACATACATAGCATGGTTCATTTATGGGTAGAAGCCTAAGACACAACGTTTTAAAATGGCTTAACTCACACTTAAGGAGTAGGCACAGAGCTATTTCTAAGGATCTGGTTTAGAAGGCAGAGAGTCTCTTTATACGTGTGTTTATGTCAAAGTCCTCCCAGCTTCTTTTCTCAATTCTCAAGGTAGGTCTCCTGCAGAGAAAATGAAAGGATAGTTCTGTAAAAAGACAAAAGATCATTCATGAGGTTTTGTGATTCAAAGTATCTGTAATGGATGCTGACAGCTCTTTTTGTGGTTCTGTGCAATAGGAACAGGATTCACTTACAAAATAAGAAGATCTTGTGGTGGATTCAGACATTTCTTCCTGTTGTGGTCTTTCCAGTGTTCTAGGTTTAGTTGTGGTAACACAGATTTTAAAAAAATCCTATTTGCCCCAGCAAGCTAGAGGAGAGTACAAATAACACGTACAATGTCCCTCCTGGCTTTCGAACAGAATTTTTAGAAATGAGTAAAAATACACTCCCTGTCTCCTCTGCTTCCGTGTTCAACACTCCTATCTACATTCTCACACATGTTATCAATCAGTCTGCATCCATCTTAATAGAGTCAAACTTCACTCTCTTGCCTTTCAGCACCATGCATACTCTACATATTCCTGTAGGTCATCAACTTTCCTAACTGTCTTGCGACTTAAAACTTCAGCTGAAATCCCCTTAATTGAACAATGGCCCTAACAACCAAACCCAGGCACAATCTGTTAATGTATTTGTCTTTTCAGTAGAAAACAATAAATGATGTCAGCGTTGCATATATTTTTTGAAACGATCAGTAGAGATGATACTTCCCCAGGTCCAGAGGAGTTTTTTAACAGTAGTTTTCTTGCCCACTTCTTCAATATGTCTGAACAGATTTAAACATAACATTGTGCCTGAAATATTTCAGAAACCTAAGGCCTCTTGTGCAAACTGCTATTTTTTTCATGTCATTGTTCACATCACATTACAAACAACAGCAGCAGATACCATGCTTGAAAGGAAAATCTTTTTAAAAAGAGATTTGAGAGAGATCAAACAACTGAAAATGTCTTTTTTGTTGTTTATTTTTAATTGTGAGTTACCATCAGAATATCCCCATGATCCTACAAATGTTCTGTTGTTTATGCTACAAGAGGAAATGTATCTTCTAGAGTATCACTTTTGGTATTATTCATTGGATGAACTATTCCAGCCAGACTTGGTTTTGGATGATTGAATCCCCCTTTAAACAAATAATATCAGATGTGTGATGTGCAGGCACCAGCTTGATCCCAAGATCTTACTTGTAATCCCAAGATTCTACTTGCCCCAAAAATTAAAACCTAAGATTCAGAACAAACTCTTTGCTTTATAAATGCAGCAGCTGTCTGTTCACACCTTTCATGGGGTGTTTGGGCCACCCAGATGAAACAGTCACAAATCAAAATGGAACTCCCATAATGCTGTTAAACACTCCCCAAAGATAAGAGCAACAGGCCTGTAACATCGATTATCTCACCCGCAAGAGACAGCAATGGGGTTAGAGTGTCTTGTTCTTCTGACAGTTAAAATAAAACAGATTGTGGGACAAAGAAGTTCAAATGTAAAAAAATTGTCAAATCTGTGTAGCTGTTGTCCATAAAACTAGAGTTGTACGTGTGACCATAGCAAACTCAAACTGAACAGTTTCTGTGACTGGTTAATACCATGGTAAATGCATTTAGCTTTGGTGATGGGCTTCTGCTTCAATAGTAGGGAAAACCACTGAATTATTTTGGGGGAGATTTGGGCTACACATGAATTTGTTTTATGTTCCCATAACTGGTTTTGGGAAAAGGAAAACCTGTCTACTCTATTGCTGTGGGTTAGGAGTACTTATTCCAGTCCTTTTCTTTGAAATATTATAAGCTAAATCTATCAATTTAATTTACTTAAGAGCCAAGCAGGAATGTCAAAAAAGGAGCTTAGATGGGTGGGTGGACTAGCACAACTTGCCCATCCTTTCATTAGGTCAAGGATGTGATTCTACACACTTCTCTTGCTATGCACCGTGACCAGTATTCCAGAACTCCATATGAGTCTCAGCTGGGGATTTAAATTACAGTCATCTTAACTTGTGTTTCCTACAGCAATAGGCTGGACATGGCAAAGGTTTCATAAGGCTGCTGTGAACAACATACACCATCCTTCTTGCTTATTTAAAAAAATTTCATGACAAAAAGTGCACCTAAGTGAGGGAATACTCTATGTGTCTGCCTTTTCTGGCTTTTTTCCATCACTCCTACTGCAACATCAACTTAGGTGCTGAGAACTGACATATTCACTGTGTTGGTAGTAATAGACCACATTGTTATTGTGGGACTCAATGAGCAAAGTTGAGATCATTTGGCAGTACTATTCCTAAACTCACTGCTTTGTGTATGCATTTATACATACAGTGGTGTCAATGACATTTTTTATTTCCTGTGCACATTGCTACCTTTTGACTATGTTTTATAGCCTTTATTACAGTACAAACATTGCTATCCAGTAGTAACAGAAGTAACCAACATTAACCTGTGGGTAAAGTAGGAGTCATACCCAGCTAATACTGAGTATGAAAGAAGTAATCAATTCACCAGTGTTACAAGAAAAATAGTTAAGAGGGTAACTGTTTCCTTTCTGCTTTTTCCAGATGAGCATAAACCTGTGATAAAGAAAGGTTAGAAAATCAGTATTGCATGTGCTATTTTAGCTTTACTTTAACAAAGCCCAAAATCCAACCAAATGAAGCAGAAGTAATTTCTAGCTTTTATCACTAGTATTTCTGACATGCCTAAGGTTCAGCAAACAGAAAGTAAATAAAAAGAAACCAGATAATTTCATTAGAGGAAGGATTTCCAACTTGGAATTTTTTGAATTCTCAACATTTCCAGTGATTCTTGAAAATAGTAATTAACACGGAAACACTCCTTTTATCTGCAATTTGAAGAATTTATTGTACATGACCTGATGCCTAAATTGCAAGGTTCTGTGATACCTGGAATAGTTTATTTCTTCTGTCTTCAGTTTAGCAGGGTAAAATATCTTTTGCATGATAATTTCTTAAAATGAGTTAACTTTATTAACAAAACAATAACAATTATGTCAAAAGAAATCTGACATTTCTTACAAAAACTATTAATTCACTTTTTCTTCATTAGTATTTGAAAGTTTTTAATCTAAACAATTTTTTTGTAGCTGGTTCTGCCTGTGGCTGTAAGTGACAGCTTTGGCTGGTCTCTGCCTTCATTCAGGCTTTCCTAACTGCTGTGCTTTACCTTTCCACTCTTGCGTAGCAGTAGTAATATTTCTTTTAAAAGAAGGCAACTTAACACAGCAGATCTGGCTCCAGGCCTGCTGCACAGACCCTCTCTGCATTTGTTCTCACTTGTCAGGGTGATTTTTACCATCCATATTCAAAGCCTCTACAATCTACATGGACTCCTGTGTCACAAATCTGTGTTCCCAGGCAAGGTTATAAAAATCGTACATAAAGAACAACCTTCTCTAGTTTTTATTAAATAATATGATAGCAGCACAATCCTGCTTCTTTTTTTTTTTTTTTTTTTTCCCCTGGGGAGGATTTAATAAACTTCCTATCAGTGTTTCTAAGTCTGTATAACACTAGACAGCCGTGTGGCTCTCCACTTTCAATGTGATTTTGAAGGCAGGCTCTGGAAAGTTGATAACATGTTTCACAACCTTCATGTCTGGAAGCAGTTTCCCTTGATTGAAGTCATATAAGTTCAGCTAAGTTAGAGTGTGTTGTAAATATTTATCTGGCAGTCTGACATATAAAGTTGTTCTGAAATTACAAAGTACATTCCTGTCTTTCATGTACTATTGCCACTCTTTTTGATACACTTGTGAGTGATATTATTTAGAGAACCTTCTATAAGTGACTTATCATTGCTTGTTAAAGTTCTCACACTCTGTTGTACAGTCATTTTTTTAGGATGGTAGCTCTTGAGTTGTATTACTTCCCTCTCTTTTAAAACATAAACGTGTTATTATTCTAGAAGTGCAACAAGAATTTATGCAATGGGGTAAGCAGGGTTTGCACATTTAATTTTGAAATCTAGTTCTGTGGCACTTATTTCCATGTAGGGATACAGATGTTTCCTATCGCTGGCAAATATATGGTGATGACAACTTTCTAATCATTAGGTCATTTGTCATTACCTATCAAATAATTATATGTAATGTAATGCTTCTGGGTAGAAATTCTTTCCCAGAAACAGAATTAGTTCAACTCCAACTGCTTCTGTATTTTCTTGGGGTTTTTTCACTTATATTCTAAAATGAATTTTGTGCTCTACAAGGTGCCATATCTGAAAAGTACAGTTTTTTCTTAGAGAGGTATAAATAGGGTTCAATAGTGTTAGGACAAATAGCATTAGGATGAGCAGTGCACTGCTTCTGAGTTCTCGTTTGGAGTCCTTTCAGGTCCAAACACAGTTCTGTTGCTAAGCATATTTTGCAAGGTTTCTTAGTTGGCTTAAATATGTGCTGTTTCTGTGAGTTTGCAAATAGCTTTTATGGAAAGAGGAAGGAAGGGAATTGAGGTGACAAATCAGCTAATTTCAACAAACATTTCTAATTTGCACCTGCTTCAGTTGAAATAAACAGTGATAGGTTGAAATAGTTGCAGAACAGCTTCCCTAACACCTTGTTTTCCCAGGCCAGAAGCCATTACAGTCCCTCAAACTCCTCATTCCCAAAGCCTTGTCACTGAGAGCTATTAGGATGCAGTTACTGACTGTGATGTGCAGTTCCTCTGAATGTTAGAACTGGGGATAGTTTACCTTAGTAATGATTAATGTCAGAAGCAAACACTTGGCTTACATATATAGGAAAAGCTTTGGCTTATAATACTGGGTTCAGGTTTGTTCTGATTTTAGTGCTGTGGGTTTGTCTTAATTTTTTTTTATTTATTAAAAAATTAAAATTATTTAAATGACATAAAACCCAGTAATTACTCTTAGAAGCCTACCTCAGACTGAATTGAAAACATTGCTTCTTCTTCAATCCTGACTGGTAGCAAAACACAAAACAATCTGGAAATATTAGGAGAGAGTATTAATGAGTAAATACCCCTTACTTCAAAGCATTAAATTTAGTCATTAAGGCAGATGCACACTCACAAAATCTGATGCACAAGGAAAAGTTTTATTATTAACTTGCAAAAAAAGCCCAACCCAACAATAATTCTATGTAACTAGAGTGTAAATTCTCACCTTACATGTTAAAAACTAGTTAAAATGTGGTCAAATAGACCTGGCAATTTAAGACCTATGTTCCTCACAAAAACAAACTAGCTGTAGTATGGTACCTCTGTGTGCAGAAAAATGAAGACTTTCCTTTGGTCCTTTGGCTGAGAGGGAGCTGCAGAATAACTGCAGAAATAAACTAGTTAGATAATAATTATTTTGGCCAGCCAAAGAAAAAAACTGCTTTCTGCAACTTGTGATAGCTGGTCAGACTGGTGACTGACCCCAAAATTTAGAGAAACTACGAAAACAGTAGCAGAGCTAAACAGAAGTTAAATATTTTCTTTTTCTATTTAACACCAGCAAAATAGAGCACTTCTGAGATAGTATAATGGTATTCAATATTTGAGACTGATGTGTAATAGTATCATTTGATGTTTTACACTCTGTATTACAGTGTTCATTTCTGTTTATGTAGCATGCAAAAAAAATCCTTAAAGAAACCACCTGCTGATACATATGTAAATAAATGTTTTGACCATTTACAAGAGATTGCTGTTGAGACGATACGAAGTTCAATAAAGAATCTGCTGTCTTCCTAGCTGACTGCAGTCTTTATAAATGTACTAGAAAATCATGTTTTGAATAAAAAAATTCTGCATTTAATTTAAAAAACCCCTTAAATTAAAATTGCTGCTTTTTCAACATTTGCACAATTTTTTTTCTTGTATTTTGGTTCTAAGTTCAGTAAAGTACTTGAGTCTTTATGGAAATATGGCTTCAGGAATATCACTGGTAAAATCTTTAAACTCTTAAGCAAAAACCAGTATGTGTCATAATCTGCTGCTATGATTTTATAAAAACTTGTCCTCTATCAGACTGGTAACTCGCTGATGTCTCTTTCTGTAAAGGGAATCCCTATTGTGAAATGTTTCTTCATTCAGGGATTTTAAAAAAAATTCTGTGGAGCAAAGCACATTTGATAACTTATTTGCATTGGAAGAAACCATGTGTGTGTGTCTCTGTGTGTGTAACAGAGTGCCATTTGATCCAAACCACCAGTATGACCCAGCTAAACATGTGGTCTCATATGAGTAAGACTGAAAATTTATCCTTCAGCATATATCTTAAAGGAATTCAACAAGATATTGATTCAGTATGTTATGGTAGTTTCACTTTCCGTGAAGGTATCGCTCAATGACCTGAATATAATCACATTAGCAAGACCACAAACTGCTTAAAGCAGAATGAATCATATTGACTTTATACCCAACAGAGTCATGATACAGTTAAAGGTACATGTAAGGAAGACTTCTCAGAAAGTAGTTAAATGTTAAAACTGAAAATTTAAAACTAGGAGCTTGGTGTTCTGTTCTTGGCACTGTCGAGTGTTGATATGGAGTGTTTGGCCAGATACTAAACCTCCCTGTGCTTTTCCTGCACCTTTCGTTAGAAAGGTAGATCGAGGTTTCATTCTTTCTCTTCTTGGGTTTATGAAGTCTTTTGCAACTCTTAAGAGGGAAAATGAGCATTACAAGTGTAAAGTTAAAAGGCCATTATTGTATTTAGGTAATTATACCAATTTATTTCAATCAATAAAAGACTTAGAGGGTAGCAAAGTATTTATTTTCGCTTAACTAGTAGATACAGTGTGACAGGCAGAGCTTGCTTGTTACTGGTTTGTATCTAGTTCACTGAAATTATTGGATCCTGCTTTTTGTCAAAAGCAGATTATGGAAAAGATAGACAGTTTAATCCAAATGGCTGATTTCTGTGTTCCAAAACCTAAACTTTTCACACAGTGGTGGCAGAGACTAATGGAATTGTTGGCTGTGTTGGTGCTTGTTTTGCCATACTACAGTATTCACAGTATTTTGGCTTAAACATTTTGCAGAAGTGTAACACAGAAAGTACAGCCAATAAATCTACACTTTCTTTGCACTGGGATGTATTGACACTACTATGAAATTATTTACTTCAAGTAGTAGTTGAAGTGAACATATTTTTCTAGGCAGGGTCAGATTTGTGTGTGGTTTATTACACGATGAGTGTTTAACAGTAAAGCATCTTTGTTTCTGTTGCTCAGGTCTGTGCACTTTGTCTGGTGCTAAGATTTCAAGCCTTTGGAATCCTCCTTGATGTAAGTGCCATACTTCTTGAATTACTCTCCTCCAAAAATTAGGTAATTCACTGGTGTATGCAGGTATTCTACTGTTTAAAGGAGATTTTTATCATTTTTGTATTAACATTTTTGCTTCTGCTAATCTTTTAGTTGAATAATTACACTGCTAAAGCTGGGGTTATGGAAATCCCTTAAACAAAGGCATTGGGTTGGGTGCTGAAGAAAGAATAAAGTCAATATTTTACTTACATTTCACATGTGATAAATACTTGAATAGCTATCTCTCTATTCTAGGAGAGTCCTTGTAATATTACAGACGTATAGAAATACATGTTTTCTTACTGTGGTTTACTCCTATTTTGCTGTTTTCCATTCCTGCTGTTACTCTTTTTGTTATTGCATCAGCATGCTGTGGTTTAACATTCTTGTCACATTGGGGATGGTGATGTACTCCATTCCTGCTGCATGCAGCGCAGAATTGACTTATTCCTAAAGAGGAAAAGAAGAAAAAAACAAAGAAAGAGACTCAATCATTTATTACGTTAAAATGTAAAAATGTCTTTATATTAGGAACAGGAGAGGTCAAAACTTACCTCAGAGATTAGACCACTGTTTTTAAATGTGTGATCTAGTGATTCCTTATGGCAGTTGATTCTTGTCAACTACAGGCTCCACTAGCCCAGAGCAAACTTTTTTCATCTTGCACACAAATTTAACCAGCAATACATTAAACAAATGCAGCAATATATTTATATTGCCCAAATAAAAACCTCTTGATGTAAAATATCCTTCACAGAGGTTTAGTAAAATTAAATTTACACCTTCAAGATTTTATGTAAGTTCTGTAATATTTTGTTTGTGTCTCTGGTCCTCAGCACTAGAGGGGTGCTAAGTTAAGAAGAGGACTGTATGGTGCTCTTCAGTTCTCTTAAATTTTTCAAAATATATTCCACCTTAAAATCAAGTCTTGTTACAGTCTGAAATGTCAGAGATCTGAGATTTGTAGCATTGTAGGTGAGAGACTCAATTTTAGTAGAAGAAAACATAATCTATCTTCCCTCTGTACTTTCGAGAACCTGTCCCAGCTGGATCTTGGCAACATTCAAGATATCCATCACTACTAACTGTGCTTGTCTGGAAGCAGCACACTAATCTGCCTGTTTTAGAAGCCCTGACTCAAACATTTCGAGTTCATCACCCCACATGAGTCTCCATACATGAAGTCACACACATTCTCCCAGAGATGCACTTTGTAATCTCATTAGTGCTGGAGATGATGAAGGTGGACACGGCTGTGTGCCTCTCTGTAAGCATCTCCGGAGGGCTGGCCTGAGCAGGTTTTGTCAGACACAAGGAATGTTGCTGTGAACTTCCCAATTATTAGTGCAAAAAATTACAGACTCTGTCTGTCACCCAAAATACAGCAATTTACTTCTGATGACTAATGTTCTGGTAGGAAACCGCACATAATCTATTTTGATTTACTGTGATTATGGTATGTCCCCTCCAATGGCTTTTTCCTCATTCTCAAGGAGTTTAGAGGTATGCTTCTCCCTAAACCCCAGAAGCGCAGCTATCAGCTGGAGAGACATATGCATGTGATTAATCAGTGCATGATGAGAAATCAGTACCCTGCATTCATTATTTCATGGTGCTTAAAGTTTCCTGGTTATTAAAGATGCAAAGAATGTAAAGAAGGCTTTGAGGTGCATAGAAAATTCAATATCTGGATAGCAATGGCTATAGCTGAGTGGGGATGAGGTTTTCTAGGGGAAATTTTTGTTTAAGTCTTCCTTGCACAGAAAATGAAAGCTGGGGCTATCATTTACAACAATAGAGGACTGTGGGATCAGTCTTGGTCACAATGGCCGGTTCTATTGGCTCCGCCAAAAATAACTTAGAGGAATAAAAGAATTAAAATGTTAACGTACCCAGAGAAAGAAAAATAATCTGCTATTTCTACAAACAGCCTTTCACTGTGTCTCTGCAGCTGCCTCAGCAGTACCCAGTAGGATAAGAGATAGGTTTTAGTTGCTATTAAAGACCATATGAAAATACATGTGGAAGTATCCTCTGAAATACGAGGTTGATTGATTTTATTTTGCTTTACAAACGTAGATGGATTGCACATTGCATAGCTTCTGAAAGATTTGATGGTGCTCTTTATAGACATTTAGAGTTATCTGACAAACACATGAAATGTATAAAGAATTTTTTCTTTTGAAATGTATAAAGTTGGAGATGAAGATTTAAGTGCTAAATGTTGAGGTGCTTCTTAGTTAATAAAATATAATGATCTATGTGTTTTAGTGTAACTGTGTTTGTGATATTTGAGCAAGAACAAAAATATGAGTTCCTTCTATTTTGTGAGATGCATATTGCTAATTTTCAGCTTGTGTTTGCACATATACACTTAGAGGTATGAATGAGTGGGACTTGGAGCCTGACATGGAGTGAGGGAGATATACAGCACAAGTTAAATCTGCAATTAGCAGTGTTTACTTTTTCCATTCACTGCTTCTCTCCTATAACAGAGATAGGTAATGGTTGGGTGAAATGTATGGATGTGATTAACCTGTTTTCAGACAGACAGCAATAAGATGACTAGAATTTAGTAAATGTTGTTTCAAATGGTTGTTGCATTTTATTTCCTAAAGTTAACTTTCTTACTGAAATAAATATATGATAAACTGTGACACTCCATCTGTGAATCTGTCTGTGTCTGGAGTGTTTCCCAGGACCTCCTTAAAAGATTATTTTATGTCAAGAGTTTCTTTCTCATTACATAGCTCTAAATATTGGAAATATATTCACCAAATGGCTCTATGTCATGGCATCCCATCATTATTATCTTAAAGATGGTTTAGTGAAAATCTGGCTCATTTCTTTCCATCAAATCAAGTTATGAGCAACAGCTAATGAAAAGTAAACCTTGAGAAGTCTCAGGAGTGTATGACTTTCTAATTAGATTGATGTTTAGATAAAATGAATACTGAGGTGGCCAAATATTTTGAGGGGGATGGGCAGGGGCTACATACCTCCTGCACCAGAGTTAAGAGCTTACTTCTCTCTCTTGCTGTCTTACTGGAGCTGTGGAACCTCTTTAACCCACGCTGGTGACGGAAAGATTGGTATATTTTTGTGATTTAGAATGTATGGCAGACTGAAAACCTTCCAAGAAGACTGCTTTATAGAAACAGTGTTGAACTGAAATGAAGGGACGAGGCCTGCAGGGCAGTAAGTGCAGGAGGAAAAAAGGGGAGCACTGACAGCAAAGGTCAACAACAAGTGATGCTTTTCACCTAGTAGGAAAAATAAGATGCAGGCATAAAACACGACATAGTACAGGATTCCATCTCCACACAGCCCAGTGCTAGCATGGCAGTGGACTCTCTGTTGCTGTAAATGATAACCTAGACCTGGCAATGAAAAGGAGGCACAGGAACATTTCTCCACTGCTGTTAAGCACTATTGTTAGATTCCCTTAGTGTTTTAAACCCTGCATTTGGACCTACATCATACTTGAGTTATTCCTGTTCTTAAAAAAATCCTGCAGACTGGACAATCTTGAAAGGTTTTAACCTGTTGGATGTGGCTGGCTTCCAGGAAATTATGGCAAGGCATGCTGTAGAGCATGAAAAATGTCTTCTGAGGAGGAAATAAATGCTTCAGGGGAAAGAGAGTGTCACTAGCCTGTAAAGGAGTCATCATTCTTTCCCAGACTTTGTAAGGGACTCTGGAAAACAGGATATTGTATCTAGACCACGGCACTCAGAATTGGCACAATTTGTGACAGGGTTTATGGCACCAGAGATGCATGGAAGACTTCATTCAAACCACAACAGCAAGTTTAAATGATTCTTCTCAGGACTTTGATGTGGTAAATAAACGACAAATGTGCATCTTTATGAGCATAAGAATGAAAAGAGAAACTTAACAGCACCCCAACTTCATTGGCGTAAAGGAAAAAAGGTGTTGGGAGCTGGTGCAGCAAAACAGCCTCACTTTCAAAGCTGTGATCAATACTCTAGTGGCCACAGGCTTAAAACTAGCAGAGTTCAATGTTCCTACTACAGCTGAGTACGCAGTTGTCTCTGAGAATATGTTTCCCAAAAACTCTTGCACCCTAAGGTAAATTATGCATCCCAGCACTTCAGTTATAGTTAAAAAAATACAATAATAGAGCAAGCTACTCAGAACCTGTACTGTATTTTAAGTTTAGCTCATGAGGTCTGCAGATGGAAAAAGGATACAGTATTTCTCCAAATATATGTAAAAATCAAATCTTGGTTAAATATTTCAAATTAAAGACTATTTTAATTTTTTAAAAAGTAACTTTCATAATGATTTCCATTGAAGTTTTCACACCATTATTATATATTTTATAAAAATATTGGAATAGTTATCTAAATGTTAACAAACCCCAAATTTCTATAAATGCAATTTCACAATAATGCAAGGATTTTCTTTAAAAAGTGTTCTTTCAAAAGTTTAAAATGAAATATAGGTATTTTTTAATTCTTAAAATAAACCCAACACTCACTAATTGGAATTTTCTTCCTATTTCATTTCCATTTTTTAACAAGCAAGTTGAGTAACCCAGGAAATCGGTCTGATCATTAAGTCTTGGACAAAAACTCCCTTATGTAAGTTAAACCCATAACTGCATCTCCAGCTGTCTGGATTTTAAAGAAACAAAATTAAATTTTTACATATGCTGAAGAATAGCACTTGTACTTTTCCAATCAGGGTAGGTAGGAAACATTTCTGAGGACAGATGGGATGTCAGACCTTTGCATTTTATGCTTTCACACTACAATTGTACCTGTACATATGTACAGAAATTTCATGACAGATGCTTAATGCTCATATAGAAAAAAAAAATCTTCACAATTGCATACATGAGAAGTTTTTAATTAATATGCACAATATTCCTGCAAAGGCCCCCAGTTTATCATACATTATTGTAATTTTGTGAATATATATATATATATGTGAATATAAATACGTAGTGTATCATCATTTAGTTCTCAATGATTCATTATTATATTCAGTGGTTCAGAGTGGGTTTATTTCACTCTTACTCAATCTGCTTCTCATGTTCTTTCTAAAGGTACTTTGCAAATAATAACAATAAATCCCAAAGGAATGACACATATTGAACTGGCATCTTGGTAGCAGACATCTGTTTGAAATACACTGTAGACTGAAATAGAAGGCATCTTAATTGATATCTGCAAAGACTATCTCCTTGGTTATGAGACTGCCAAAGAAAATACATTCTCACAGTGCAGCTAAAAAAGCCTTTCGGTGCTTGCAAACAGAAATGTGCAAAGGCAGGAAAATCTATTGCTAGGGTGTTTGACATTTGCTTCTATTTGAATTTGAAAGGAAATCGAAAAATTACAAAGGTCTCTGTGGCAGAAAGGTTTCATTACGAATTAGATTTCAGCCTAACTACAACATTTAGTTTAAAAAATTGCAAATTGTATTTGGAACTCCTGTAAAAATGCAAATTTTTATGATTTTAAAATAATTTAATATCTAAAAAAGTAGTTTTATTCTTATATACTCAGTTTTTTGTTTTATACTAGATTTTATTTTAAATTTGTTTACTTAATTACACTCATTTTTTCAACCTTTTTGAATCTCATTGTAAGAAAAATGGTTTCTGACATAAAGCTTATTTTTCTATTCAGAATGCCTTTTCTTTAGAGATTTCATAGCAAGCTTTAAAATTTTGAACTAGAAAATTAAATGAGTCCTCATCACATTTTCGATAGACATCTGTTTTTAATGTGGCAACTTGGTTGTGTTTTGTTGCTGTGATAAAACAGCTGCTACTGTAGCTTGTAGCGAATGACCACCTTACATTCTTGTTCAAAGTACTACTTCTCTTATTTGATGTTAAAATGGAGCACTTTTACACATTCATTGAAGGTGCCAAAATTTATTACAACAGATGAGATATTTCAAAATAGAAATTAAAATGGAACATTTAAAATGTTGTTCAGAGCTTCTATTTGGACTTTTCAAGATATATTTGAAAATGTAAAAAATAAAATATACAGGGCCTGTGGTTTAGACACTATTGAAACCCAGAGGAACTCATTCCTGGAGCAGTGTGAAGTATATTAAGGGCTATGAACTGTGAAAACCCAGCTGAGTTGGGGAGCTGGGATTTCTGTGGCACCCAGTTTTCCATGGAGGTGGCTTATGATTCCTGAATGTCAGGCAGCCCATCTGGTTCAGGAGCTGATGCAATTGCAGAGAAGGTCTATAAGCTGCCACAAAACAGGGTTTCTCTCCTTTCCAAGGGGAAGATAAGGAAATCGATGCATTCCTACAGCATATGTCATTCTTCTAAAAATTCAGTATTTTTTCATGGGAAAATGTTGTGTTCCTAACTAGCTCTCTTAGGGAGGTAGCTGTCTAATCTCCCTGTAACGCACAGCAAACTTGTTTCTCTACTTGCTGTAGTGTAAGGGTCACTTGTAACATCTATATGCTCATGCTATGATTTAATGTATTCCTCTGTTTACAGCTCATTACTGTGGACCATCACTAAGACTGAAGTCCACACCATTGGCTATCCCACATCACTGTAAGACTGATTCTAAAATTTAGAAAAGAAAACATTCCTGTTTAAAACAAGTTATAAAATAATTCCAGATTATTTTCTCCAGAGTGAAGCTATACTGTAATTTCTCTGTAGAAAATTAGAAGATTTGCTCTGGGCCTTAGTCTAAATGTTTGGCTTGCAGAAGTGATAATAGCTCTGTGGTGCTCACTAAGAAAAGATTTCTGATATACAATGTGAAATATCTACTTTTCAACTGAAATTTAATGACAAGCTTCAATACGTTGCTCTCAGACTCTGGTGAGTTCAACTGTTTCCTTCCAGATGCAGATCAGTTACAGCTCTGGCTTTCAGTGTTCAGTTCTTTAGGTCAGGAGTACACTATTATAAATCTGGAGATCACTTTTGGTTCTTGGTGTCAACTGCCAAATCAATTGTCACACGAATATTAACAAAAACTTCAGTTTCAATTCAGTTACCATTAGGACTTACTATTAACCATTCCTAAATGTAGCTATTGTGGCTTCTAGCTCTCAGAAAAATTGGTACTTTATTAAAAGACGGTATTAATATGTAGCCAAAAGGCTAGTCTTTGTAGGCAAAAGGCACTGCTAGTTTTATCACTACATTTGCAAATAACAAACTTCCATTATCAGCATGGCAAACAAAAATAATAAATAAATTGACCAAAAGCCTCACATTGCTGATTTCTTGGTGCCCCAGTTCTTCAAAGCAAGAAAGTTCTTTAAGATGTGCCTAGGATGACAGTATCCCAAAACATGACATTTAAAGATGAAAATAAATGGTAGCCTCTAAAAATCTGGAGGAGGAGGATAGAGTAACTTAATTTGAGAGAATGACTGCCTATAAAAAGAAGTTTTACTCCTAAATTACCTTTAATGAGAGGTTGAAAGAGCAATGAAATCACAAAAGAATATCTACTGTTCACTGTTGTGACACTTCAGGGAAATGTATAACGTACTTTCTTCTCAGCAGTCAGCCAATTCTCCAGGCAGTCGTACATTATGCAACAGAACCCAGCTATGACAAGGGGATAGTAATATGATTTCATTAAAAATTAGTGAATGGGTCAGGTTGGATCCCTATAAATAAGGATGCTCTTTAAAATGTCCTACATATACATAGGAATAGACAAAACCTCTGTACATATTATTTATAATGGGTTACATTAGTACTGTGAAGCTGACCTCAACTTGTCTGGGAACTACCTTGCACTGGGCAGTGGATCAAAATATTGTGACATCTTGTGACCTATCTAAATAATGTTTTAAGCATTCTGTGTTTGAAGATCTTCCCCTTTTCAGAGAGAGATAACAGGCACTGCTGGTTTATTTCAGATGCAAAACTTACTGCTATCATTGAAAATTTTCATGTCAATGTTGAACTACTACCCCACGCTCAACAGTGCTCTAAAAAACACAAAATAAACTTAAGCTTATTAAGTTGAGAGGTCTTTTTCTATAAATGAACTCAACCACTATTATGCAATCTTTTAAAATTTATCTTGTTTTCAAAGCTGACATTGAGGTATCTGTCTGGGACTACAAATGAGGGATCTGATCTACACTCAAAGACTCACAGAATGGTTGAGATTGAGGAAGGGAGCTCTGGATGTCATCTGGTACAACACATCTGCTCAGGCAGGGACATCTAGACACAGCTGCCCAGGATTAAACCCAGACAGCTTTTAAATATCCATAAGGAGGGAGACTCCACAGGCCTCTGAGAAACCTGTGCCAGTGCTTAGTCACTGTCACAGTAAAAACGTGTTTCCTATGTTCAGAGGGAACCTTTTGTGCTTCAGTTTGTGCCCATTGCCTCTGGTCCTGTCATGGGCACCAATGGAAAGATCTGGGTTCTGTCCTTTGTTCCATCCCTTCAGACACATGGATGAGATCCCCCCTGAGTCCTCTCCAGGCCAAACAGTCCTGGCTTTCTCAGCTTTTTCTCACAGAAGAGATGTTTCTGTCCCTTAATCACCCTTGGGACCCTTTCAGCCCATGTCTCCAGCCAGCTGAGGTCACTCTGGACAGCAGCAGGACCCTCTGACATATCAGCCACTCTTCCCAGTTTTGTGTCATCAGCAAACTTGCTGAGGATACTCTCTGCCCCAGAATGCTGATCATTAATGGAGGTGTCAAACAGGACTGGAACCAGTATTCACCCCTGGGGTACAGCAATTACAAGTATAAATTACACTTCGTGCCACTGATCAGCACCTTCTGAGCCTGGCTGGTTTTCAGTTCACCTCGCCCTCTCCCCATCCTGTCCATTCTTCTTTACGAGCCTGTAGTTGCCTGGATCCTCCTTCTTTCCCTTCTTAATGATATGAGTGATGCTTGTTTTCTGCCAGTCCTCAGGCACTTGTAATCATGCTTGTTTGAAGATTATTGAGAAGGGCCTTGCAATGACGTGTGCCAGCACCGTCATTACTTGTGAGTGTATTCCATCAGAGTCCAATTTGCTTAAGTGTTCCCTGTCCTGATTCTCTCCTACCATGGGTACACCTTCCTTACTCCAGGCTTTCCCCCATGTTTCTTGAACCTGGGATTCCTAAAGACTGGACTTAGTAGTGAAGACTGAAGTGAAGAAAGCACTCAGTACCTTGCCCTTTCCTTCAACAATACCCAAATTTCTTCTAGTCTTCCTTTGGTCACCTACATACTTTTAGAAGCCCTTTTGGCTGCCTTTGACAATCTTGGCCAAATTCAATTCCATTTGGGCTTTGGCTCATCTCATTCCTACGTGCCCAGACAGAGTGTCTGCATTCCTCTCGAGCCCTAAATTCCTCACAAAACCTATATTTATGTTGCTAAATAGAAAACAGTGAGACAGACAAATAAACTGTCAGCTATCTGTATTCCTTGTTGTCATGCTTCCACATACTGTCTAGTCACTAATGGTGACTAATTTTCTCTGAGACATAGTCTTGGCATGGTTTTGTGGATAATGAATGAACCCAGGACCATCCCCAACAGGCAGCATTTTCAAGACTGCAGCAGGTATTGAACTTTTACCCGTATTTTCTTGTTTATTCCAAAAGATTTTCCATATCTAATGCACTCATATATGTTCCCAGCTTACCCCTTGGCATGTAATATACCCTTGCAATATTGTGCCATGAAAACAGCCCCACTGTAGTAGGCTTCAAGACTGCATTTTGAATAAAAAAGCCAATACATAAAACATAACATCATTTGCTACTCAGAAACAGCACAGGATTAAGAACAGACATAGGGCCAAGTGCTAGGAGATATGAATTTGGGAAGTCTGTGCTGCTTGGCCTCAAATCGGAAAAAAAATTCATAGACTGAAGGTATTTAACTACATAAGTGCAGTCTAACAGATCTCAGGTCCCTTCATGACATATTTTGGTCAGTAAATAACACTGAACTGAAATTCGTTTTGTAACAATACATAGATTGCCTGATAGGTCATTTTCCATTTGGTCTGCACACCTTATTATATCAAGGGTCTGCACAATCCTCAGCTTGTCTACTGTCAGAACATTTTAGAAGATCATCTTTTCTATTTATTGATCAGAAAACACTTTTTGCTTATGTTTGGTGGTGTACAATATTTCTCTGGTTAAGACCATATGGAAAGGTAGGTTATTTTTCATTAAATTTATACTGATGCAATTTGGAATTATGGCAGATTTATTTACCATTAATGTTACATAAAAAGATCTCTGTTCAGTTTTAACCAGCCTTTCAAGAGATACCTAAATGTAGTTGACATCTTCCAAAGACTGAAATGGAATTATTTTACATATTTGGAGATATTTTGGTATATTTTCCTGAAAAAGAGAGGCTTCCAAAAAGACAGTTGTATCAGGTAGAGATTTCATTATATTGATTTGATTTGTTAATATGAATACCTTCTTTGAAGGTTGGAATTGTAAAAATATTGTTGTGAGTTTCTCCTTTCTTTTTCTTTCTGTGTTACATGTAAAAGATGTTTCTTCTTTCCTAATGGAAAGGTCCCAGCCCTGAGCTTACAGCACTAGATCAGAGAGAAGGTCTCAATTCTACCCATCTCATGCTCCTATTTTAACAGCTAGTAGGTTTAAAGCTCCATGTCCCGTGCTTGCAACATCTAAGCCATTTCTTCTGATAGTGGCATGTGTCAAAAGCTCTGTGAAGAAGACTGGGCACCAGCTGGCAATTTATATTAGTGCACATATAACTGAGAAATACATTACAGCTGACAGTGCTGACTACCTGTACTAGCAAGCAATAGAGGGAAGGAAACGACAAGGTTATGTCAGCTGATGGACTCTGACTTCCTTGCTTTTGGACTGTCAGAATACCAAAAGCAGTTTCCCACTGGTCAGGCTGAACCCAGGAAATAGTGAAATAGTACTGACCAGAAAAGGGAAAACCTTTGAATATATGGTCAAAAAAATTGCTTCCACCTTTTACCGAAGAATACAGCTGCCATTCATAAAAATGGTGCAAAGCCTCACAGATCTGTTTGACTCCTTGCTGACACTGCATGAGCAGGTAACATCAGTTTCTAAAAATGTCTTTTCCCCTCTCCAGCTGGCTGGGAAAATTAATTCCCTTCTCTCTAATGAGAATTTTACTGCAGTAGTCTGCAGTTTTTCCTGATTCCCTTAAAGAATACTTTAACTGTGTGGTTAGAAACCAAATGGGACTGTCATAAGCAGGTTCCAGCTGACTTGAAATTGCCTTTCTACCTTCCTTCTGCTTCTGGACACTGAAGAAAAAAGAACTTTGTACAGAATTCCATCATGGTAAGTGACTTCCTCTTCGACTTTGAGGTCTTCTTTCTGATCTTGAAATCTTGAAGACAATTACCAAACAGAACAGGATTCACCTTGGCAAATTCTACTACCACTCAGAAAACAAGAAGGTAAAGTTAAAGCTGAAGACAAGAGTTATTTACCAAAGAAGACAATGCCAAAGTGAGGCTCTGAAGACTTGAAGCGGGTGTCAAGCCTATCTGTTCTGGTTAACAGCTTTCCCTTTCTAGACATATTCTCCAATATTCGTAACCTCGCCAAATTTGTTTCCAAGCTTCTTACCATGGCTTTCTCTTTTCTACTAATTCCCAAATCAAATCTTATTTCAAGAGGCTTTTTCTTTCTGAAGAAGGAAGTATTAAAGTCTTTTAGAAGTTCACTAATTTCTGCATTATTGTCATTGGTTTTATGGGGAAGGTGAAGATACACTGAGATAAATTAAAGTAGAAAATATTTGGTAGAAAGAATATAACTGTAGATGAGAAAGTTTTTGGTAAGTCAGGCAGAGGTCTGTAAGTCAGTGCTATTGCAGTTGGATTTCAATGCTAATAAATATGTAACAATACTATAGGGAAAAACTGAAGTACTTTAGAAGAGTCTAAATGAATAGCATCAGGAATGTTTAGAGAATCTGTTGTCACTACAGATATGTTAGTGAGGACCTTTGTTCAAGAGAGGTAGACAGGAATCAGATGAAGGATAACCTAATCACTAGGGATGTAAGATCTGGGAAATTTTATAAGAAAATGTTATTACCATTACACAATTCATTGTTATTTTTGTTATTGCCCTTACATATTCCATTGACATGTTTGTCTGAGATACTTTATTGGAAATTGGCCACCCCATCTTAAAAACAAAAAAGAATAATGCAGAACAAAGAGAGAACCAGAATTGTGTAATGAAATTATCAAACATATGGCTATAAAAGCTGTTTATATCAAGAGAAATTCAAAGGCTATTTTGCTTATCGTAGAAGACAGCCTATTATGGCACCTGATAAAAGAATATAAAGAATGAAACCGAAATTACGTGTTTGCAGCTTCTGTTCTCCTAGCTCTTAAAAATGTAATACATGTAAAGAAACTGAAGTCCAAGGAATCTAAAATTCGTGAAAGGTAATATTTTTCTACATAGCATATTACAAATTTTTTTTTACGTAGGATGCCCTTAGCATCCTCACAGAAAAAGGAAAGGAAAATATGAGAGAGGAAAATAGGATATTTGAACTGGAAGGATTAATTCGATTTGAAACAACAGCTTCAGAATAAGTAACAGACATTGCATCTCCGTGATTATGGTGGTTTCTACTACAAGACCCACTTCTGTTTACTCATTAATGTGAAATATCTGACACAGTTATTATTGGAAACATGTCTATTATAATTTTGAAATGCCCATCTTGTATAACATTCATACCAGCAAATAATTATTGGTACAGATGGCAAAAAAGGATTAGAACTTGCTTTGACAGTGATGATGGATAAAATCTTCATGAATGCAAATCCATCTGTTAGATGCATCTTAATTATTGGCACGCAGTTGATAGCTAAAAGAAAGAGGAAAATTTTGACACAGTATCTTAATTTGATTACTTGGTACAATATTCTGAATTTTACCACTTCTTTTATATTTTACACATTAATTTTATCTTGCCCTAAATGAGATGGCAGATACAGTGGTATGGCTTCATACAACACCTAGAACAATAATTGGTCTTGATTGTCAAAATATAAACAAGCATAGTGAATTACTTGTTTTTCTTGGAGAACTGAGCATGTCTGAATAACAGTATTGACTTTGTCTCATGTTATTGTATGTTAAAAGCAAACCTGAACTTTATCTATTACCAATACTATGATCAGATAAGGAATTTCCCCTGGTCCCTTAGCCATATCTGCAGATCCCATTGAGACGGCAAGAAGAAAAATACCTCTAAACTATTTCTCACTGTTTAATAAAACTGTGATCCAAATCTCCTCATGTAGGTTTCCAGGGGATACAAGGCTGCCAAATCCTTTTACTTAAGTAAATGGTCTTGAAATGGTGGGTCTGTAAATAATCAAATAGATGCTATATTCTTGTCAGTCACTCAGTGAAACAAATGGGGCATTTTAATTACTATGCATAACATTTTTGTAACAGCAAATCCCCTCATCACTGCCTACTCTGAGTTCTTTTCAGACCAGCTCAAATGAAAAATGATATTTCCTACAGTACTTTATTTTAAAGAAATAAGGGACATCAATGCAATAAACCATTTATGCTTCATTGCAGATGTGTAGCATTTAAAGCACAATGGGATTGTGTAATGCAATTAAGGGAATTTGATCAAGAGACCAGACAAACAAAACGTTCACTGATAATAACTTGATAATGTCCTCATCCCTCCAAGCCCTGTGAGATTTCCTTCCTTTAAAGAAGCCAGCTAAATAAAGTGGGTGCCCCAGGATTGCTTTCCCAGAAATGCAGTGTTGAGAAGCTCCAAACCTTTCTTGGTCAGGAAAAGAAAAGTCTTCTAGAATTTTTTTGGGGTAGGGAGTCTTTGGTCCAGAATTAGAAAGAAAAAAAAGAAAACTGAAAAAAAGCCACCTATAGCCATGAAATATTCTTTTGAAGAAACCTAAGAGGCATCATTTAGTGTTTTTGTGTAAGAAGTAGTTTCAATATTCATCCTGTTACCACAGGAAAGGAGCCTGTATCCTAGAATACACCAGATGATGGCAGCATACAGAACAGAGTTTCCTGAGATTCTGCTATAATTTGGTTGTAAATGCACTGACAAATAAAATTTAATATTCACACAAAACCATATTTCTACCTAATGCTTATAAAAATGACCAGTACGCCGTCAGGGCCAAATTCCATTTGAATTGCTCAGGCCATTAACTTTTTTGAAGTCACTTGAACTAACAGTGTAGGTAAGGTAGCTGGGAGTTGTTGTCTTTATTACCTCAATGATGTCGTCAATTATTACTTTGAAGAAGAGAGAGACCATAGCTGTTTTAAACTCCCATGGGCAGAAATAAAAGGCATTATTTATTGTAGGAGACGCTAATGGCTTTTCACGGGCCAATTAATCTTTTTTATGGAAGGATAACACTAAAGTCAAACTACTGACAAGACCTAAACATAATGTAATTCCTGAAGGCCATTCAAAATGGTTCTTAAGAGTTGAAGAGACAGTCTGGAATCAACAAAGAAAAATACAGTAAAACATGTGTTAAGTGTTTGTAAAGAAAAAAGCATGATCCATAACAAGTTACTTCTTATGGCAGAAATTAGCCAATTGAAATGGATGACAAACTAAACAGAACATAAGTTTAGGAGGCTATAAAGAGGATTGAATATGTCTAATTCCACGATGAAGGCTGTGTCTTTATCCAGGAAGTAACTAGCAAGTTGCTTTTTTGCAGGAAATTTAATGGTTCATCTTGAGGGTAGTGCCCAGCTGCTTGCCAAACTACTAGGAAGATCACCATGAAGGAATTGAGAAGAAAAAAAGCATGAAAAGAGGTTTTAAAATAACTAACTGATAGAAAAAGTTGAAACAGTTGAGTTTGTTTAATCCAGAAAACTAAACATTTAGTGAAGGGACATAAGCAACTTCCCGTAGACAAAAGATTGTAAAAAGAACAGTGATCAATTTGTTCTCCTTGATCACAAGAACTGGACAAATAGAAATAGATATCTGAGTCTAGTAAAGGAAATTTCAAATGAAATGCTGTGGAATCTTTTACTGAAGGTTTTCAGGATCAGCTCATGAAAACACCTACTGAGAATGGTATAGGTATTTCTGAGTTTCTCCAAGTAACAGGGTAAATAGATGAACAGATACTTTATAATGTCTTCTCTTTTTATTTTCTAATTTACAATGGGACTGTATAAGAAAAAGCCCTATTGATACCGTCATATGTAAGAACATACTGAAAAGCATGAAATTGAAATTTTAAAAACTCAAGAGCCTGTACATTTCTGCAGATACCACTTCTAAATGCAGGAATGTCTGTGGTCTTCTTAATTTCTATATTATTTAAAAATTTAAGTGGAAAAATTTAACTATTTGCCTACTGATTTATGTTACTTTAAAGAAAATGAATTTTTCTTTAAAATGGCGTTTCAAATAGGTATGCTCTTTTGAGTTAATCTTTTTCATAATTTCTTCAATTGTAGTTTTGAATATTTGGTTTTCAAGCTTACGTAGAGGAATGAAAATTATATGATAAATTTATCCAACACTCTTTAAAAGTTTTATTTTCATAGCTCTATATTAACAGCAAGCTTGCAATCCTTTCAGTTTTCTTGATAAGATGGGAAACTTTGTCTAACACAGACGTAATTTAGAAGTTGTAAAAAAAGCTGTTTGACTGAGTGTATGATTATAGAATTGTTTGGGTTGGAAGGGACATTAAAGATCATCTAGTAATTTTCTGACCTCATGTTTGTTGAATTGACTTACTGTAAATATTTTATAAGTATTTTTCATCATCAATAATTCTTATAGGCTGTTATGTCCCAAACATCCTAAATGTATGTCCAGTTGTGTGACGCTGACAACATATTCTATGTTAATCTTGTCCTTTTAGAATCTTCTGCGTGATGTATTGAATCATTTTAGTGTTTATATTTCTGAATGAAAGTTTAATGGACATGTAATTTTCTGCTGAAAATGAATATTTACTGCCTATATAGGAAGGCTTGAAATACTGAGAACTTCAAGCAGGTCTATTACCTTTGGCAAAAAGCTGTCTTTTTGTACAAAATTTCTTATATTAATTTCAGGATTATTTCAGTAAATATTTCCAATATTTTATTTTAATTAATAATATTTAAAAGAGATTTTTCATTTCATGGTAGGAAATTTATTTTTTTTTACAATTTCTTTTTCTTGAGAATGCACATTTGTTTACTGGGATTAATTCTGATTTATGATAAAATTCTGAACACACAGGGATTTGTTCAGATATTAATGAAAGATACTAACGATAGTTTTGATTTTGAAGGACAGATAAGTTTTCTATATTGTGATTCTTCATTCTTAGAATTAATCAGTCTGTTTATTATTGTGTAACTGATGGCTGACCTTAGTAAGTTTTGCATTTGCTAAATGCTAATGCATCTCTGCTGTAGGAGAAATTAATTGCTGTCAGAGGAATAATACTGCATTGTCAGAGGAAACTGAGCTTTGCAGCTGAAAATTCCTCCTATGACTGGGGTGGGAATGTGGAAGAAAACAAGATCTCATAAATCACTGCAGTCAGGTGGGGAGGATGGAATAGTGCAGACATGAGTATGCAAAAGGTGGTGTCTCTTCACAGCAGAATCCCTCACTGACTGCACATTCAGCACTGCAATGAGTTTTTAGTGGCTTTAATTTTTCAAAACTAAGACCCTTTTTAAAACAGGGTTTGAAAATTCACATGCAACTCAGGAAGACATTTGCAGTCTCCTTGTATAATTCAACTGTTAAATGTGAGGGACTTTATGAAAGCTGAAGAATATTTGGGCAAGGGAGCAAGGCTGTGTAATGAGCTCCCAAAGGAAAACCACACTCATTCATGCAGTAAGGGCTCAGTTAGAGAATATTTGCATTAGGAAAATGTTTTCATACCTAACAGTGACCAGGAAGAGGAGGAAAATGCTAAAAATATGAAGCTAAAGCTCAGCTCTTAGAACTGATGCTGTTCCACCATGTACAACATCACATTTATTACTAATGAAGTTCTGCACCATAGTATGAAAAATCTCTTTCAGTTTCTACATTTCCCTGTAGTTCTGCATCATGGAAAGCAGAGTAACAATGAAGTTCTGTGTAAAGGACCAGGATTTGTTTTCATTTGTGTCAATGACAATTAACATCATTTTTATTGTTTTGTCTTTATTCATAAATTTATTTTTACTTTGTCTTCACCTGTTATTTTCAAGTTAACACAACTTCTCTGAGCCAATTTCAGTATTAAAATCAAGATTTTTACACGGAAATTATCAGCTAAACTATGTGTATTTTAGAAGAAACGGAACAGTATTCATATCAGCACAGGCAATTTGTAATTAGTTAGCAGTGATCCTGGATAGATCAACACTGGGAAAAGCATCAATACACTCTTTAGTTAATACTTCTGCACCATTTCCAGTATGAATTTAAAATTACATCATGGATTTAAGATGAGGGGACTTTAAATTGTTAGGGAAAATAAAAAAGTTTACATATAGTGCCAAATTTTTGCATATTTGTTGGAAGCTTGTTTGGCCTGCTTCATTTTGAGAAATCACAGTGGTGATCTTGCAACTGCAGGTATTCTCCTGGGACTCTTGATTAAAACAGTCTCTTTGCTTCTCTGGCTCTTCAGCTTCTAATCCCAAATAGAAAAAGCCCTATTGATACCATGAAGGGAGGAGATAGATAGAAAAGCAACATAAGTATTTTTCAGTTCAGCTGTGTGAGGACGCCAGAGTCAGGTCTGTCCTTACTTTGTCTTCAGTTGTCTGCACATCTGTTTTGACCTCCCTGAGACAAAAAGGATTTCTTTTGTGGTATGCTTATGGCCACTGAAGTGAGTAAAAGAAAACTCTTTAAAAAGCAATGGACTGTTGCTCTTTCAGACAGGTCCCAATCAGGATCCCTTTCTGTATTCCTTTTGACAGTGCTTGCATTGTCTGTCATATCAATAAAAGCTGGCTGAATCGATCTGAGCTGTTGCCAAGGAAAGCTGTTGCAAAATAATGTGAAGTCTCCATGAGGACAAGCCTAAACAGGCTGCTTCCCAAAGTGGACTTAGCTGAACTGCACAAAGGAGCTCTTGTGAGGAACAAGGTTTTCCGTATTCTTTAATTCGCAGTTATTTCCCTGCAGCCTGCCTGCATGGCTTGCCCTTGCTGCTTTTGCTACCAAAGGCCTGAATCATCTCTGTCTATATCTGGCTGTCCCTCGTAGCTGCCCTGCACAATCTTTGTGGATTGATGAGAAGATGTGTTTCGATTCCAGCCAAATACACAGATATTAATGACTCCTGCCCACCATTATTAAGCTGCCCTGAGAGTTTTAAGGTGGATTATTAAAATAACTGCTTGAGATATCATTCAAATATATTCGTACATTGAGTAATAGTTAATTAGGCATATTTTTTCCAATGACTCTCATTTGTCCATTAGTTCCAAGTTATTGTGGTATAAAGCTGGAGTCTCATACACTTGTACACAGTCACATACACTCATACACAAAGACTATAATTTTTATGTGTCAACTGACAAACCTTTTTGCTTTTCTGCATTCTTCAAGTGGGAGAGAAAAATAATTTTTAATAATTACATCTTTGAGGGCCAGCTGGCTGTAAATCACCTTGGCAGAAAAGCACCTGACGGACCTGGTGGACAACACATTGAACATTGCAGCAAAGGTCAGGGGTATCCTGAGCACCATAAGGAGAAGCGTTTCTAATAGGTCAACCTTTCCTTCAGCGCTACTGAGGCCACATCTGGAGTTCCCTGTCTAATTCTGCAATCCCCAGTACAAGAGAGACTTGGAGCCACTGGAGAGAGCCCAGTGAAATGTCACAAAGAGGATAAGAGCCTGGAACTTCTATGAAGAAAGGCAGAGAGAGCTGGGAGTGCTATGTCTAGAGAAGAGAAAGTTCAAGGGAGATCCCATAAATGTGTGCAAGACTGAAAGGCGGGTGTAAAGAGGATAGAACCAGGCTCTTTTCAGAGGTGCCAGTGACAGGACCAGGGGCAATGGGCATGAATTCAGGCACAAGACGCTCCCTCTGAAAATCAGAAAACATTTTCCACTGTGAAGGTGATGGAGCACTGACAAAGATTGCCCAGAGAAGTCTGGAAATCTGAAAAGTCCTTGGAAATATTCAAAAGCTGTCTGGATATGATCCCAGGCAACTCTGTCTAGGTGTACAGGCTTGGCACCTGGGGGAGTTGGAACAAGATGACCTCCAGAGTTTCCTTCCAACCCCAACCATTCTGTTAATCTGCTATACATCTTAGAAGGGTCACGTAGAATGGAGTTGTGTAGGTTTACATAGGCCATGATGCAAAGCTTAAACTTAATTTACAGAAGGAGTTGTTTTGAGTATCTTGACTATTAGCAATGCAGTTTATACATATACATATATATATATATAACTGGATATCTTGTGAAATTTTATTTGAACCAATAATATAAGAACCTTTCCTTCACACAGTTTGTTACAATTCCTGTCTGAAAAATACGAGCTAGATACCTGAAAACAAAATGAAATTTATGGTAGTTTGCTTAGCTTTTAATGATTGACATGATTTGGGCTCAGCTCAGATGTGAAGGTTCAGTTTTACTCTGAAACTCACTCTGTGGCCTGCCCATGCTTCACAGCATATGAAAATGATAACTTACCATATGGTAGAGCTTTATTTTATAACTATTGTTGACCTTTCTTTCAACTCCCAGTATTTTCTGCAGGACAATCCCACCACTCTTCACCAAAAGAGCAAGGACTGGAAGTTGGACCTGCTTACTGCACTGCGGATGTTTCACCTTAGTGTGTATAAACTATTTACAGTGTGTTTATGTAGAGATTATGGAAGCTCTGTGATCCAGACCATTCACACATCATGAGCAGATTCCAATGCATTTCAGCCCCAGCAGTTCCTTGGTATTTCATTCTCAGTAGTTCACTCTCACTGAAATAGACGGGGTTCCTCTTGGTGTGATTAAGTATGACTCAACATGAGGAAAGGCATTTGGAGCTGACCTTGTGTTTTTTACACTGAAGATCATTATTATCTTCACAGAACCTTTTTTTTTTTTTTTTAATTGATAGTGAT
Organism: Dasyornis broadbenti; assembly: GCA_013397935.1. Lineage (NCBI taxonomy): Eukaryota > Metazoa > Chordata > Aves > Passeriformes > Dasyornithidae > Dasyornis > Dasyornis broadbenti. Next base: position 602,922 of record VZRN01003245.1, on the reverse strand, counting down.
CTCAGTACAACTGCAGTGTATTGCACAAGTACTATATATACTACAAGTACAGCAAAGTACGTGTTTTATTATGAAAAATTTATTTTGGTAGAAAACATTCCACCACTTTAACAGAAACAGAAAATACATTGAAGGATAAAAATCTTAAGCACATTCACAGACATATATTTTGTACTTTGATGAAAGTTTTAACAATTAAAAAAATCAATCAATCAATCAATCACGTAATTTCAATTCCCCTTTATATCAGCATTTTAGAAAATTGTTTCCCTTCCTTTTAAATTAAATTCTGAACAAAGCAGTTAATGCTTTAACTACATCAGAACTCTTTAATGTTGTGTCTTTCCTTCAGAATATTCATTTCATTAATCTTTTTGTTGGAAAGTAATTATTATTGATACCTATCACCACAGAATGTTTATGATGTGCTCTCAGTCTTCAGGGGGATTTGAGAAGGCATATAACCTAGAGGGCTTCCCATTTTAAAGCAGGCTCATTTATCATACTGCTGTCTAGGAGAGACAGAGATTTTGCACATTATCCAATTTAAACATCCATTTAGAAGCAATCTAATTTTTATTCCTTGCTAACGTCACCACGGAGACTGTGATTAACTCCAGTAAGATGGCTGAAACTAAGAGGAGGTATTCAACAGGAGAGAGACAAAAATGTAACTAGATATCATTGCAGAAATGATTGTAGCACATTTTGAACAGAAATTTACCACTTTTTGTTGCCATGACACAAAGTTTTAGTGTAATGTGTTAAGGACATCAATAATGTCTTTTACTGGAGTTTAAGGAATTAAAAAAAAATGAAAGGCTATGTACTATTTTGTCATTTTAATTTGCCAATAGGAATAAAATTTTGGCAAACAAATGTACTATAAAATGAAAAATAGTCATATTAAGACAAAATTCCACATTTCAATTATGACCAATGTTGTTTTGCCATAAAATTAGGAAAAAAGCTGCCCTTCAGTGCCAAACTAACATTTTGCCACTTGCTGTAACTAAACTTTGATGTCAAATATGTTGTTCTCATATAGGAAAAGTGCAATATTGTCACGGACATACTGAAATTATTGTAGGAAAAGATTTAGATTGACTATTAAATATGTTGTGTCTTTCAAAGACATAACAGTCTCTTGAAAGGATGTGTTTTATTCCGAAATAAGTTAATGGTAACTACTACAGAAACATTAAATATAAAAGTGACTTTTGTATCAGTTTAAGACTTCTTGTTTCTCTCAGACTTTTTTGGGGGAATAGTGGGGTTTGGACTGTAATGATTAATTTCTTGCCATTTAACATGCTGAATAAATGATCAGGAAAGTCATTTGAAAAAAGACCAAGGACACTTTTAGGAGTCATTTAGGAATCTTGGCATCCTGACCTTGACAGATCTAGACAACAAAATTTTAAATTTAATGCAATATGTTGAATTCTCCATGTGCCAAAAAGTCAGACTTCATAGAACTTCTTGTAATTATTTTTTTCATGTAAGAGATTTTTCAACTAATCCTGTTTTTTTCTCAGATTTTGCCTTTTAAAATGACACTCTCCCCATTGCTGCAGTTACTGGAAAAGCACTTCAGACTTATTTTATTTCCTCAGTTTAGTTTGTCTTCAGTTCCTGAAATTCTCCCTAGAGAAACCTGAAACTTCCAGAAGGTTTCTGTTTCATTGAGACAAGCCTGCAATAACTTACATCGATGTTCAAACACACACACCGTGAGGCACTGCATTTATTAATCACATTGATTTTGAAGGCCCTAATCCTAACACACAAAGCTCATATCAAGTGCAAGCCTCTGCAGGATTGTGGCCACAGTGACCTTCCATAGTGATTTTCTGTTCATTATGGGTCAGTATTTTCCTTTTAACAACTACACCACTCTTGCTGATGCTCCTGCAGCTGAATAAATTCAGCCTGCTAAGAGACATATCTAAAAGAAGCTTATATTTGTTTATGAGAAATTTATACTAGTGTTGATTATTGAGGAAATGTAAACTGTTACATGCCATCCCATCTTCCACAAGTATATCTGGTTAAAGGTGAAGAAATAGAAAAGAGAAATAGATGTGTCTATGCCACAAGGAATAGTACAATAAATAGGAATTAAAAATATTCACGGAGCAGCTCTGAATTCCTCTTGCTTTCTTCTGAAATACCTGTGGAAGAGACCTGCAGAGTGATCATTTCAGCTCTCAGTTTGAAAGATAGATACTGTGTTTAATATCAAACAATAGACTATGTTGTGAAGGTTTGTTTTACTTGGTGATTAGTGTTGAGCAAGATGATAGAAATTGGGTACTGAAAATGAAGCAAGTTAGGCCCTTTAATGAGGGTTTTATGTTCCTAATTTCAGGCAGTCAGACACAAAAATATCTTAAATGGGTACCTCATGTACCTAGTCTGGGAGTATGTATAGACACTTTTATGTATAGGCTTTACATGAAAAATGATGAAAAATTTGTTTCAAACATGAAAAGTACTTCTAAGTATGACATAACTGATAAATTCAGTTATTAGTCTCTAAGACATTAAAACAATAAACCACACAAAAATACATATATAGTATTTAAATTTTGTATATAAAATATATAACATATATATTTTTTTTAAATTTATGTTTTTAAATTACACATTATGTTAACAAAAAGAGAAGAACTTGGCAAATTTTGGTATTTTACAGAACCTGTACTTTATAAGGTTCAGGAGTTTTAACACACTGAAAGTTGGTTTTCTAGGGGATTTTCAGGTTTGTTTTTTGGTTTTCGTTTTTAATATGCAGTCATAAATGGGGAAAAAACTGACATATACATACACAGAGCAAGACTAGACCAGTTTCACCTTAAGGGGATACTAGAGTTTCCACAGTTGTATGAATTATATATGTTAATGACACTTTTTAGACAGGGTTATACATTAAATAATAGTGAACTCTATCTTTTCTGAGTTAAGTGGAATTTAATCACACAACCTTTGGATTTTGGGGGAGTTGAGCAATTAAATTCTATGAAGCTCTGAAAATCTAGGGTTAAAAGGGTCTGGCAAACATAAAAATAAGGAAATTCATAATGATGGGTGGCCCCAGAAGACTTGGAATTTGGGTAAGCCATGGACAAGTGTCTAAAAGTTCAGATGTTTATCTGATCCTCCGGAGCATACATAGTTGGGCTGCAAAGGCATGCGGGAGGATGATTACTTTTAAGATTTTTAGCACTTCTGCTTCTGGTCATAGCTGGATATAAACACTAAATAGGCTTTGTTTCTTGGTATATTCTTCTTATTTGCATCTGGAAAAGTGATTTGAAGGGAAAGCATTTTACATTAGTAGTCATCTTCTCCAATTTAATCAGGAATTTCTTAGGTAAAACTGCAGAAAATAGACATTAAGATATTATCTAAAGACATTACTAAATTCAAGGAAAATGAGCAATAGTATAATATTAATATGTTGTATTCTGTCTTGCCAAAGAACAGACTTTGGGGTCTCATGCTGAACAGGGACTTTGGTTGAGCTCTTGAAGGATTAATTTGAGATAAATCTTATTAAATATTTCATTTATTGACCTGAACACATTAGGTAGAAGTTTTGTAGTGAAAATTGCTCACGTCACAGAACTGGCATTACTGGTATGATGAAGAATGAAAGGAGAAAAATTCTCTGTGATATAAAATGATAGATTGAGAGGGAAGATATATGCACAAATCTAATGTACTATTTCACTAAGGGCCAAAGTGGGAACAAGTGAGAATTAGCATATGGATAAATATGGGATGGAAATGAGAAAAATGTTCTTAAGCATCAGAACAACAAGATTGTGTAACAACACTTTTTCAGGAACAGTGGAGGCAAGAAATACAACTGCTTTCAAGATGGAGGAAGAATAAATATTATAGGGAATTGTCCACTGCAATTGTTTGTGATTGCAAACAGCAACCAATGACCCAGAAAATGGAGTTTCTCTCAATTAAAAAAAAGAGTCCTTGTCAATTCAGATAACATACACATATGTTTTAATATTTAAAAACTGTTGCTAGAGCTCAGATGTAGAGCAGCATTGAAAGAAGACAATTAGAGAAATAATTAAACACACTGACTCTGTGTCCCTGATGCTTGACTTAACAGGGAAAGAAAATGTTACTGACATTAGCTGTAATATGTCAGTGTACTGAAAATTCATAATAATTAAATAATGTAGAAATACAATCTGCCTCAGCTTGCATGTCCTCTGCTTTTCTCATTTGACAATCACTAAAATTTTTCAGATGTCTTGTGGGACTTGATTTGCCTCCTCAGAGCTCCGGCCATAGGAAATGCAGAACAGAACAGACATAATCTAGGAGAGCATTTAAATTTAATTTTCAAAATATTAATTAATCCCTAAAAACCACACGGAGTCTAGCACAAAACCTGTTCATTAGGCATATATGTTAACTGGGCCTATACAGTTCTATGGCACGGGAAAATTCAGGTTATGATCTTTTTTTGTTTGACTTTTTTTTCCAGATAGATGTGTTTTACAGCACTTACTTCCCTACATAGGATCTGAGGACTGGCCTGAGAGCCAGTTCAAAGCATTGTCAAACAGTTTCAGTTTGGATAACAGTTTGGTTTGGATAACCATGTATGAATATTTCTGTCTGTTATTTGATGGTAAATTTTCTCTCTTTGCTATCTGAGTAAGCTGAAAGTAAAGGTAAAATAATCAAACATGATGCTATTTATAGTATTGTTGCCTGCTTGAAGAAAAACATAAGGAGCCAACAGTTTCAAAAAGTACTAAAATTCTGCCTGTATTAATTAGTAATCTATCACTTAAAGAGAAGATACACTAGAGAAAACAGATTTAATTTTTTCAATTTTTAGTGCTTTGAATCAGCAACATTCACACAGAAAACACTGCTATGTGACAAAAGATGGAAGACCCTCTTTTTTTCTGCATATCTTACTTTTCCTTTGGGATAAAAATACACTGTCAGCTTCACAACACTCTCTGGATTTGATATACTAGGACTCTTTCAAAGGCAAAAATGTTACATACTGTCTGTGGATGCTATAACTTTATGCTATCAAATATTACTTTAATTCTTAATGCAGATCCAGCTCATTATACCTATCTTTACTTGTTTATGCTGTACTTTTTACAAATTCATCACCCCTTAGGTTCCTAGATGGGAAGCAGAATGTCTTTCTGGCACGAGTAAAGCATACCTGTGTAGATGTCAAGTTCTTGAAAATAACACTTCTTTAAAAGTAGCATGGTAGGAGCTTGATCTCTTTCATTTATTTTGGACTTTGTGCATTGCCTCTGCAATGTATTAAGGGCTTTCAAATGTCAAAGTCTTTAAGATTTTGACCTTAAATGCCTGCATTGCTAGAGATAACCTTTGGCAAAGAGAAAGGTAGAGTCTTTAGAGAAGGTAAGCTAAAGCCTGAGGTAAGAAAAATTATCTGGTAGAATATTGTGTCTTTATATTTGTCCTCTTGTGCTTCATGCAATTATCTTTAGTGAGCTGGACTAGTAAGCAAATGAAAAAAAAAAGATGGAAAAAGTGCTATTGAAGTAGAAATTTTACATCAAAAAAGACAAATTGGAATATTTTCCTGATTATGTGCAGAACATAGGTTTTTTTTCACATTGTTCAAGAACCTGATCATTTATGTTAAAGTATAAATGAGTGTTATGTGACAGTTACGTTGCTGACACACATATTACTGTAATTGTTGTTAGTCTCTTTATCAGTTTTTAACACTTGTGGAAGAATTATTATTTTCCATCTGAGTTAGGAATGGGTGAATCACCTTGCAGACTTGGGTATTTGTTTAAAATTGGAATTGCTTTCATTTTTTGAGCAACAAATAGCACAATTTTTTAAAAATGTACATGGGTCTTCTTTTACTCCTTTTCTCTCTGTATACAGCCTTATCTATATGACTTACAGTTGGTAGGAAGATTGAATATTGTGAGGTTATCTGAAAAGTCTAATACTTGCTAATACTGTCAGAGTATTAGAAAACTCAAAAGAAAAACCATCTTGCCTTCATCAGAGTTTTAAGAGTCACCTTAAAGGGTCAGATGAGCCTTACAAATACAAACTCTTTACCTCTGGGACACTTTTTGCATTTCCCTTGTGAATAACCTGTACAAGAGACTACGGAATGTAGTCTTTGGGAGTTGACAGAACCCAAGTGAATAGAGTTCGTTTTTGAGGCTGTCAGGAAAATGCCTTCTCCATATGGGATTTACCTTCTGGAAGATGAGAACATAGAATCTCTTGTCAATCTTTTGGTGCATTAGTGCCAGACATACAATATTTACATTAAGTTGATGTTTGTATGTTTTTTGTAAAGGAAGATTCCTTCTTTTGTATCACAGCACTCTCCCTCAGACAACTACCAGGAAAGGTTTAAACGCTATTAAATTCATGCATTTTTGCATGCTCGCAGTGAATGAAAGGCATAACTTGTTGGGTACCATATTGCATCTTAACCTGGAGCCTTTACCACTTTGTGGCCTTAAGCATTTTATAAACCTTTAGTAATTCTATCAAAATGTTTCAATTTTACAAGAAAAACAAGCAACAAACCCAAAACTGCACTTGGGAACAGCATGAAAAAGCTTTTTTTGTGTGTGCTAATGATTATTTTATGTGTCATCAAGTTGTATAAAATTAATCTCAAGATGATAACGTATAATGTTTTATTCTGGCTTTTCCCTTACAGACTGAAACAGAATGGTTTAGAAGACAAATGTTTTCTGCCACCATGGATGTTTATATTTTTAGTTTTTTCTGCATTCAACACCTGAATTAAAACAAAATTCTTTCAATGGTTAGTGAGAAAAATATGAATTTAGTCACAGTATATGCTTTTTCATCAAATGTGCAATTTTTATTATCACCTTAATTCTGTTTGAACAAGCAATGTACTCTGAACTTCAGACATGCTTCTATCAAATGTTATCAAAACTGATGCAATTTGACAAATATTTCAGTTTTGGCAAAACAACGTATTTTAGGAAAACACATTTTGTCATGTTCACCCACCACCTTCGCTGGTGAAAAACATCTGTTTTAAAATGATTTCTGGAAATATCAAATTATTTCAAAGGGCTCGGGATATTTTTTTTCAGTTTTATGTGCATTGCCCCTTCCATTTGTGGCTAAAATGATGTAGAAATAAATAGGCTCTGTTACAAAGAAGGCTCGTGTTGTGGTATATCAGTCTTGGAGCAGGAAGTCTTGGAATTATTGTGAGATAGACAATTCTCAAGATTGCCAGCTTAATTTTGCAGGCCCAAGGGGGATCTCATTGTTTAGATACGCCATTTAAGGTTTGCCCAAATCCAGCCTTGGGTCACTCAAGAGCTCAGAAAAAAACTCCTGTTACATGAGCAATTATGGTTGTACTCCTGCAATCTTATCTGCCTCACAGAGACTTAGCTAAAGTGCTCAAAGATTTAAAATAAAAAATTCTAATGATAAAATTTTTACCATGGCTGTACACAGTCTCTACCCTAGGGTTAAAGCACCCATTTAAGAAACCCTGTGAGCCTACAGGACAGAAAGGGGCTAACACTTGGTGCTATATGATAGATAGACAAAATCAGTCACTACAAAAGCCTAGCTGTTAATTTGCTTTCAGAAGTATCTGTACAACGCCTGATATATCTTCTTATTTACGCAGATATTTATTTTTTTATGTTGCATACCTTAGGGCAATGTGGCTGACCCTTTAAGCAGAAAATAGGCACCAGTGAAATACACTTTCTTTATCTTTTGGGAAACATGGAGTGGTGATTAGGAAATACCTCTGGAATGGCTTATATTTTGATCAGGTGTATTTGCAGACACATCTCTTATCCCCCCCCAAAATTACAGAAGGATTTACAAGTCTTACTGTGAAAGTGGTGTCAAAGACATCTCCGAGTCAAGAAAGACATTTTTCAGAGCTTCAATCCATATGTTGAGAGCTTTCTTGGCAGGCAGCTCTCATCACAACAAGGTGTTCAAAGAGAGGGATTTGCTCTGAACTGGCAAGTTGTAATGATGCTTCACAGGCATGGTATGAATTGTATTTAAGAGTCTTGGGATTTAAAGGAAACTGCATTGCTTTCCATGTGACTGGCAAATTTAGGGAATATGCTGTTGTTGAAATACAATATAAAATACCCACAGAGGAGACTTTTGTACACTGCAGTGAATATAATAAGTTTTTTAATGAATTCAGGCTTACTAAAGAAGGGCTTATTTTAACCTATCTAATTGCTTTGTTATTATACCATTATGTCAAGGTATCCGCAGACAGAACATGTATGTAATAGATTTTTTGCTGCTCTTACTGCTACTGGTGTGTAATGGAGAAGTGTGAGAACTAGAATTGCATTAGTCAGAGCATATGTTCAACTCTGTGCTTTCTTATGGTGTTGGGTATAGGAGGGGAAACGTCTGTGAGACTTATAGTGGGAATAGTCACAAAGATCCACGTTATCATAGAATGATCCAAAATGCAGGAATCCTGCTGTAATGTGATCCTGATGCTTTTGAGAAATGTTAAAAACCCAGTTTTATCTGGGTAAAACGTCCTGCTTGTAGTTTCAGCAGTTGATTTAGGCCTAAACCCTCAAAGTCCTTTAACCTACAAGAGCTATTGAGATGAAAAAGTAAAAAATACTCAAAAGTCATGCTAGGCAGGAATCAGTAAGAATAATGTATATCCTCAAGGAGTCCGAATCATCCAGGTTTAATATTATCCTTGGGTTATTTCAACCCAGGACAAAATGAAGAGCATATGGCACTGCCATTCCCAGCACAGTGGTTGAAGGTATTTGCACCAATGGCAAGGAAACAGGGTTAGCCAGCAGCAGGAAATAGATCCAAATTTTGATGAGGGCTACAAAAAAAGTGTCATTAATTGGAGGTGAAGAGCGGTAACAGATGCCTTGAGCTATGGCCACTACTCCCCAGACCTTTCAAGACACATTTGCATAATTGAGGACCATTATACTTCGCCACCCACAGCTATTGCAAATGTTCAAAAGTTTTTGCTTCAGCTTTTTAGATTAGTCCCTGAGACATCAATTTTTAATGAGCTGTATACATGGTGAATTTTACTGACATATTTCATCCCACTGAATTTGGGGCTCTTTTTCACTAATATTTAGCAGGAATCATTTTGTCTTAATCTTGGTGATACAGAGGTATAAGGAAATAAAAAAATGAGGTTAGGAGAGTGTCAGCTGAAAACAGTTTAATTTGCAGACCCACTTTGTCCCTTGATTTCTTCAGTTAGACATATATACTGAAGTTCTGCAGAGATGGGGTAGGATTCATGGAAATATTTTAAATCTTAAAGATTATATCATTTGGAAGATTTTTAGGATTCTTCTGAATTTTGAAGGAATTATTTTCTGCTAGTTTTAGAAACACTTTTGATATTTTAACACCTACATCTGTATAAAACAATTTATTGATTAACTATAGATTATAGAAATACATTTTTGATAGAAATGCTGAAAAAGTTTCATGTCATTATTTTTAATTGTCTGTACAAACCACTTTTTAATAGAACTTCTCAGTTTCTCTTACATGTTACCATTAAATTTCCTTAGACGGTATTTAGACTAACATTTTATAGATGGAACAGACCAGAATTTATTCTTTACAGATTAAAATCATGGAGGTAGTCCAATTATTCAAAAGTACATTTTCATATAATTTACATAGTAAGATTTCTTATCTTGACCCTCTCAAAACAGGCCTTTCCCCTCTGTTGGCATCTCATGACAAAGTATTCATCAAAGTAAAAATGTTTTACAGTAACCCATGTCTGGTTCCAATGAGCCAAAAACCCAAATCCCTGTACAGAGGTGAGGCTCTGTTTTTTTAACTTTAGCTTACTTGTTGATGGAAAAGTCTTGGGAAGGATGAGTTTGTCAGAAAATATTTAGGAAAAGACTCTTTTTTAAAAAAGATTTTTTTAAAAAAAAAAACGCTCTGCTATTGAATACAGAACACATTGAATAATGTACCAGTTTAAAAGAGTTTCAACACAGGTAGAAGTCCAACTTTTTTCTGGAAAGATAAAAGTTTAAAAATGCTAATTTATATACTAAGGCAAAGTTTGTAAATGTGTCTGACAGGCTTTGTTTTCATACAAGTGCAAAGCAAAACCATATTTCACAGCCTTGAAATTTATCATGAAAGGCTTAATATTTTGTCCATCTCTGAAGGAAAATTTACTTTATGGGTGTCTGCAAAGAGAATAGTCTCCAAATACTTTATCTATTTCTTGAAAATACTGGAATTCCTTACCTTTTAGTAGATGTTTTATTAGCAATGTAGAAATAATTAGACTTGTACCTCTCTATGGAGAATAATTGATCAGATGGGTAAAAAGAGACATGAAGAGCAAAAGTGCTGTTCAGAACCCACAGCTGCTCTGTTGCTGAAGAGCACTGACACATTTTTCTCTATTTTTCCCCCAGAAAGTGTACAACCAATATAGAGATACAGTTCTACAATACATACTGTAATTATATGGTGCTAAGATATGCACTGTAATTATAGCGTTTATGTGAAATCCCTCTCTTTTTGCATAACTTGCAAAGAGGGTTTTCTATAGCTTCTTGAATTTCTATGCTGATTAGCCAATTAGGATTCATTTTTTCCTTTGTAAACTGCAGTATATAAATTTTTTAAGACTACATGTATTGTGCACTGACAGGAACATTCCAGTTAATTGTTTATCACATCCTTGAGAAAATCTTAAACCTTATGCTGCTTTGCTATTCTGCTATTTTTCCAGTTAAATTCCTTGATGTGTTGCATGGTAGGTCACTTCTCTTTTCCTTAGCTCCCTGCCTAGATTCAGCATTCTTTTTAAATAGTTTTAATCTTGTTTTAGGGGTTTAACATTTATTTTCTTTCTTAGTAGTCTGTTTACTTAAGTAAGGGCAGAAGTAGAATCCTGTTTTCTGCTTTAAAAATGAAAAGAAACCTACAGGTCCAGTGGAGGTCTAAAGTCACACAAATTAGGTTATAAAGAACTTTCTCCCAGTTGGGGAATCTGTTTTCTGCATTCTTAGTTTTCACCACACCTGTAAGATGACTTTTTGGTACTACTACCAGATACAGTATCTGTCTGTCAATCACTGTTTGCTTTTGTTAATTAACAGCAGATGGCAAGTGCTTAATGGGAAAAAAAAAAAAAAAAGAAAAAAGGAGTATGTGGCTGTTGATGAAGTGGAAAGAAAAAAATTCCATCTTGAACAAGTTACATCAAGTACACACAAATTTATGGACCAGAGCTTTTTGGAAAACACTCAGATTTATTTACTAAGAGTTAATGAAATTGCTGTGTCCACAGAACATTTAGCCTTGTACAAAACAGGTAAAAAAAAATGTTATTTGGGGGTGAAAATGAAAAGACTTCATTAAGTCAAGTGGAAAAAATGTTTTGTTTTTGTTTAACCCTGAGTTGTTCTCTGTAAGGTGAATCAGCCCAGGTTAACACTAAACAGAGTCTACCTGTACCAGGTCAGGCGTCTTGGTCAAGTAAGACCTATCACATTCTCTGTTTGCTCTGCTGACCGTAGAATGTAAGTCTGGGAGTTGTGGTGCATTTGGTTGATAATGCCCAATCTTTCAGATACTAGGGAATTTTCTGTAACGATTTTCGGATGACCTTGGACATAATCAGTGTAAAATACTCAGATTGCAGCTTTCTTCACTGTTCCAGAGAAAATGCCCAAAACTGTGGATCAGGAGAGTCAATTCCCTTAACTGTAGTGGCATTGCTTCTACAAGCAAGAATGCAAGATCCTGATTGCAGTGTGAAATGACGCTTTATTTTCATAGAAAAAGAACACTCTTCCAGCAGCCAGACTAGGAGTAAAATTAGAGTCATCCCTACTCGAAGAAGGACTCTGCATTGACATCCAAAGCTACGCAAAATGACTTTGCTCAAACTAGATTCTTAACCGTGCAGATCAAGCATTATCTTAACTTTCAGATCACACTTGCCTCTTTTCTGCTTGGCTTTGAGCTTGAAATTCCATTGGAAAGCAACTGGAAATTCTGGTTTTCAGCTGGTATCAGAGTTGAGTTATCCATATTTTAAAACTATATTTTAAGTCTACTCTCAAGAGAGTTTCTTTAAGCTTTGAAATTAAAAGTATTTTGGGCTGTTTATATGAAGGTTGATAATTAAAGAAACCTTTAGCTGCTTCTCTTACTTGAATGCAAGCTCTAAAAACATGGTAATTATGCAAATTTTAGTGAATGAACAACATCAGCTGAGTTTTTAATAATTTTTTTCTAGAGGGAGTTTTCAGATTTTTTTGTACTGTACTCATATGTTATCCTGGTTTACAAATAAAAGTTTATAACAATAATCCATTCCATAGGAAGCCAGAAACCTTTTCTAGGAATGTCACTGTCATATTATACCTTTTTAAAGTGAAAGTATGTTAATATAAGCTGAACAAGAAAAGATTGTGAAGATTAAGTAATACAGGATAGAATTTCAGCAAAGAGAGGGGAGGTAGGAAGAACAGCCTCTTTGCCTCATATTATTTCATATTATTCCCGAGTGAAACTTGAAAATGTAGTGATATCATTTGAACGACCTTAAAGGGATGAGAAAATGTCTCAAATGAATATAGATGAGCTTGACATTGGGGGTCACATTTTACACGATTGGTGAGCCTGGGATATTGTAACTTCTTTTATCTTCTGCCTCATGTAGAAAATATACACGAAGTTATACTGAAAAAATACAGAAAATGTTCTCTTTGAAAGTAGTATCTCCTACTAGGAAACATCAGTCACCTAGAAAAGTTCAGGTATTTCATTTATATAAATTGGTGTCCCTACAGCAGTTCTTGTAAGGCAAATAATAAAACAAAGGAAAAAAAATCCATCAGTTTATCTTTCTCTAGGCAGTTACTTCGAGCACAGAGGAAATACAAATGACCCTACCTGCTGCCTGACTTGCTAATTCAAATTCAAAAGAGCCAAGTATCCATTTTGCTTCTCTTGTGCACATTCACACAGGCATAGCACAAATACACACACATGCACTTTATTTGTCTGTTAGTTGTACTTTTTAGTGAAATAAATAATCCAGATTGAAAAATTTCTCTGCTTCTCTCAGTGTGGGAAAACTGAAAAAACCCTTGCAAAACACTTTTGAGATGCTGGCAGCCATGGATATAATCCAGAAGAGTCAGCTGGGCTTCATTTTTCTTTGAAGGGCGCAAAGATGTGGACAAACTTCTGCACTCCCTCTTCTCATGCAGGCACTGAATCCCACGGAGGGCTGGTCAGTATCTGAATTGTCTTGCTGACCCTTACCCTCAGTAATGCTGTGATTATAGCACTTTATATTGATTACTATCCAAAGAAGGAGTGGGAGTACAGCTGGATTTTGAAGCAAACTCTTTTTCCTTCAAGATCTTGATGTACAGACACCAGTGAATTTTCTGGTAAGAAGCACATGGGCTCTGACAGCCAGTGCTCAAGAATGGGTTGGAGTTTCCCCTTGTGCAGTTTGGCCCTGCACCAAACGTTTGCAGTTTGGAGCCTGCGTGTGAAGCCACCACATATACACAGGCAAATAACAAGAGCACTGTGATCAGCAGCTTTTTAGCTTTCTCCCTGATGCTATTGTAATTCTCTTGGGTTCTCCCAATGGAAAGTGAAAATCACTTATGAAACTTCAGAGTTCTCTGGGATGAGAAAAGTATTTCCTCCCTTATTGTAGGCTGAAGGTCTTCATGTTACTTCCTAAAGCACATCTGAAGGAACTGTGTGCTTTGAGGCTTGGGCTTGAAGCCATGCATGTATTGCTCTAGGCAACTGGTGCCTCAGCTCTCTGTTCAGTTATTTGGTCATTGTGGAGTGTATGACAGTGTAACAAAATGTTAAGCAGTAGTTTTTAAAAAATTGGGTTTAAACAATAAGTAGAAGGTACTTGAAGACAAACTTGTTTTGATTTATTTCCCATGTGATATATATTTCCTGTGTGAATTTATGATATAAGACAAATGCTCTGTTACGTGTGCAAAACTCAAAGCATGTCTCTGAGTAAAAAAAGGTCCTTTAAGCTGTCCTCCATCTACAAGGGAGAAAACCATCTATTTCTCTTCCAAGATGAATCTCATGCTTCAGTGCATGCCCTACAGGAATATACACTCAACATTTCATATCCAAGTCTTCCAAAAAAACAACTGTGCAGGAATGAGAAAGGTATCTATAAAAAAAAGCTGATTGGATTTTGTTCATGTGAAAGGCAATTAATTAAAAAGCTACTGTTTTCCAGTTTCTCAAAACCTGTGTGTTAAGGTGCTTGTGAATAACACTTTTTCTCCTTATAAAAGTCCTGTAAACTTAAGTCATTCAGGGCCATCAGGGAACAAAAGTTTCTGCACATAATGTGATTTCACACCACATTAAGCCATGTACAACATATTTTTCCTTAGGAATTGGTCTTCTGTATCTACTTGGTCACTTTCAAGAGAGGACCAGGAAGACTCCAATCTTTTATAGAGCAACAAAAGGTAAGGAATTGGATTATTAATTGTAGGCTGTCACGTGGCATCTTTTCAGGCCTACTGGAAATTAAATGTAAGGTTTTAAAAAAATGATATGGTCTCTTATCTTCAAGATAAAGGTGAAACACTTTAAGGGTGGGCTGTACAGACATGACCTGTGCTTGAAAACTCAGACTTATCTCGTATCAGGAAGAAAAGGAGCATGTATTTTTATCACTTTTGTGGAAACATGAAGTAGTGGAGCTATATGAAAGCCACAGACACTAGGAAGGAGTATGTGAAAATCTGCTTCTTGTTATAGATTTATGTTAAACTGGTCACTAATTCTATTATTTCATACACTCAGTTATTTTCTCTTCTACTTGCAGGAAAAATTGATGTGGGTTTTATTGCTGATTTATCTAGAATTTCACTGTTCAAATAGATTGTTTTCAGCAAATCAAACATATAAAAATGAATATTTATTTCTGGAAGGTTAAGGTGTTGTTTTCTAGTAGGTGTGCTTTTCACACTGTTAGATGATCACTTATTTACTCCTTTTGTTACTGTACTCGATCCAAGCATGCTATTGTGAAGGAAAACACTGTTCAATTATTTGGTGAAAAGGTGAAACTGTGTAACTGCGTCATTGAGGCCCATGACTCAAAGTAGCACATAAATCTATAAGATTGACAGGAGATGAACTAAGGGGCCAACTCCTAATTTCTGGCTAAGGTTGAAAGTGGATGTTTTTAGGAATAAATTGTTCACAGCAGAGTTGCTGGAGGATAGTCAGACCCTCGCTAGATTACTGAGAGGTGGCTCAGAGACCGCGGATCTATAGGACATTTGGACTTTTGAATGGGAAAGAAAAGTCCTCAGCCTCCCGGGATTCAGTGCTGGGTGGGCCCAGCTCAAATCCTCTTCAGGATTTCACTGCTCATTGGGAGCTGCTGTGGGAGACAGTGGCTGTGATCCTTGTCAGCAGCACAGAGGTATCTGCCAAATTCGCGGCACTGTTCACTTCACTGGGCTGCAGGCAATCGTACGCTTTTTATCGGGCTAACATACACACCCTGCTGGTGGTGACACTTAATGTCTTCAGCACTTTAGAAGTTTTGTGTAGTTTGCAATGCACATGGCTTTTTATGAGAGGAGCTCTTTGATTATTTTCCATTGCCCATGAACTGAGGCATACCCACACTTCTGTTTATAGTTATGTCTCTAGTAAGAGCTGTTCACTCCCAGCAAGATTTACCTTTGCAGGAGTACTCTTTGCTGACTGTAGGCTGTGCAGGATTTAATAGCAAAGGTGAGTCCATGATATGGCTCACATTATTTTAGCACTTGTCAAATACTTTCAGATTTACTCTGAAGTAAACACTATTCCTGTTGTAAGGCATTTCACATACATATGGCACTTCAGAGTGATTTACCCATACTGGGGAGAACTGGAGGCTTGGAACAGGAGATTTTCAATATGTAGCATCTTTATTAGCATTAGGTGTGAAAAGCAAGTTTCTGGCATAGCTGCACACATTTTAGCAGAATTTTGGATAGCCATCTTAAAGGGGCTAACACTGCTACTCAGGAGACTGGTGGTAAAGTAACTGCCCTTCATTTAATGTGAACTTCAAGCAGCAGATGAGATTTTGTTTCAGGAAAAGATAGCTGAAATAACAGGAGTCACTTGGAGGATTCAAACCATATTCAAGGTGGATTAAAGCGCCAGTGAGTGGTGAGAAGGACCTCCAGAAGGAGCAACAGAAAAGCAGAGGCTGCTCAGTCGGGACACCAAATGCCTTCAGAAGCCAGGCTTTGCCTCTTCAAGCTCAGCAGGAAGGAGAAAAAAACAAGCAGCAGATGAAGTGTGGCTGCAGGATACTTATTTCCCTCCCTTCTTCCCGAAATGTGGTCATTGACAAAAAAATCAAAGAATGCAACATTAGTTTTTTGTAGGCTGCAAATAACTCTTATTTTTTCCCTTTTAGATTATTTGATGGATTTTCTTTGTTGTTGATGAGAAAAACAAAGCTAAATCTGTTCAAATTCTTTCTCTGCTAATCCATCAGTCATTTTAATTGCTTTTTGATACCATCCTAGTCCTGACTCTGGCTCCATTTCGTGTGTATGCATGTGCATGTTTGTGCACAGGTGGGAACCAGGAAAACCAGTCCTGACTTCCCCTTTACCTGGGGTTAGGACAGGGGCCAGAGATCATGGGCCTGAAAACAAGACTGCTCTAGCCCAGCACAGACTTTACAAGACTTGTCTACAGAAGAAAAACCTGAAGCATCACATTACTGCAGCTCTCAGCACTTAATTCCTCTACACTATTTTCATTCATCTGTTCCAAACACCTTTGCCTGAAATTCAACTCTTTCTACTATATATATCCCAGATACTTTATTTCTAACACTTGAAATACGTGTTGTTCAGGATATTAAAAGTAAATATTATTTTAGAAAATGTAAAGATTTCCAATATCTCATTGCAAACCTCAGTCATTTTTGGGTATGCACTGTGTGGATGATTGATTGTATATGCCTACAATAAGTCAGAAATCAACAAATTTTAAGTAAGTAATACCTGAAATGTATTTATTTAAAAATATAATTTTTATCCAGATTAATAACTTGAATATTTAAAAACAAATATTCAGTGCTTTTATATAAGATCCTGAAAGTTCATCGTGGAAGTTTTTGTAAGCATGACATTTTTATGAAAAGATAGTGACTGATGTTTGTTGCTTAACGCAGAGTAATGTCACCAGTGATACTAACTGATAAAAAATGATAAGGTAAATGGGGTGCCAATATAACAATAACAGTATTTTCTGGTCTGGAAATACTGATGTCCTTGCTTAAGGATAGAGGTGCAGGGGGAGGGGAGGGAAGAAGCAGCTGTAGGTGGGAGACCGCAGTGAGCATTCCAGGGCTGGACTGAAGCCCAAGCAGTCTTTAACAGACACAAAAATGTGTAAATGTGGTTTTTCAGCTAAATATGCATGTGGAGGCCTGACTTAAAGCATGCAGTCTTAGTGTTCTATCCAGCCATGTTTAAAGCCTTCAATTTGGTACGTATTTGACTCCTTTGCAGAAGAACATGCCTCCTTGTCAGTAGGCTTTGAGGCGCTCAGCCTAAATCATCCACTCTTCATTTCATGTTCTGACTCCCTGATCAGTTCCCTTTTCACTGTCCGTGCCCTTACCTGTCAATTGTATGTGGACTGTTACTCAGCCTCATCCCTATTTGTTCCTCTCCAAGACAAACACATTTAGACCTATTATTTTAACTTTCATGTGAGTCATGTTTATTTTTTTCAGCAACCTTTAGTTGCCATAAAGTTCCAGATTATTTGCTGCATCCCATCTGTCTAGAGAAGGCCCATCCCATCTTTAGTACCTCTTCACAGGTACCATACAAAAACTGCTTTTTCTTTTAGTCATTCATTCATCTTCAGAAACACTGCAAAGTATTTTGTAGTATTATGTCTTTGTTGCTGACAAAATACTTAAATGCTGCAATAATCTTCCTAGATTTCTTACTTCTTCTATACAGCATGAAATTAATAATTTTTCCCCTGGGGTTTACAGTCTTCAAAGAAAAAATTCGTGCCCCTAGTCCTTCACTTTCCAGCTAGTACTGTCTTTTCCAGTTTAGAGCTCTCTCAGAATTTCATCCATGCTTCCTATACTACAACTTCCAGATGGAGTCATCCCATAAGGTCAATTGCCAATCATCTTACTTGCTGTCTCTTCCAATGTGATATTATTCTGTATTATAATCCTTTATTTGCTCATTTATCCAGTTCTAAATCTACATTTATATATTTAGTAATTCATATTGGTTAGGATGAATATGTCAAGCTAGATTTTTTGGACATAGAATATCAAATGTTTTATTAAAATTTAATTCTAAAACACTGCATTTATATAATTCTGTGCAGTTTTAATATCTGAAAATCAGTTTATGGGGCAAAGGGTCCTTTTTCTTGATAGCAAATTTCTTTTTTTACCCATTCTCCTTTATATTTTTTTCCTCAGAAGCATACATTATTCTATTTCAATTTATTAGTTGATAAGAATTGGTACTCTTTCCTGTTGTAAATGAGCACACTTCCCTTTCTCAGTATTTTTGGAACCTACTTAGTTTGCAGTATCACTTGAAAATGGAGTTGATAGTTCTGTTTGTTTGCTTTTTAAAAAACACAGAAAATAAATCAGCAACAAGTGCATCTTACAAAATTATATGAGTTGTACATATATTCATACTTTATTAAAAGGGGGTGCATTGCAGATGAGAGGCAGAAGGGAAGGATAGGCTGGCCATGCCTGGTGATCCAATGGAGACAAGATCCATGAGCTTGTAATTATCCCATTTGCTCCATCCAGACCATGCTGAGATGCACATTAACTTCAGAACGCTATAGCCAAAGTTAATGATCTCTGAATTATGATGAAGTGGCAGACTGAGGCGTCTATATATCTTGTGTTCTTAGAACAGACATTGGGGTCTATGTTTCAGGGTCTTTGCAACGTGGTTGATTCAATGTTTTCAGCACATCCAAAATATGCTGCTTTCATTACAGTTTTTTGCAAAGATTTAGAAAGATTTAGAAAAGCTTGAAGACAAGAAAGTGAGGAAAGAAAAGAGCATGTGAGAGGAATAGTATTGCTCAGGACTGTATTTGTTCATTTAATTTAGTGGTATCTGAATCAATTTCTTGTTTCTACTAGAAAAAAAGAACAACTTAATATAGTCCTTTAAGCTTTTAACAGATTGAGATGCACTTGGCAGAGCTGCCCATTTTGAAAACACATGACCTCATTACCTTCACTCGCGAAAGTGTTTAATACTTCAATACAAAAAAAAATCCCTGAAGGACAGGAAGAAAAGGAGAATGGAAGAGAGGAAAGGAAATGGAGAAGAAAAACTTCTCTAAGTTTTTTTTTAAATCAGGCCTGGGCTAGGAACTGGCTGTGACAGATAGCCAGTTGCTGCCACTTAGAGCTGCCACAGTAAAGTGTATTAGGCTGACTGCAGAGACAATGAATGAATCTCTGCAAGAAGACACTGCCAATGCAGCCATCTAAAATCAGTTCAGCATTTCAGAGGCAGTCTGTGTGAAGAACACATGCTTTCATGAGAGAAGATAATGATGGGAAACAATGGCCATTTAAGGGCCTGTAACTCTCTGTGTACCTTTAAACATGTGGAGTCCTGCCTACCATATCTTTTGCAGGAATTAGTTAAAAGTTGCAATGATGACTGTTTCACATCTCCAGTCTTCTTCCAGACTGGAATCAAACCTGGTTAATAAAATTAAAACAATAGAATTTTTCAAGGGATAAAGAAAGTGTGACATGAATGGCATCATAGTAATAAAAACAGTAGATACATACTGCTTGCATACTGTCTGGAGGACAAGCAGTTTTCCAGTAAATTTCATTTTGAAAGTTTGATTCTATTCTGGTAAAAAAAAAAAAATCTCAAACCTTCTGAAAATTTTTCAAAATAAAATGATGAAGAAATATTAGTTTTTGAGTCAAAACCAGAAATAGTTTTGTATGAGAGGTTTCTTTTGACTTCACTATGTATGTGTTTCTTTCTCTTGTGATCTGGGATAGATATTTTACTGTCTGAGTTGGACTAAGAATTTGAAGCTCTTTGACATCCCAACATCTGAACTAATGCAATGTGAAGATTAATCTTCAGATTTCTCCTTTTTGCTGCCTGGAATAGTCAGAAAGTCTTGGATGTTCCAAAGTGTTGTTGAAACAGATACATTTCTAGAAGACATGTGTTTCAACAAAATTTCACTTAAAAAAAAAAATGTATTCAGCTTTAATCATTGTCTCTTTTTCCTCTTCTGTTACTATGGCCATCTGCCATTTTCTAGGAGATGCAAGGACTTAGATGTTTAAATGTCATTACAATGCTGTGGGAGCTAAGTATCTAACTCTTTCAGAGTTTTGAAAATATCAGATGCTCTTTCTTTATCAATGGAGTTGTTAGAGTAGCCTCTGACTGTTTCCTACTATTTGCCTACGTGTTTTTCTTGCGTATATACAAGTAATAACCATATTATTATGGAATAATATGCACGTAAAGAATTAATTTATGGAGACTAATATCTGCAGGCAAAACTGTGCCCAGAGAAAGAAAGGCTTGATTTCAAACTGTGTCAACTCCTGATGATTACTGTTCTTTATTCTTATGTATATTTATTGTTATAACTACCAGCTATGTGCAACAGATCAGAACCGAACTGATCAGAGCACAACAGAACAGCAGAGCAAAAACTAGACTAGAGCAGAGTAGAATAGTTCAGTTCAAAGGGAACAACAGTGATCATCTAGGCCAACTGCCTGACTGATGCAGGGTTGACCAAAAGATAAAGGATATTAGTAAGGGTGCTGTTCAAATGACTCTTAAACATTGACAGGCTTGGGCATTGCCCACCCCTCTAGGAAACCTGTTCCAATGTTTCACAACCCTCTTGGTAAAGAAATGCTTCCTAATGTCCAGTCTGAACCTCCTCTGATGCGGTTTTGAACCATTCCCATGCATCCTATCTCTGAATCCCAGGGAGAAGAGATCAACACCTCCCTGTCCACCTCCCTAAGTCGGGTGTGTTGCAAAAGAAGGTTATCTTTATCACAGATATTACAGAAAGCTGTATTTTCCGAAACATGAGGGCTATTGACATCACTGGAGGAAAAGGAGAGTAAAATATAAAAGAATAATTTAGTGAGCACACTCCTCCCAAGAGCAGTGCATATATTTGGTGCTTTTTACCTTGACCCAGGCACCTTCTGAATCAAGGACAGACACGAGAAAAGAAAGGCCACTTCTGAGATGTGGGAACGTGCTCAAAGTCTCTAAAAGATCTGGGCTCTTTTAGGACCAGCCATGGAATGGTAAAGAATAACATCCGAAAACCAGTGAAAAGGATCATGGCCCATGTAACTTGGCCCATTGAATAGGAGGAGCACAGCACGAGACTCTTATGCCAACGGTGACAAGTCTAGACTGACTTTGGTCTTTGGTCTGTGTAGTGGCTTTCTTTAGAATAAGAAAGAGCTGTATTCACCACTTGTCCGAGAGAGGTTTATCTCGGTCCAGGAATTTCATAAAATGAAATTTGGAAGAAAACCTGTGCTTTGTGTGAGTCACTTGAAAACACAAATGGCTTAGGTCTTTGTAAGGCTGCGTTATAGGGAGGTTCAGATGGCTTTCCTTACACAGAGTCACATAATACAGCATGACACAACCCTTCAAACTGTACCTGTGCTTCTGAAAGCTCCCCATTATGCCGTGCATGATGAACAGTGTGACCTCTGAACTCACAACTTTGCATAGAACTAGCTTAGAGAGAACTCGAGAAACATAATGAATCCTCATGTACGAGAGGTTGTGACCAGACTTTTTTGAAGTCCTAGTGGGAGTTATTTTTCAGACGGGAGTAGCTGTATGGTTTTGTCTCCACAGAGCAGCAAAATAACCATTTTCTTCCCTTTATTGATATTAGTAGTATCACAAGAGTTGTCAACATTAAGGCTAAAATTTTGTTTCCATTATAAATCTTGTTTGTAGAGGTTTTCACATCTGGTTTATTTCAAATTATATCAAGCTTCAAGAAATTTGGTGTCTAAACTGTCAGCATGAGTATGATTTTTTTAAAAGCAAAAATGTTTAAATCCATTACAATATTAGAGCTATGGAGTGGGAAAGTATAGCATATGTTCCCACGGGATCAATGAGAATTTTGCCTTTGACTTCAATGGAAACAGGAAGTACGCTATAATGCATAATCAGTATCAGAATTCCCCTGCCCAATCCCATGCTCCAAACTTTAGCTAATATTTAAAAGAGGATTCTGAGGTGTGTAGATGATGTGTCTTTTCCCTTTGCCAACCTTTTAACAAGATTTTTGTGATGTTTTAACCTGAACTCACATCTGGTTACAGAGTCAATACACCTCTACTGAAATAATGCCTTATCGTCAGAACAATGGCAAACAAGCCACACAGAAATCTCCAGTGTCCTGTGTGAGAGACTGGTATTTTGTTACGAGTCCCCTGAAATGTGAAGTCACAGAGTGAGAGTAACTAGAGATGAAAAGCTGAGTATCAGGTTGCACATTACTCTCCCCTGCCAATCTAAAATTGTTCCCTGCAGTTTGCAATCTAGTTTTAAATGACCTGAGTATTAAGGGGCATCTCCATCTTTCCTCAGGAGTATTTACCAGTTTAACAGACCTTGCTTTAGGAAACATATCCAGATAGCTACTAGATACTCCCTGAACTCAGTCTAAGGGTGACCTCTTTGACCACACAAAATAATCATGTCATCTTTTACTCCCCCCTCTTTCAGTTCTTGCAGGCAACCAGGTCTATTACTTCCTACCTCCTTCTGTCACTATTTTACCTAACTATTCACATAGGGATCTCTTCACATTGACTTATACTATTGTCTTTATTTAATTTTGAACATGGAGGTATTTTGGTTTTGGCAACCATAGATAGTACAGGTATTTAAAAATGTGTGTTACAGGTTGCAGTACAGCAGAAATATCCACAGCCTCTTTCTGAAATTGATAACATTTCACAGCCCACAAGTACTTGTCTTCTGTTTTCTATTTGTTCTTGCACAAACACTAGCTGTAAAATTTACTATCCAAAAATATGCCTGGCAGCTGAAATAACATTCAGCTTTCCCCGTATTTGGGAATGCTGCATTATATCATTTCAGGCTACATCATGCAGTATCTGATACATGTTACCTGAAATAATACAGCTCAAGCAAAAAAAGAAATCAGGACTTTGTGCTGACTTTCATCTTTAGTATATGACAGCTCAACAGATAATAAGATAAAATAATTTACCAGAAACGTGGTTTTGAGTAAGCTTGTTGTTCATGACAGCCTACTGTTGCCCTTAACAATAAATCATATGCCCTTGATGTCCCAGCTCATCCACTCCCAGAGAGTGAAATATTCATCTGCGTTTCTGAGAGTCAATGAAGACTGGTAGCAAACATAATGCGGTAAAGTGAACAATCCAAATTGATGTAATCCAAGGGAAACTTGTTGGATGTTTCCTGTATTACTGAATAGACAATTTCACCTGGAAGTGACTTAAAGTGATCATCTACTCCAAGTCTCTGACCAATTCAGAGCTGACCAATGTTAAAGTATGTTAGTAAGGGCATTGTCCAAATACCTTCTAAATATTGAGAGGCTTGGGGTGTCAGCCACCTCTCTGTGAAGCCGCTCCAGTGTTTGAGCACCCTCTAGGTAAATAAATGCTTCCTAATGTCCAGTCTGAACCTTCCCTGGTGCAGTTTTGAACTATTTCCATGCTTCCTGTCACAGGATATCAGGGAGAAGAGATCAGCAAGAGATCAGAGTGAGCTAGGTGAAGCCATGGCCCCACCATGATGAATAAAAATTCTCCCTTTATGTCAATGAAATAAATATTCCAATATTTCAGTACAAAATCTCTATTTAACCATTACTGTGGAAGATAAAAATAGAACTGAAGTGCCTAAGCTTATTTACACCAAACACAATGGCAGAACACAAACTGATTATAAAGGAACAATTCCCAACAATTCCCTCAAGAGCACAGTACAGAAAACATACAATAATTCAGACTTGTTTACAGTTATTCCCATTCCTATTGGACTGATTGGCAGGTCAGATATTACCCTGTAAACATCTTTATTTCCACAGCTCTGGTACAAACTTGTTTGTTCTTCCAGTCCCCAGCATTCCAGGCCTGTCACCAGTAAAGAGAGTAAAGTAATATTAAATTAAAATGGGAACTATGCATTTATCAGCTTTGCTTCTGTTCTGAAGAGGTCTGATCTGGCACCTCTGGAAATCCTCTTTTTATGTTGTGAAAGCTGAAGTGGCCCATATAACACACAGCCAAATTCTTAGTCTTTTAGTTACTTTTAAACTAAGTTTTAACAGGACTGTCAAGCACCACATGCAGTATGTCAGTTAACACTGTGGAGTAAAATTGACAAAGAGCACTTTATGTACCTTCAGAGCAAGTATATCTTTACCAACACTTTTGAGCTATTTTAGGTTTGTAAGCTGCAAGTATCTCCTGCTCTCAGATTTGATAACAGTAGAACCAAGACTAGAGATGAGTAGCACCTGGCAATTAATAATCTGACTAGTCTGAAGTCTTTAATAAGCAGAATGATAAAAATTTTAAATTGTCCTGACTCTGGCAATCCCTTCTCCAAATACTAAGAAGTATTTGTTTCACAGTTGCAAGCTGGCTTGCTCCTCTCCTTATTTCTATGTAAAGATCTCTTAGAAGCATGTGAAAAATCAGAGAAGGGTTAATCCTGAGATAAAATACATGAAAGTAACAGAATTCTTTGTGTCAGTTGCCAAAAATGAAAATCCTCCCATAATTTTGAGACAGTAAATGACTTTCAGAATGCTTTAATTGTTCCTCTCAACATCACTTTCTTTTCATCATGTCCCAGAACAGCAAAGCCTCTGCATATGCTGTGGTTAGCTTCTAAGAGCCAGTCACTGAACTGAAAGTGAAATGAGAAAAGGGACAGTCTAAGAATTTTCTAGTCTGTCTTTCCATTTAATAACATCTGCTACTCATAAATCATGAAAGAAACCCCTAACAGCCTGTAATACAAATACATGTTAGAAAGCAAGACCCTTTCACCTCTTGCAGGTAGGCAAATCCTCTCATCTTAAAGTAATAAAAGCAGAATATTAATCTCCTGCTGCCCAGGTGGTAATGCAGTCTGCCCTCCGTGTTCCTGTCACCAGGAACTGTCAGGTGGCCCACCCTGACTGTGGCGACTCTGACCTGCAAGTCAGCGCCAGCTCAGCCTGCTGCACTTCATGCGCCAGACCTAATCCGTGCTCGCCTGGCTCTGCCGGCAGCCTGCAGACCAGGACCAGGCCTATTGCACTGGGGGCTGGGCTGGGACTTCTCAACTGCTTTCCACAGTAGGTACAAAAAATGTGCTCTTTTTTGACAGCACCACATGGGAAAGTTCTGCCCATCACCTCTGTGGCACACAGATCTGTTAGGCAGAAGATGATTTTGTTTCACTCACCAGCACAGTGATTCCAGTAGATCTTTATATATATAAGTAGATATAAATATATGTGTGTATGTGTGTGTGTGTATGAAGAATATGAGATCTGTGAATTTTAGAGCTTGTTATAACCTTACAGAGACCCTAGTAATTCATTAAATAATAGATTCAGATGTAGACAGCCAAGACTCCGTATCACCTCAAAACCACTTTTAGACTTTGGGACATCATCAGAAAAAAAGGTGCATGAGAGGCTATAAAACACAAAAAAGAAGTTGTGTGACTTCATAAC
Organism: Dasyornis broadbenti; assembly: GCA_013397935.1. Taxonomy (NCBI): domain Eukaryota; kingdom Metazoa; phylum Chordata; class Aves; order Passeriformes; family Dasyornithidae; genus Dasyornis; species Dasyornis broadbenti. Next base: position 576,993 of record VZRN01003245.1, on the reverse strand, counting down.
ATGAAAATCAAGTCATGACAAAAAAAGATGAATAAACACAGACAAAGTAATAATAATGACTTGACTTTCCATAGCAACCCCCTGGAAAATTTTTCTGTATTTTTTTTACAAATGCACTAAGTTTCTCATTCATTTCACTCAATTTTGATACATAAATTAAGGAGGAGCGTTATTAGTTTTGTGACAAACATAGGAGTAGTAGTAAAAACAGTTTCAGTGTCATGTGCAGGCAGGTTACACAGGAGCAGCTCAGAGAGGGCTGGTTTGCAGCTGCCCCTACATGATTTGCACCCATGGACTTTTGTGTGGGCTTACCTCATCTTGGGTGCAAAACAGTCCCAGTGCAGCAAGGGCCAGAGCGGCAGCAAGAGGGCTGCGAACTGCAGGGGCAGAGTCTGGCAGCCTGGGACTGTCCCAACCCCAGGCAGAAGGAGGGCAGCCTGGGGACACAGGGACAGCCTCAGCCCTGACAATCAGGCACCTCTCTGGGTACAGGACCAGGTGAAAGCTGGGACAGAACATCATCCCACATTTACAGGTCAGTATGGAAACCTTGTATTTGTCTGTCTTGAATTTAATGTATTTTCTGTTGGCCTAGTCCCCAAGTTCTCAATACAGTCTGAATTGAAGCTATACTGATTGGCATATCATTTTGTCCCCTTCATTGCTGAGGGTGCACTTTGACTCCTCATCCCAAAGTTGAAGACACTGAACAACATCAGCACAGGTATCAGTTTCTGGGATAGAGCACTCCTGACAAGCCATAACGTGGATGTCAAGATTGCTGTCTTCTGAGCCCAATAGTTTTAGCCAGTTTTTAATATCTCCAAAAGTACATCCAGCCAGCCCTTAACTACTCAACTTCCAGATGAGAATGCTATGAGAGGTATTGTCAAAAGCCATATTAAAGTAAAGTTATGATACATCCATGTGCATACCATAAATTGATGCTTTCCATCTTTTTTCATGTATGGTCACCTCATTGCATAAGGTCATCAAGCTTATCAAACATGATGTATCCCTGATGGATTGACACTGACTGGTCCTAATCACTTTGTTGTCCATGTTGACATTGAATTACTAGGCGTTTGTTCTATAATCTCTCCAGGAACAGAGGCAAAGCTGACTGACACATTCATCCTGAGTTCGCTCTCTGGTCTGTCTTAACACAGGAGTAACACTAACCTTTTGCCAGTTATTAATAATTTTACCATGCATCATGAATTTCATCAATGATTTGGAACAGGCTAAAAATCACAAAAGCCAACTGATTCAGCATCTGGGTGAATCCTACTCATTTTGGGCTGACTGTATCCAAACCATATGACATTACTTTTAAAACTATAGGTCTCAGAGATTGGTATTGGCCACGCCAGAGAACTGAAGGTTTTCATTTTGAATGGAGGTACCTGTCCTCATCATTTAGAGACATATTTAGGCTTCATCAAGTTTTGTTTAATGGTCAGTGAGGCCACTAGGCATGTTTTTAAATTATTCTTGTACTAAAATTCCATTCTGACTATTTTCAATAAGATTTTCCATGCTGTTTACTATTTGTCTATATATTTTCCTTCCTCTGAAATGTCATATGTTGAAGTAAAGAAATCTCTGGAACAGTTGAGATTTTTTTGTACTATAAGAGATGCCTTTTTTAAAACCCCAGTAGCCTTGGAAGTAACAAAAATCTACAAGATTGGTTTCAAGAAGGGCATGAAGATCCCATTGTTAGGATCCACAAATGCTAATTTATTCAGAGACATTAAAATTCCTAAGCATGATGATCAACTTCATATTTTTTTACAAATCTGATTGGTCAAAGTCCATTCCAAAACTTGTGACTTCCCATTAGAGGAATATTTGTTTTATAACATACATACAAAGCATTTAATTAAAGAAAAGTTGGTTGATTTTAGTGAAATTCTGGGTTTGGTGAAGTTCTAATCTTTCAAAAGTGTTCCTGAATATTATTCTCCTGGTTTTTGTAAAGAGAGAACTGCTGCTTCTTTGTTTTAGTAGTTACATGAGGCACATAGGAATGTTTAAAAAGAGTTTATTCAGCACGAAAAATCAAAAAGATAAAAGGTTATTCTCGTTTCTCATGCCGCAAATAAATTTAAATCAGCCCTTGCAGAACCCATTAGTCAAACACTTGTGAGATGTTCTGATGATGGAAAAAAATAATTAAAAGAAAAAGTCTTATGCAACTTATTTTCTTTGAGACTCTGAAATCCATGTCTACCTACATTTCTATAACACAATTTTCCTAATTAATCTGCAGCTGTTAGCAAATAATATGCTGAGGTTCTCAATTCTGCAGGAATCCATATAATATGGATTGTTGTGTGATATGTGATGTGTTGCCAAAGGACATTGTAATACTGAAAATACTGGATGCAGAGATGGGTCCTACAAAAGTTTTGGAGACAGAGTGGACAGACTCAGTATCATTGGCCATGAGGCCACAGTACGAGCTGTAACCTTGGAACTCCCTGTCCTAGCAGCCAAGACTATAACAAACAGAACTCTAAAAATTTTAAAGTTCCTCTTCAAAGAAGTATTCTTGCTGTGCTAGCTGCATGAGAAACTTCTTCTTTAGTAAAACAAAGGTGGCCAATGTCTGGACTAAGGCAGAGGCCTGGGGTTGCTGGTGCTGTTCAGTTGTGGGCAATGAGCAACTGCCTGGACTGGCCCCGGGCCTGGTGACACCCTCTCAAAACAACCTTGACTTTGACCTCTAAGACTGGTCAGACACTCTTCTGGGGGAAATCTGGATGCAATCACCCTGTTTTTAGGGGTAAGAGAGTTTTGCTGTACATGTATAAACTGCCATGTTAGATGGCCTTGGGGTCTTAGGAGAGTCTCTTTATTAGCATATGATCTTTCATAACCATTTTATTCAAAGGTTTATTGACAAATCACCCCCACAAAGATCTTCTTAGAGCTCGCATTGATGTCCATATTGAAGGTCACTGGCACAATACAGCACCCTCATAACATGCCAGTCACAGACACTGAGAACCCAGTTGGGTACTCCACTTATATCACAAACGAGAGAAATATGAGCAGTGATGTCTTTTTTTGCATTCCTCCTAGAGGCAACTTGTCTGCAGCCCAATTTAACCAGCGATGCTCCTGTGTTGTCCAAACTGGTGGAATTCATCAATGAGTAGCAAAAGCTTGGTATTCATAATATTCAAGAACAACACATTGACTGAACCAGTTTTAATTACTGCTAACTTGATGGGAGTCTGCAAATAGTCCGACATGTCTTATCACATATCACAGCCATTGTAGGATCAAATTGCTATCCATATGAGGGCAGTTAACTTCCAGATGTTAAAGGAGCAACTCAAACTTTCAGGATTATATCAAGATCTTTTCCAAACTAAAAGTGACCTTTTTGAGTGTGTGCAAATGGGAGAAAATCATCAGTTGGAGTGAATGTGTGAAGCTGCCTTTAATTTGGTGAGCTTGTGCCAAATTACACTAGCAAAGGTTATGGCTGCAGGAGAGACAGAATAATTTCAAAGCAATCTGCATGGTTATAATTTGTTTGTTTTAAAAAGGAAAGCATTACTTCATATTTGGTAGGGATCATTTATAGTTTAGGACATTATTACATTTTAACAGTAATGTTTTTCACTGTGACAAGCAAAGATAATCAGAACTATCTTAAATATCCAGCTTGAAATGTCTTCTTGCTTTCCTTCTATGGGAAAAAGAAACCTTTTAGAAGAGAAATAGATACACAGTTCTACTTCTTTATAGGGACACAGAATGAAATAACCCTGCAAGTAAACTAGTTACATAATCTTTTACAGCTTAATGAGAATATGGAATCAACTATTATTCTTACAAGCCAAGTAATTTAAAATGTATGATTTCCCTAATTAAAAACATAGAGCAATAGAACTATGACTAAAAAAATTAAAGACAGAAAACTCACTAAGAGTTTTTGTGGAACTTTAGATGAAAACACTGTTTTAACTCACATGAAAATGGTGCTATATATCCTAAAATGCAATATAGAAGTAATATTATAAAACTATTATAAATGTTTTGATTTATTATTGATAAATACCATATTATAAAATATAAAATTGTGATTTTTACTTGATTTTATAGAGTTTGCAGTTTCTTAAGCACTACTGTTTTATCCCATTTCCATCTTTATTTTTTTGTATGTCAAATTCTATCTTGTGCTTTCAAAACCAAGCATGCCATCAATGTGGTCTGTAAGCCTGTAGATAATCTCTTTATTTGAAAAATAGCACCAAAGATAATCTCTTATCTGCAGGCAGCAGAATTGCATTTTCACTTCACTAGACCTCAAAACTGCCTAAGAATCCAAGAATGGCCATACTAGTTCTCATTAAAGCTCCATGTAGGCCAGCATTCTACCCATAAGTTGACATCAGGGAAAAAGAAGATATATACAAACCTCTTGTATAACATTTCTCTCTAAATTTTTTTCACCTTTTTCCTACTTCCACTTCAGGGAATTTTCTGGTTTGTCTATTTTGTTTATCTCTACATGGACAGTTTTACTTCACTGTGGAGCAGTCAGACTCCACAGATGTAAACCTATTTAAAAAAAAAAAAAAAAGTCTATTTGATTTTCTGATTATTAAGCATTTCCATGAGTTTGTCAAGACAGTATCTGCCTGCCATGACTTTTAAATTCCTGTCATGTTGCATCAGATACAGCAAACCTGTCAATATCCCTGACTAGTGTGGTCCATTAAAAAGTCACAATTGAAAGTCAGATTGTTCTTTGAGCATGGATGATATAACTTGCAGATAAAAGTGATACTATTTCCAAATTTTATTTACTTATATGCTACTGCATATGTCATTGCACAGTAATATAATCGCAGCCTCAGTTATATCATATCTTCCCTTGGTATTTGTGCATTACAGTTGTGGTGAAAAAGGCCTTTCACAGCCATAATAAGAAATATCATCTCTGAGGGAGAAAAAAAATTACAGAATCCATTATTGTATGTTTTGTGATTGCTCCTTTCAAGGCATTTTACAGAATAAAACTGAATAAAATCATCAACAATCTCAGGGAGAGGGCGAAAAATAGGCTGATATTAAAGCAATTGACACACTTCAGAACGAGAAGAAAGTTAGATGAATTAATTTTTATCATCTTCAACTCTCTGTTAACCTGCCCCTCTTGTTCCTTTATACTTCATTTCCATGAGCTGAAGTATTGCTGCATTCCAAGGCAGTGTGCAGGGGTGAAGGTGGGTTATGGTTTGCGTGTCTATAGAACAAACTGCATACCTTGGGGGATTTAAGTATAAGATTCATAACATCTGCTTAGGGCACTCAGCCTGCAAAGAACAGCAAATCTTAAGGAAATACTAAACAGCTCCTAAACTCTTGTTAAAACCTAGAGTTTCACTTGTGATCCAGAACCCAGAATCCTGGGCATAAGACCCTGATAGAACAAGAAGAGAGAAGCTTTTGGGGATAACTTGGGGAGGGTTGTGACCTGAAGCCAGTGTGGAACTTGTCTTCACTCACCTGACTCTCTTTGACCTGGGCTGTGCAGATCCAAGTTGGCTGCCTGGGAATTGGCTTGTCAGGCTCCACACTGGCAGAACAACACCCAGGTGGAGGAGTGGCCAACTGCTTAACCCCTGCAGGCAGGCTTTGACCTGTGGGCTGTAACAGATGCCCTATAGGTATCAACACCAATTCCTAAATGAAATTGTAAGTGACAAGGAGTAAAAAAACTATAGAATCCATACACAGAAATTGCCAGTTATTTTAAATTGACTGGAAATTCAAAAGACAGATTTTTTTTTTTTTTTTTTTAATGTTGCTAAAGCTGGCTTAAACATTTACAAACAATTTTGCTCAGACTCTGCGCTGTCATTTTCACAAGAGCTTTGTAAGTTGATAAATTAAAATTCAGTTCTACAATGAGGCCATTTGCTGAATCCTGGGATATGTCAGGCTTAAAAAGCCAATTTCAAAAACTGTTTCTCATCCAACTGCATCTGAAGTAGTGCCATGAAGCAGACTTCATCTGAGTGTCAACTACAAGGAAACATTAGAGTGAAATACATCATAGATTTGTTCATTTTCAACTGCACTAGTGAGATGTGGAGCTGGATATAATTAGGTTAAGACTAAGAGAAAAGTTGGTCAAAAAAGGTAGGGATCTTTGATGAGAAAATCCTGACAGCAGAATTTTTCTCTGAATGCAGGGAAAACTGTAACTTGTAGGATTTTTTACCTTGATTAACAAAGATTCTAGCCAAACCCCTTTGAATTATCCTAGACAATACCTGTATCTCTATGTTTTTGCTGTCAAAACTCTTCAGGATGTTAAAAGGAAGAGGAAGCAGGCATTTACCTTCTTTCATTCCCGTGCAGACAAGTATTATCAAGACAGTAAAACTGTGCCTAACACTGAGCTGCAAAACTGCACACTTTTTTGACGATAGCAATAATGAAGAATAAGAGGCATTCATAGCATTGACCAGATCTTTGCTCCTTTTTCTTCCTCCTCTCATCCCACCTTCCACGAGAGTGGTCCCCTGTTTTCCGATGAAATGTTGCCCCATCACATAACGAAACAAGAAACTGCACTAAAAGGTGGAGTAAGTCTGATATGATCTGGTTTTCTCAGTCATATACAGGAAAGACATTTAAACAAATATTTTAATTTTAGTTGATATTAAAAAATTAATCTGGACTCTTGGCACATTTCTGTGCAAAAATTATACTCAGTTCCTTCTTTGACTTCTGAAGAAATATTCCAGATTTACACTCAGCAGATGTGAGATGAGAATCTGGCCGAGTATGTCAACACATCAGGGAAAAGAAACATCTGGACTCAAAGCTGATCTATAAGATCTTTTTCACAATGCCCAAGAAAGCAAGGAAACACTAGTAGCAGACACCCCCAGCCTGCCAAGTTTCTGCAAAAAATGATGGAGTATTTGTTTCTTGGTGAAAAAGATTATGCAATAGCTGTAGTGCAAAGTACATATTTTATTATCTAAATATGCATTTTCACATTTAAGAAAATAAAGAGGCATGTGAAAACTGGTGTGCTTTATCTTGCAGAGGAACAGATTGCTGTTTTGGCTGACTGCAAACTTAGCATTACAAATCACATTAAAGGCAAATTCATTATCACTTGATTTATGTATATAAAAATGAGGGCACCCATGCTTTGCTGTAGGTATTATTTACAACTTTAAAACTAGAAACAACCATGGATATGGCTGCATACCTTCATTTTCTATGTTGAGATTTAGAAATTGCAACCTTTTTTCCTCCTTTAAGACAAAACAGGAGACCTCCTGCAGCTCCTTTTTTGACAAAAACAGAACAAAAAGCCTGGATAAAGCATTAAGTCATTTGTAAAATCAGAGTTGATTGAAAATTTTCACTCAATAATTGCTAAAAGAACACTGAGTTCTTGAAGATACTCCTTGCACGTCAAGAGAACCAAATTAGTTGCAATTCAAAGAAGTCAGACTGAAAAAGGAGGCATCTTTGTAGACAAAATGCTGGCAGCAGAATTTTTACTGAGTCCTGGGGAAATACTTCGTACCTCATACGAAATTGCTAACCTTGACTAGCAGTTGTGTCAAATACCTACACCACATTCTCTCTGGACTTTATGTAACTAAATTAGGGACGATCAAATATATTCTATCAAATTTGGGTTTAGCTGAAAATTGAATTTTATAAGAAGCTTTTACATACTGCAAGTGTCTGTTTTCCATGGAAAACCTGACCTTTTGCCAAAGCTCCCAAACCGAAACTTTTGTTGGCAACCCCCAATTCTTCTTTTTCCTCAGCTAATAGCTTTCTGAGTTTTAAGTTTTGACAAAAAGCTGACATTTTCCAGAGATGTATTTTGCTTTGTTTTATGAGACTAGGACTATATCACAATAATTCCATTTCATGTTTTTATCATGTCTCATCCTATCTACATCTTTTCTAAACAACTCCAAACTTTTTAGTCTCCTTTCACAGAAGGTTTTCATGGCCCCAGTCTTTTTCAGAACTGTGCACTTCTGCAATATCTTGATGGTGAGGGTATGAGCAGTACAGCACACCTCATTGGCAAGGTAAACCAGCCAACTTCTGAAAGTTAGAATAACTTTTCTTTAGCATTCTCTAACTTTGCCACTTAAGATTTTATAATCTCAGGTGTCTGTATAACTTCTCTTCCACAGACAGGTAGCTCCTGACAGAGGTAGCTCCTGAATACCTATGTTCATCTCCTGAATCAACATTAATTCAATAACACATACTGCAAGTTCTTTTTTCTTCAGTTTGCATTGTTGCACCTGTCAGCACTGAATTGTTGTATATGTCAACATGCTCATTCACAAAGCATGATTAAGACCCAAGGAGAGTCAAGATTTGTGCTTGGTCTCAGTTTAATCCCCACCCCTACATTTTAACATGTGGATTTATGTATTCAGTGTAAAACTACTTTAGTTTTGATGTCTTCTCTAAGCTTGAATTTCTTACCTGTCTTTCCGGACTGTAGCCCCTTTATCTGAGGACTATGCCTGTGTAACACTTTCAGTATGAAAGAGGCAGTCATACGAAAAGACTATTTTAAGAAATATGAAAAGAAATACAGGAGGCAGCAACAGGAAATTTCTCTATATGTTGTAGAGAAAAAAGTAATTATTTTAATGGTAAACAATCACTTTTGACAAAAGACTGAATAGGGAGTTTTTTACAGGAGTCCTAAATAATGAATAGTCATTACTGGATATGTAGTACTTAATGCATGAATAATTTAATTGCTACTAATTTATTAATTATTTCTACAACTAAAACTTATTTAAAGCAAGGAATTGTACAGAAATAAATAACAGATATAGTTTCTGGATTAAAGACTGAATTATAAAAATAAGTTTTTGAGGATTTTGTGGCAAGAAGAGAGTGTAAAGGTCTTGGTAACTCCTCTAATGAATTCAAGAATTCCTGCAGTAGTGTTCTGTTTTAATCAAATACTTAAAATTACAGAGAATATTTTTAGCATTTTAATAGATAAAATGATAAAAAGAAATATTTTCTTAGTTCCAGATATCAAAAGGTAAGATATTCTGTGATATCTTTGGTGTTTTATACATCTTGTTTCATCTACAAAGGTGTCTGTTTAATTAAATTTGAATTGACAGCTATAAGAAAGTTATATATAAGTTCTCCAAATATGTGTTATAAAACCCACCAAACTACAGATCTTCTTTGTGTCACATCTTATGGCATTCAGTTCTATTGCCAGCATCCATTATTCTTTTTTTTTTTTAATCCTGGAATGCAAAGTTTTACCTTTCAATTGCAGATGTCTGTATAAACATATTATGATGAATTGTTATAATATGAAATAGAAATATAAATCTTTGTTTTCTTCTCTTCTTTCTATTCCCTGGATAATACATTATGCAACACCTTTCTGGTATTCATGGCACAAAAACTATGCCAAAGTCTGTGTTTTCCTTTTTGACTTCAGAAAGAGAGGGCTCCTTTGGTTCAATTGTTATTAAAGAGGTTTGACCATGGCCATGACTGTGTGTCAACTGATGGCTGGTGTCAGCTAAGAAAAATAGTGATAAAGCAGAAGGAGATATCAAAGAGCTTGGATTCCAAAATGATTTGGATTAGTCAATTTTGAGTTAGCAACACTAAGATTACTAGATTAATTCTAGAATAATACATGTATACTTTCATATTTAAAGATATACAATGTGACTTGACTATCAGAGACATTGCCAGCATATATTTCAGTTCAATGGAAATCCTAGGCTTTTGGGCTAAATTCACAGAACACTGCAACCTTGTGATCAGGAGACATCTGTACTGCACATTGCAGTTTGGCTACCACAAGCAATCCAACTGCTGAGGAGTTGGGCAAATTAGCCTGTGTGGAACACCCCACTAATGCAGCTATCATGTGTCTGATAATCTGTAACACACCGCAGTATGAGGTGCAATGTTTATGTTCCCTGGCACCGCAGTGTGCAGGTTTTAGGCTCCTGCCATCTCTTGGGACATCACAAGGCATGAATTAGATATAGGCTGTCAATGGAGCATATGGAAAGAGAGGAGTGCCAGCACTCTGCACAGATAATAAATAACCTAGGCCAGCCAACAGGAAACATTACACATAATCCCCTGCTAAGATTTAGACATTTTAACTTTGCAACAGTGAGAGATTTCACTTTATATATGATTCATAGACATTCCTGCTATTGAGATCCTTTGCTTAAGGAATGAGTGGAGGATCAAGGTCAAAGGAGGAGTGCAGTTGTAGCTGACTGTTTCCATACAGCCCAGATTATAACATTCACTTACCATCAGGACACTTGGCTACAGGTTCATATTATCCCTAAATTGATTTTAACCCAAATCACCTGCTTCATGGGAGAGAGTCTTTATCCTGTAGCTAGAAAATACATGGCATGGGGAGGGATTGTTCATGCCTTGCCAGGACTTACAAACATCAGCAATGACACTGGGCCCATCTGGTTCAGTACCTGATAGGAGTTTAAAGCTGATATCCAGATATGAATTATAAAAATTTTTTACCAAAAAGCTCCCACTTTTCAATTTTTTACTGCTCAGGACATTTGTGAACAGAGAAGATATCTATTGAAGCTATTTCTCTTTCAGGGAGTAATTAAGCCCTCATCAGGATGGGTCAGAAAAAAATGCACACATCTCCAGGCCTTTCTTAACTCACATTTCTTCTTTCTCAGCAAAGTTAAATTGCAGAGTGCATGAAAGACCAAGCTTCTTCTGAGACTGCTAGTGTGGAAGGAATAAGTCCATGTTTCCTGGGAGTAATTAATTTGTTTGCTTATCTGTTGAGTAATGGTTTGTTTGATTGCAGTTTGTCAGATTTGTGGTTTGGCTGCAATTTTCAGTTTGCCCTGTCTGTTTCGGGCTGTCTGTTATGAGTAGGAAAAACATCTTGCAGCTTGAGAGGCGGAAAAGCCTTTCTGTTTTTAATCACTGCCAATAGTGTTAACATTTTTTTAGCTGCCAAAGTTCTGTGACAGGGTAAGGTTGACTAAGGTAGATGTTCCAGAAGCCAGAACTAGCAGCAATGAAGGGTGACTTGCACTGGAAGAACATTGCCCTATCTGTCTTAAAGATGAGAAGAAAAGCAGAGGAGGCAAGACTGAAACAGAACCACAGAAAAAGAAAGTGTAAATAGAGTTTATATTCTTGTGGATATATTTTGAAATTCAAAGGTCTGTAACTGTTTTTTCCCTTCTTTAAAAAATAGTTATGGCATGTGTGGGGTCACAAAATAGAATTTCACTCCAAGAAGCTATTGTGTATTTTCTGAAAGCATGTGGTTTGCATGTAGCACAGTATGTTTTGAAACACAGATGTGATCCAGTTGAAGGCACAGCAATGCACATATCATTTGGGGAGCCTACATGACAGTGATTCTGTACCAATAAGAGGTCAGGATTAGATGTGTGAGAATCACATGTAGTGCATCCACCTGCGCATTTTATGAGCTGTGGGATGTGAATCTCAGTACAATATAGCAAGTTCTTTTTCAGTTCTTTGGGGTAACTCAGCTTTTCTTTGCAAACAGACACCATTTTTGGGGATTATCTCATGTGAGGGTCTTGCTGAACCAGGCTGCACTTACACTTCTTCTTGCATGCCTAAGATAACATCTTAGTCACCTTCCTGGGCAACTGGTAAAGCAGTTGAAATTTCGGGTGCTGAACACATGCCGCAGTCCTGGTCTTGCAGACTTACATCCTTTCTATTGGATATGTGATGATCATCCATCCTGTATACACCAATTCATTTTGAGATTCTGAGTGGACTTTTGAGATGAACTAGCTAGGCCCTCTGTGGTTTGGTTCTGAGAAAAAATCCCTTCAGAAACCAATCCCAACAGGCAGTATGTGAGACACAATATCAGGTTTTCTTCTTTACACACCCCTTCAGTTCTATTGTTGCAAGATTTTTTCTTCACATATCTACATGCTTTTGTGGAGCAGCTCAGTTTCATGACAAAGAAACAGCCCCAAAGGTGTCTCTCAATGAGACAAATTAAAACAAGTTAATTTTTCCCTTTGTTGTCGTTGTTGTTTTTTGTTTGTTTTTAGTTTTTCCCTATGGTCCCTTTTATCCTGCAGATTCTACCAGTACAGTTCTTGCTACCATTTTTTAAATCCCAGATGAATGGGTTTTTCATCCCAACCCTGAGAAGGCTCTGGGATACTAACTGTAGAAATAACAATACAGCTTAGAGTTTGTCAACGGAAACAGCATTTTGAAATATTTCAAAACAAAGGATTTTGGAAAACAGATGCTAGAAACATGTAACGGGAACCATGCAAAATTTAGAGTATATTTAGCTCCGAGGATCACAGAACCAGACTTGATCCCAGTGGGCATTGCTTGCAACCTATTTTTGTTCTACAGGGTTTTGGTCTCTGGAAGCTAGTGGAAGTTAAGTGGACTGTTTGCTTAGGAAAGTGTATTAGGCATGGACTGGGGAAACTGTGCTCATGGAATAGGTGGCTCAATATTTAGAGTGTGTGAGGAGTTTCAGTAAGAACCAGGTACGAGTCAAGATCTTCCCACACATTGTGCTAGGTCTCTCATAGCCTACCTCTGCTGTCTTCTGTCTTTTGTGCTATTCAGAGCTGGTATGCAAGTGTATGTAGCTGAGTACAGCTGCAGCTGTTATTTGGCTGTGGCCCAGGACAATAGCAGAACAGTACACCTCCTCTGAGCCAAACCATGTTTGCTTGAGTACTCTCTTCACTGCTCCCATACTTTTAATTTCATAGATTACCCATCCACTTGGCCAAAGATCAGGCTCATGTGCCCAGGCAGCTGACTTTGAATACAGATGCCCAAACTGTTCAAACAGAAGATAGAACTGGTCATTGTAGATACCCCAGCTAAATAAGCAACCTTTGCCCCAGGCTGTCATGGATCCCAGCTGACATATTCTCTGTCTGCATCAGCTCTGGTAATGATAGGTTCTGTCAGTGTGATCCTGTGTCTGGCTGGTGTCCCAGTGAGAATAGAGGAGGGAAGAGCTAGTAACTGCTGCACACTCTCTCCACACTCTTCCATGACTGGGTCCAGTACATGGAGGACAAAGGCTTCAACAGACCCATGAGGAATCCTGGGGACCATCAGATGCGGATGTTACCTCTGGCAGACAATACTCCCTGCTTCATGATGGTAATCACCCATAAGATTGCAGGGGTATGCAAATATTTTTTTCAACAGCATTTTTAACAACCATCCTATATAACACAACATGCTCCAAAATACTGAAAGTATTGTGAAGAAAAAAATGTGCTCCATGGAGAAGCCTGTTATCCCAGGAAACATCTGGGTATACTCACTGCCTAGCTCAGGCTGAATTATAGCCCTATAACTGCTGACACACTAGCTGCAACAAGAATTATAAATTATGATAATGATGGGCAGAAGGGACAGCAGTCCACTCTCCTCTCCCTTCTCCAGGTACTCTTGATGAGCAGGAAAAATCATCATTCTTGCTCTTCATATATGTGTCTATCTACATTTTAAATGTAATATGTTTTCTATTGCAACGCCAGTAAAATAAGCCAGTAAGGGCTTTTTCTGGAAAGAAACAGGTATGGGACTGTGATTCACATATTCCCAGGATGGAAAAAATATAGAAATTGATCAAAGCCTCCAAATGTGATAAACACTATAGGTCCTGGAGTAGGAAAGCTTTTTCTGAGAGTGGAAGGATTTAGGTACCATAAGACCAGCTCCCAGTCACTGCCAGAAGAGCAGGGACAGAATTGCCAGCAACACTAGAGTGTTCTATTGGCAAAATGCCTAGGAGCTGGCTGTAGGCTTAGAAAATGATAGGAAAAAAGAAAGAGGTCCCAAAGGCCTTCAAAAATGATCCAGAGTTTGTCCTCAGATGCTCCCTTGTTTCCTCAAAGAGGGCAACACACAGGAGGCTTGAAATCTCAGACCTCTGCATCTGACTATGTTGCAGTTGCCAAGCTTTTCATACTTTCAGAATGTCTTTGCATCATCCATGCAGCCATTATTATCTTCTGTCCATGTTAGCCCTTGTGCAGAGCCTTCAGCTTAATCAAACACTGCTCATCATTTTAGTCCTATACCAACAAACAAAACCAAGCCAGGGCCCAAAACACAGGAGGATTGGGTGGCTAAAATTTCCCTCCTCTACAGGAAGAGAAGGATGGCCTCAACAGTGGTTCTGGGCCAGGCCCTGACCCAACGGTGTTTTCCAAACCATTGGAAGAAGTTCAGCTGGCTCAGGCCAAATCCACGTAAGGGAGAGTGTGAACTGCTAAAGAGCAGGGCAAGACTCTGGAACGCTATGGTTCTGCAGGTGGCAAAGTAAACAATGTAAAGAACACATAGCCCAGCACACAGGCCCTTTGTATGTGCTGGCAAGAGCAAACCTGAGAAGAGTCTCCCTCTACAGCCCTAGCAGCTGTTTTAGATCTACCCGCCTTCCTTCTGGACTGGGATCAACATAGTGGTGGGATTTGGGTTGGTGTAAATGAGGCGCACATGGCCTTGGTCTGGCTTGAATGCTGCCCCTGTCTCTGTGCTGATAACCCTGGTGTCGTAGCTAACATTCAGTCATGGCAGTGGCAAAGTCTGAGGCAGTGGGCCAGCACAGATTCGCAATGCCTGGCAGATGCGCAGCTAGGGCCGTGCCTACAGATGGAAATCACAGACAAAGGGAAATAAAGGGCCCTGTGCCTGCATATAAAAGATGCAAGGCTGCTTCCAAGGACAATGACTGGGGCAAGCAGGCAGAAACAAAGCAAGAGGGCCTGCGAGAAGGCTCGCAGCCCATCTGCAGGAGGTTCACTAGCTGTGGGAGATCTGGCATGGTCAGACAGTCCTGACTTAGCATAAAGTTCGCTGGCACAAAGTCATCTCATCAACATTTTTGAAGTACTGTAAACTTGCTTTGCTGGCTCAAGTGTAAGTTTATCAGCACTGTGCATCATATAGTGGGAGTGTTCTTATTCCAGCGGAGTCTGGATTTAATCTAAAGCCAAACCATGGACATAGCCAGTGAGAGCTGTAACAGAACAAGAACATGGATACATGTACTAATGGTAAAAATTGAGGGAAAAAAGCTAATATAACATGGGGGAGCAAACTGGCAAATATAAGTGCTGAGCAGAAAAATGAGAAGTATCCAAAATACCAAGTGATTATAGAGGCATGATACTATACATAGCATATACAATTCCTATGGATATCAAATGCAGAGCATGCTGTGACAAATGTTTTGCAAATGGCCCAGTGGAAGGTGAAATATACAACCTTCACAGTAGGAAAGACAAGTGAAAAACACAGTGAACGAGCCTGTGATATGCTCCCTGTGATCCTTAATGTTCATGTATCCCACCAACAATTTCCTGCAGGCCAGAGAAATTTCAGCATTTCTAATTTCACTGGAATTCTCTCCTGCCTTCTTTCACTGTTTCTTGTAACACTGGGCCATGCAGCTAAACGGAGAACCCACTCTGGTGCCATCTGAATCTTCTCAAATATATTCAGGAGAGTGAAGTGCATGAAAAATTGCCCCATTCTCCAGTTTATAGACATAGTTTTTCCTGTAAGTAAGAAACATTTTATTGTTGTTCAGATGTCTTAGACCACGCTGAAATCAAAACAGGTAAAGCCAAGTAGAAATTGTCAGTATTAATAACATTCCGGACAGACAATAGAGTTGCTACTGTTTATAAAAGACTATGTTAAAAAAAAAGTAGAGAAAAAAAAAAAAATTCATCTACTCTTATTACATTTATGTCAGAAAGGTCTCTTACTTATGCAGGTGACTCCTATTTCTGAAAAGGTGCCAGATCCAGCCAGCCCCTGGCTACCTGTTGCACATCACTTGGAGAGGCAATTTCAGGAGATTCCCTACGGAAACATCCATCAACTTCTAAGTTCAGGCCCACCATGCAGGATTTATCTTCAGATAAATTGCTGACTACACCACGATTTTTGATGTGTGAAGAATGCTAGCACTAGCAAAAAAACTCCACTTAAATTCCTAGAGGGACTCAGACAAGTATTTCATCCTAATATTTGTTCTGTTCCTTTCTTAATTGTGAGATAGTTTGATTGTGTCTGTCTGTTAAACAGAGCATTGTTTCATATTCTTGGACTGCTGGACTACTGGTAATCTGGGAAGGAAAGTAGTCTGCAATTTCATCCTGGTAGAACTTCTCCTTGTTTGGTGACTCCCTAAAAGGCTTCAATGTGAATTGGGCCTTACACTGGATCTTCTGTATAAATTTCTGTATTTTAGAAAGAATACATACCATAAACATCTAGTTAATGTAAACATGTTGGAAATTGTTGGCTTGAATGGGACATTAGTACTTAGGTAAGATAGAAGAAAACAAAGTAGCTACAAAGCAAATCATATTACACTTTTTCAGTAAAGAAAGAACAACTAGAAATTTATAATCTCCACAATCCTTTTGTACTGACTGACCTTTCTTCATATCTTAGACAATTCCCCGACAAACAGCCCAGAGGTCAAAAAAATTTCAGATCATCTGAGAAAAATAAACGTAAATTTCTTCGGAAAACATTATGGACTCAGAAGATTTATCTCAAGCTATAGGCTCAAACTTGGTCATGTTGGAGATGACACAGTTACATGGAGAAGGTTTTCATCTTCCAAGTATTGAAAGTGTTGACAGCACAAAGTCAATGAGCATAGAGAAGCATATTGCAGGAAGAGTAATGTGAGCTCAAGGACAAGAGCACTGGAATTGTATAAAGAGCTATAATATAATGTGCAAAAATCAATGGCAATTTAGCAAAGGTTGAAGACAAAGTTTCAATGAAGTGACTATTTTTATTTTATCCTGAAAAAAATCAGTTAAGAACTCTTCTTAAAAACTAAGATATGGTAGTACCTTTAGTACTATGCAGTACTAAATGCAGCTGTCTAGTTGTTAGATGATAACTAAATTTTTAGATTGTTTAAATTTTTTTTTTATTTTTTATCTAGGATATAATGTTATCTGAAATAATACCATTTTGGATATTCTAATGAAGATAGATTTTAGTATTATATCTGTCATGACTTAAAGGGATAAGTAACGCAGTTTGGAGAGAGATGTAATACCTACTGCCAACAAACATTTTTAATGGTTTATTTTCATGATATTCCATGTGAACATATCCATACTAAGCCACATTGTTGTATAATGTGAGTTATGCAAAATGTTTTAAATAATTACTTGAAGACAAAAGTGTTTCAGATTA
Organism: Dasyornis broadbenti; assembly: GCA_013397935.1. Classification (NCBI taxonomy): domain Eukaryota; kingdom Metazoa; phylum Chordata; class Aves; order Passeriformes; family Dasyornithidae; genus Dasyornis; species Dasyornis broadbenti. Next base: position 559,683 of record VZRN01003245.1, on the reverse strand, counting down.
GGAAAGTGAGTCAAGAGTTATTAAGTTCATTAGAGAAATTTGATTCAGATTTCATTGTAGGAAAATAAAATAGTAAAGGGATGAAACTAGGCACGGAAAAACAGTATTTACTTTTTTCCTGTCATGGAAACAGCTATGAAAATCACCTGCTGTTGCAGTACTCAATGAGCTAATAGATGAAACTTTTCACAATTATTTTCAATTGTGATGTCAATCCTCAAGAGTAAACTGATGTTTTCCTGATGAAATTGCCTCGCAAACAATACCAAATTTAATTGAGTTATTAGTATGTTTATTGACACAAGCATCAAATGACTTTGTCTACATGAATTATTGGCTGGTCCAAACATTCCCAACATGTCTGTCTCCCTGAGTGAAAATCAAACACAATTTATCTCATGTTGAACCTCTAGAGTGTCACATAAAAGTGACAGGAGCCGTCATGGTTATAATAATATGCAGATGGCAATCGTATTAGTGGTTTAGTCTGTTCTCAACTCCTTGCTGTGAAGGCCATGGACATGGAGGCCAGCAGCCAACCCAGATCCTCTAGCAGGACTGCAGTCGGCAGTTCAAGCTTGCTGTCCTGCACTGACTTGTAGATGACCAGTGTTAAAACCTGGGAGACTAACAATGCCTGCTTCTTGCTGCTAAATGATTTAAAATCTCAAGTGGATATACTGGGGGGATTGTAGGGATAAGCATCACTCATGACTCTTGGAGAAACTGAGATGTCCTCTATATGCCTGTCCAGTCAATATCACAACTGCTTCCAGGCTGATAAACACATATAAGCAACCTTATCATAGAATAACTAATTAATGTTGTGGCTCAATCTCTCTGTAGATGTACAGTGAAGTTAAAACTGTGTGGAATAGGCTTGAGCTGTGTGATACCTCCAGAAAAAAGACAATGATATCTTTATTAACATTGAGGTGTGAGAAAGACTAGAAAAAACTTCCTGCAATGTCCAGGGCTGAATGAGAGGCATCATCCTTTCCTGTAACTTACTAAATGCCTTCATCTCTGAATGCCCTATCCTTGTTACTCAAGTTACATGGGGAAGGTCTTGGGAAATGTTCCTTAGGACAAAAACTCAGAGGTAGACTTTGTATTATCTCTGTATTGAGCTGTTACTATGTAGCTGGAACTATGTAGGTGAGCTGTAAATCCACCTATGATACTATTTAAAACCAGTATCATTTACTGATTTGTGAGAAACAACTATCTTCTAATGACACTGTGATTATTATTTGATCCCCAACTTTCTTGGTATTTATTAATGCAAAAACAACACCCATTAATACACTCTTGAGACAAAAGGAAAAGTTATTACCTAAAACAGGGTGTACTATCACAGAATAATGAAGGGTATTATTATTACTTTTACTAGTACTAGTACTATCATCCTGACTAGCCAACACATTAATTATAGGCATACACTAACCTCTGTTGGGTTATATTACTAAACTGAAGTCATTCAGGGAGGGAGAAGCCCTTTGTCTTCAGAATTAAGGTAGTATATAACTGCTAATATTATGTCAGATGCATGCACACACAGCTGTATATTTATGCATTCATAATTCTAATTTGTACACAAGCCCATGGTTTATTGTATTTAATTTCTCTCGGTCATTGAGCTTACCTGAAATCATAAATATGTCATCAAGAACAATACAAACTCCATGTATCCCCTCAGCAGAGAAGAGATATTATTTTACATATATATAATTTATATTACTTGTATTATATAGATGTTATTTAAACATTTGAAAATATTTTTATTGAAATATTGCTTGCTTGTGTATTTTCCTTATTTTTGCAAAATAATGGAAAAATTTGTTCATTCTAAAGAGTTCATTAAAACTGCTTTTCCACAAAGAAATGAATTCTTTGTTCCTTTGACTTTCCTAAAAGAAATGAAGGCACGAAGCCATAGATAATACCCAAATTTCTAAACAGTTTCAATTTCGAAGCTTTAAATTACCATAAAGCCATTTGATCCACCTGTATTTCAAACACTTATCATTATAGAGATTTATATTTACATCTGGCACTATGACAGAGTTGTAACTAGCCTCTTTTGGATCCTATTGCCTAGCCCATCACATCTGACTCTGCAATGGTAATGTAGAGGACTGGAGAATTCTATAAGTGACCCCTACTCCAGAAACAGACAGCTATAAATGGTACTTAGTATCAAAATTTAGAAAACTCTTGTGTTATGTACTTAACAGATTTCCCATGATTGTGTGGAAAGGAAAGCCATGCATCTGTTGAAGAAAGAGGTTTTCCATTAGGAAAGGTCCAATCTGTGTATATAGTTCCTATACTGTTTGTCAGAACAGAGTTTGAACAGGGCTGAAATATTTTTGCATTATCACAATGCAAAATATATAAAGTAATAATTTTCATTTTAAATATCCCCACATGATTGTCTAATTCTACTAGAGTTCTAAACTTATAAAATTACTCTTTTAATATTATATGTAATAGCTGCAGTCAAAAATATTAGGAATCAGACCTTCTCAAATCTTGAGATGCACCTGTGTTTCCTGAACGGTGTTTGGGCAGGGGAAAAGAGCCTGGGGTCAGCCTGTGGCCTCCGTCAGCCTTGTCAGGTTTTGAAAGCACACCTCGCAGCAATCACAAGTGATCTCTCATTCTTCTCCCTCTACTGTGGGCAAATAGAATGGGAAAAAATGTTATAATGACTTTGAGTTCTTATCTACAGTTGTCTGTAGGGAACAGCTGTGCAGCACTCACAAGTGTACAGTGTCATCCTCACAGAAGTCATAGTTTACAGAAGACGGAGAGTTATTCATGTGCATCTATAAGCAGTTGGCTTGTGCTGAATTCAGGTGGAACAGCTGGAATTTTTCTTTTTTTTTTTTTTTAAATCTCTGGTATTGGTTCAGATCTTCAGAAAAGCAACCCTGGAAGGTTGGCGCTTTTTGTGATAGAACACAGCCTGGCTGGTGGAAAAAAAAAAAAAAAAACAGCTAGGATTTCTGGAATAATCTGAAGTCAGACTACAGTGATTTTTCTGTTTTCTTGAAGTTCTTTTGAAAGATGGCAGCAAGATCCAAGGAACTGACTGTAGCAGTAAAGAAGTGAATTGAAGAAGAGCCTAGGAGGGCTGAAGAAGGAAACATCAAAGACTGATTTGAGACAAGGTGTTATATTTTACACTTGAAATCTCTGTGTGATAATGGTCAGTGAAAATCCTGACACTGATTGAAACAAGTATTTATTAGCTTCCATGCTTTTAAGTAATTATTGAACAATCACTGATGCTCAATAAATTATCTAAGAAAAATGAAGTCTTCAGATTCTACTAAAGATTCATCCAAATGACGGGTCCAAAATTGTACAAATGCAATGATTGGAGAAAACAATGCTTTATTCTGTGAACAAAAGCAATATTCCAGGCAAAAAAGGCTTTCTATAACAAATGCTTTGTTTTCATGCCCTTGATTGTTTTCAGCTGCTGTAGGCAGAGGAAGGTAGCTGTAAAATTGTATTAGAAAAATTCTGAAGATGTTGCACTCCACATTAATTTTATTATGAAAAAACAGAATTTTTAAAGTGTAAGATGAATCGGCTGTCAGTCTGAAAGCACAGGGAAAGCTAAATTTAAAAGTTGGACATAGATGTGCAAGACAGTATTATGCCAAAAATTGTAATATTAGCACTGAAAGGAGAGCCACAGGCAGCAGAGGGTAAGGTGGTAAACTTCAGCCTTATGATAGGGAATTATCCCCACTAAGGGAGTTTGTGAACTAATTTCATGGGGAAAAAAAACCAACTGGAAAGGATTCAAGTTGTAATTGGACCAGAGGAAAAAGTATCCATTATAGGATTAGAGGGAGGTCATGCTATGGCGTCGCTGTGCTGGTTCTCTCACTCCTCTGCTCTGGGTCCTTTGTAAGATAACCTCAGAGGTTGGGGAAAGCTGCAGGACAGGGATGGGCAGCTGTGCTGTTCTCTCATATAGGACAGTTGTTCTTTACCTGTGGTTGAGGCTAAATGAAGAAGTAGATAGGATTTGTGTGTGGGGGGGGTGGAGGGAGAATAGCAACTTCCCGAATGTCTGCTGCTCTGCACACATGAGAACTGATCCAGAATGGTTTATCTCAGTGTGAGCGGCCTCGTGCGAGTGGTTGGGAATGAGAACATAAAAGCATGCATATAAAGAGGGGTAATGTGCACTTTGATAATTAGCACACAGTAGGATTTTTATGCCTTTGTGTTACTGGTTTAGCACGAGTAAATATGTAAGCAGCAGATACAGTTTATGGTTCTCTTTGGTGGTTTACCAGCATTTGAAGGGCAGCTTTCTGATCTTGGTAAATCCATACTTGATTTTAGATTGCTTGTGACATCCACAATGTGAGAAGTCTTGTCTTTGTTTGTGCTGATACAGTACTTCTGGTCCTTAAGACATCCTTCCTGTCTGGAACTGCTGCACAGACAGATTTCTCTATTCAGTATAGCCCCCCAAATCCTTCTTTCTGGAATCCTGGCACAGCACCTGATTTGAGAAGGACAGACACTGAAACTCTGCATTTCAATGCACAAGTTAAAAAATAAATTTGTGTTTCTTTTACTTCAAAATTATCATGTCTTCATTTCAAGACAAAAAGCCTTTAAGCACTTAATGGTGTGGAGAGAGAAAGTGCCTATAGCTATTGTGTCCTGCTCAAGTTCCTGCTAAGGCTTATGTCTCCCATTAGCTGCACAGTAATAGCAAAGTTTGTTTCTGAAAGTATATATGTTACCTATTCTAAATATTCCTCCTTGGTTTATTAGAAAGTTTATTGTTTTCTTCTAATAAGTAATATCAAAGAAACATGAAGATAAAGCCTCCTGATTATTTATTTTCTTGAGGCCCTGGCAGAAAAGGCACAGGGCCCTTATTGCCTCTATAATCATAGAATAGCCAGAAGATCATAACGTGTCACAAGTAAATATTTTCAGTGAGACATTAGGCAGAGGTCTGGTATATTTCTAAACTATATGTCAGGCCTTGAAAGATTTCAATTCATTTGTCTCTAGGTTTAGTAAAGCGAAAATCTCCCTGGTAAAGGATTATCACAAATATACCAAGGCTGTGCAACTCAGAGGAGCAATACTCATACTGAGCACTTACATGTAGACCTCAAAGAGCTTTTAATCACTGGATGCTTAACCAATTTGCAGCAGGTATCTTAGCTAACGATTATAGCCTCCCTTAAACTCCAAAGTATTTGTCTGCAGACTGTAACTCTCTCAATTCAGTCACTCAAAGCTTTTACAGAGGATCTCTTTAAGGAAGACTTTCAATTATTTATTAAAAATAATTCACACACCAATTTATGCATTTATTTTAATATATATAACTAAGCTAGTAAGCATTTAGCACTTATTGTGTTATTTAAAAATGTAATACACATACATGATAATATAACATTATTGGAAAACCTACTTTTTATACACTGTGTTGTTCACTAAAATAATGTAATTGTGTAGAAAAATTTAAGTTTTTAATGTAATTATTTGAGATAATGCTATAGGTCTTTGATATTATCTATTAAGATGTCATTGTAACTGCTCCTGTTAGCAATGAAAAGCCAGATATGTCTTCATTGACTATGTATACAATATATCTATAACAATTTAAACAAATTATAATACTAAAATAAATTGCTCTTTATGTGAAAAAAATGTTTCTGCCCTCAGTGTATTAAATATTAGTTCTGGAATTCCAACACCAGGAATGCCCTTCTTTTAGCAAGAGCCTCAACAAAGACAGAAAACAAGAGAAGGCTGAACTGTTGGCTTCTAATGGAACTGCAAAAAGGGAAAACAGTGTTTGGTGATTGTTCCAAAATGAAGCAATTGCATGCTCAAAACTGGGTGCTGGCTCATTCAGGACGTACTATTACAAGCATTAGAGAAAAACTGAGCGGTCAGGGCGGCACAAGGGTTATGTAACTTCATTTGAGATTTGATCTTCACTGAAGGCTGCTTTGGAAATGCATGTGAAAGCTGTCCCCTGCCTCCTGAGAGAGGTGTTCAATAAGGAGTTGCAGAAATCACAGGCAACAGACGATGCACTCTCAGAGATGGAAACCCAAAATTTTTATATCTATAACTTCATTATACGTAGGCATGTAACTATATGTGTAAAATACCATTGTATATCATATCCTATTTTATTTAGATACATATGTTTGCATAGGTGTGTGTATATTTTTGAATATATTTATATTTGCCTAAATGATAGACACAGACATATATTTATAACCAAATTGTGTATTAGTTACTTCTCAGACCAAAAGCATTTGAAAGTATGTAATTAGAGGAGACAGTTTTGGTGTTTGGTTTTGGATGTTTTAAAAAATCGTGTGATACGTGCCTCCCTTCTTTCAAATAAAGACATTTTTATGATGATTCAGGCTATCACTTCTGCCTTGCTAATAGAGAAACAAAGAAACAAAGTAACTATAGCCACGTGCCAATAATCAAAGCTTTTTCCTAAGTAATTCAATCATTCACTATACAAAATATCCCTGATTTTAACATAAGGGTGAAAATGAAAGAGAAATTATCACTGATTTTTTTTTGTTGTTGTTGTTCAAGTGATTTCTCAGGCCTACTCTCTAAATTAATAGAGATATTTCATAAAAGTCTATTTGTTTGCGGTCTTCTGCCAGTGTTGCATGCAAACACTGTAAGTGTTAGAAAAACATATGAATATTGGAAGTTTACAATTTAAAAACCCAATATTACAGAGAAATTAGGTACTCAAAATTCTGTTTGCCTATAAATATTTTTCAGATGGCACTATTAAAGAATCAACTTTTTAAGTATGCTGGTATGTTAAACATTGTATACTAGTATGTTAAACAATATTTAATGTATTCTGGCCATCATAAAAATAAAATTAGTAAGATTTAATGTGCAATGAAAGTAGTAAATATATATACCACTCCATGAATTTCTTTTGGTGTGAGAGCTGTGTCCTACACACACAACAACCATGAAGGAATCCAATCTTGCATTGTCATATATAATAGATCTATTTGACATAAACATGATAATATTGAGTATTCAAGAAACCTTGTAAAAATTAGGTGGAACTGAATAAAAAATTTATAAATAATTTTTGGTCTCCTTTACACTTTTTCTTTCTGTATTTCATACTTGAAGTCCGGGCTTTTTTAATAGCTTCCAGTATTTCCTGAACTTCTAAAAAATAGATTTATTCATGTTTATCACATATGGGAGACTGTGCTATTTTAGGCTGCAAGAAGTAAATACATATTTAAATTATAATTATCTTCTATTTCTACTTTTTAAACTCTTTATATGCTGACTGTATCACTAAAGTTGAGTAAAGGCTGTGATGTGGCTTCATCTTGTGTCCTGAGTGCAGTTGTGGGCACCCCAACATAAGAAAGAGGTTAAACTATTAGAGAGGATCCAGAGGAGGGAAACAGCGATGTTGAAAGGCCTTGAGGAGAAGCCATGTGAGGAGGGACTGAGGGCACATGCTCTGTTCAGCCTGGAGGAGACTGAGGGGAGACCTCATTGCAGCTACAACTTCCTTGTGAGAGGGAGAAGGGGCAGGTACTGATCTCCATTCTTGCAACCAGTGACAGTACCTGAGGAAATGGCAGGAAGCTCAGCAGATTCTATGATTCTATGATAAATGCACAGAACTAAGTGTCAGAAGAGCTATAGCCTACACTGTGGAAGTACTTCGTGTTTCTTTATGAGTCCTTCATACAAGCAGATTCTTGTTTACTTTCTCTCCTGAACACCTATGGAAGGTTTGAAATCACTTAACATACAAGTGGACTTTGCATGGGTTGTAGATAGTGCTTCCCTACCCTATAGCCAAGCATACTGGCATAGACTGATTAATAATCATACCCTTCAGTCACACACTTCCTCTCTCACTCATATTTGCGAAGATTTTGGTGGTGCAAATTTGCATTGGCACCAGCACCATTGCTTACTTGAGCATTTCAGTTAGTATTAAAGATACTAGGTCATAAATATTTAAATATAATTTACCCTGCTTCTGCTTTTGTTCTTAGTGACAATTTTTGTTTCATTTTGCACATGATAGGAAATATAAACCATTGCAGTTAAAGGATTTTTGAACTTTTGTGCAAGTTACAAGAATAAAGAAGTCACAGCAGAATCCTGTACAAATATGTATGAATGCTGCCTCAGTAAAACTGTAAGGAAGGACATTAAGAATTCTCTGTTGTTGCTCAGCTACTCTCAGCCACTCTGAAGCAATCCGTCCGTTTGGGCCAGTTCTTGTTCCCAACCATCCCGCACCTCATGAGCCTTCACTTGTGACCTGTGTAGGCGTGTGGTGCTGCAGAACTGGAGCTTGAGACCTTCCTTTGTTTAGGAAGGAGAGGACTGCATGTGTTTGTCACACAGCACACGCAGGAATATGGGCTCTGAGTTCTGGGCATGCTGAAATGCTAATGTGGCTACACGGAGTTTAAGATTACATACAGGTCAGTGTTGTGTGTAAAGGGGAGAATGACATTTCTCCAAGGACAGATAATATTATTTGTAACAGATTTCTTGCACTTTTCAGTGATGGTATCAATTGTTTACAGCTGACTGAAACAAGTAGAATTAGTCTGATAAGGGATTGAGGCTTGGGTCCAAGCCCGGATCCTTTTACCAAGGCTGCAGTAGAGGGTGTTGTAAGATTGTACAGTCAGGGAGTTACTGAAAAAGTAGCATAAATATTTTTAAGAAAAAAACTAGTTCCATGGAAAATTTTTCATTAACTTTAATGACTTCAAGATTTCCCCCCTACTGTGAAGCTGATTTATCATTTGTACAGGGCATTTTCAACACAAAAGCCTTTGCTAATGCCAGAAATATGACATTGCCCCAATTCAGTGAGAGGCTTAGTTTTATTTTCATTATGAAGAATATGTCTGTTAAGATAACCTCTAATGATGAAATCACATTCTGGTATAATGATTAATTTTAACTTTTAGAAAAGTTTCTGCTTTGAACATTGTGGAGGGAATAATAGCTGAAATACTTTTGACAATGAAGTATGTAGTAATGTGAAAATAATTGAAGTGGGAAACTTTACTTTTACAGAATTTCACAGAATCATAGAATGTGTCGAAAAGGAGACCTTAAAGATCTTCTAGTTCCAACCCCTCTTCCATGGGCAATGACATGTTCCACTAGACCAGATTGTTTAAAGCCCTATTCAGACTGATCTTGAACAACTGCAGGGCTGGGGGCATCCCTGGCTTCTCTGGGCACAGTGTTCTGGTGTAATCAGCTCAATCAGTAGTATCTCTTAGCTGGCAATTACGTGTAGAAAATTTCAGTGAGCTGCAAGCCGACATGCAGGTTTCAGTGGCAACCTGAATATAAATCTCTATTCCTTTTTAAATTTCTTTTAGAAAATGAGAATAAAGTAGGGAAAATATGGAGCAAAAGCAAGGATTAATATCCTATGCACTCTGCAGGTCATTAAAAGGATATCTTTTTACTGGTGATCTGCAAGTGATACTTGCAGCTATTCAGAAATTGGCCTGGTAGACCCCAGGATACCCTTACTGCACTGACTAAAGGAAGCGGTAAGCACGGGACGGGACCTCTGCCTTCTTGTCCCTTGCCCAGGCTGGCCGGTGCACCATGTTCTCACTTTTACCGTCGCAGCTGCATTTACAGCCAGCGGATGTGGTTAGCTGGACTACAGAGACTGTGCATTCTATGGAGCATCTCACAGCATTGTCACTAAACCCGTGTTTTCAAACGCAGCGGTGTTTTCACAGCAGTGATGCGGCTTTTTGCACCGATTTGCCGCTGCGGCGCCGAGTCCGCGCTCCGCGCTCGCGCAGGCGGGAAGAGACCCGGCCTTTCCCTTCAGCATTGCGGGGTGCGGCCGCCAGGGGGAGCCCGCGGCCCGCCCGGGCTGAGGCAGAGCGGGGCCGGGAGCGGGAAGGGGAAAAGGCCTCTCCGGGAGCAGCTCGGCAGCGGCTGATGAACCTTGGGAACTGCTCACACAGTGCGAGAGAATCGCTTGGTCACTGTCCTTCTGACTTAATAAACCAGCACCCCCCGCCCCCACCTTCTTAGATCAGCATATACCAGGATTTGCAAAGATCTGTTTCAGGTCTCACGGGGAGCGGCTGAGTGTTGAGTCTGGAGAAAAGCAGATTCAAGGGGGACCTTATCGCTCTCTACAACTGCCTGAAGGAGGTTGTAGTGAGGTGGGGCTCAGTCTCTTCTCCCAGGTAACAAGAAATAGGATGAGACTAAATGGCTTCATGTTACACCAGTGGAAATTTAGATTGGCTGTTAGGAAAGCTTTCTTCACTGAAAGTACTGTCAAGCATTGGAACAGGCTGTCTAGGGAAGTGGCTGAGACACCATCCCTGGATGTATACAAAAAAAAATGTGGACATGGCACTCAGGGGCATAGTTTAGTGGTGGACTTGGCAGTACTGGGATAACAGCTGGACTTTATGTTCCTAGAGGTTTTTTTCCAACCTAAATGATTCGATGATTCAAATATATAGCAAAAACGTACTAGTGACAGCGCTGTAGAGATCAAACTAACTTCTGACAATCTGGACTTTGCTGCAGTGATTGGGACTTCTTTTGATTTGAAACATATTCCAAAAACCTGTATAGATAAGTGCATGGGAACTGAAACTAATGTTTTTTGAAGTAGACTGTTCTACAAGCATGGATATTCTAAAGGGGATTTAATTTTGAGTTATCTTTTTCAAGAGTAAATTTATAGATATGCCTCCACTACATCACTTAAATCTTACATGAACATGAAAGACATTGTGTTCTTGTTCAATTTTGTATATGTTTAGAAGCAGATTACCTGCCTTTATCTTTTTTTACAAGCTTCTTAATGACCTTGTTTTACTAGGAGTAGAATCTGTGTAAGAGGTCCCTTCATGAGTGATGCTTGTCCTTGTCTTTAGTTAGTACCACAGCAAAATCATGCTTATTAAATCAGAGCGGTGCCTAAATATAGAGCAGTAGCATAGAGCTGAAGAGATAAACAGTGGACTGCAGCTTTCTGTTACTGGATTTCTCTTTTTGTATGGATTCTTATAATGATTTTCCCATCATAATCAATTTAGCTCAAAATTTCTATGTTTATTGTTTAGAAAAGCCTCTTGTACTACAAAGCATATGCCTTTTTTTTCTAGGCCAAACTACCCACAAGCATCATATTGTCACTGCAGTTTTCTTTTACCTTTTTGAAAAAGAAGGGTTGTGATTTGGCGTTATGAGAACTCCTTTTCTATTAGATTCATCTTCATGTGGAGGTGCTGATATACACAGACAACATACTTCCAAAAACCCTTTTCTCATCTTATAAATCCCCTACCAGTGGAAGTATCCCACCAATGGGAGATTATACATGAATCTCACCCCAAATTATCAGTAGTTTCCTGATCTCCAATTTCATCTAACACTTCTAAATTTTGGTCATCTGAGGAAGTATGAAAATACGCTAGTTGATTAAAATAGAACCTTTTGCAAAACTATAGCCTAGTTATATTTTCTTTCTCTTATTTGTTTCTTTCTCCTTTCTTAAGAGATGTTCCACATCATCAGAGTGCTGTTAAGATAGGGGAATCATAATACTTGTCTCCTACCTTTATAACATATAAGTGGCATTTGCATAGGACTTTTGACAAATAAGTAGGTTTTAAAGCATAGCAAACAATAAATAGCCCCCAAACCAACAAACAAGAAACCCACAAGCCAACCAAAATAAAACCAAAAAACAAAGAAAAAGGCCATGCATTCATTTATGTTACTTAAATACTTTGCAAAGAAATGTGCCTTCCATCTGGAATTAGAAACTTGTGAAGGTACTTTCCATCTGAAGTCTTTGACTGAACTAAACAAAAGCAAAAAACTTGTTTCCCTGCAGCCTTTCTCTTTTGAGTTGCCTTACACTTGAAGATGTTTATCAGCCATGATCTTTAGTAGGTCAGTTAGATGTCTTGGGCAGTGTTCATACAACTCATCAGTCAAATGGACCAAGATCTTAAAGTTGTCATGAAATTTTGTCAGTGTGCTGAGGAAGATCCAGTTGTTTGCTGAAGCTTGTGTTACCAAGGCATTCTAAACCATTTAGTACAGAGAGCTTCAAACTTGTTGCTCAAGCACCGTGCATCGCTATGGTTTGACCGCAAAGTGACTCAGAGCAGATTACTTGCTGTCTGGATGCCATATGGTTGTCTTTCTGTAAATTGTGTGGATTACATAATTTCAGTTCATCTGAATTGAATCTTTTACATCGTGTCAATAAAGAAGACTGCACAGTGCAGCTAAAATCTTCCTATCAGTACTGATCTGTCTGATCTGTCTACTGAGTTCAAATATTCTGTGTTTTGTCTAATTTCTGATGCAGCAGTGAAGCCACTTCTCATCTTTGCATGATATTTTCAGCTAAATGTTTTAATCATGTACTAATTGAAAAAAAAAACAGAATAAAAAGTATTAGAGGAAGAATTTATTTTTTTGTTAAGGGTCTATAAGCCAATATTGCTGTGCTCCTTCAGGTTTTAGATTCCTCCTTTCTTCTGAGGTCCTGCACTTTTAGGAATTATGTACTTTGTAGGACCTAATTCTGGTGAATGATATGGCAGAAAGATACACTGATACAGGCTGAGGAAAAGAAGTTTAAGCTTTGAAAGTGTCACAGAAAACAGAGAGAATGGGATAATCTAAAGTAACAATTTAATGAAAATAGTAACTGTGCTGATGTCTTGTTTCCTTCATATTTTATTAATTGAGAGTTTGCATTGTTTTAGAGTATTTAATATCGCTTCTGCTCTGTGTTATATTGGCTTATGCTTCCATTCAAGTCTCCAGGACTTTTCTAATGCTTTTGAAAATCTTGCCTGTCACAGGCAGTATGAAGACAGCATGGCACAAAGCAACTTTCACGATATAAATTGTTGGCAGTGCCTACTACAGAAATTTTGGAAGAATGATACGGGTTTTCTTTTTCTCATGAACAGCACAGGGTGGAAAAAAGTGGCACCTGCCACAAGTTCATACCTCACACATTGAGAGGCCCCAGAAAAACATAAATAGTATGTGCAATTTATTTCAAAAAAGCAAGAAAAACAAGTATGATGGCAATGTGCTAATGACATGACAACTTCCCCAGCATTCCTCAGTCCCTATAGACCTTTCTGTCTGTGCCTATTGTACTAGACAAAGTCTGACAGCCTCCCTGCCTCCTACAACAGAGGATGCCTTCAGATGCACAGCCTTGCTTTACACATCCAACTACCTTAATGCGTATTTTAGGAATGGCGAGTTTATATTTGCTCGTAGCAAATGATGGTTCACATTTAGAGTCATGGTTCCATATTTACCAAAACATTTATTTAAAAATACCAAATGAGCAATAGAGAACTTGCAGAAGCAGATTAATTAAGGGTGGAGTAAGCAGTGCCACATCAGATATCACTGCACTCTGCACTTCATCCCTTATAAGTGGTCCCAGCCACTTATATAGTGTCATGTGGGGTAGGGAATGAAGGGAACCTGAGTTCATGACACTACAGATTTGGATGTGTGTGCAGCTAGGGCACATGAGAAATCTGTGTACGGGATATTTCTTTTATACACTTCAGAATCTAAAGAGGAAGATTATATCATGCAAAAAAATTTCACAGAGCCTGGCTTACTTGGGTCTGGTTTACATCTTCAAAGCTGTACTTAGAATTTTGATGGTTAAATTTGCCCTCATTTAGCCACTTATTTTAAAATAATGATTTTCTATATAAAAAAATATTGGCCAGATGGTACTTTTTTTTAGAGTACAATAGCAATGTTTTATAAATTACTGACATGACTGAATACATGACATTATATAAACACCTTATTTTTTACCTTTTATACAAGGGATGCAAAGTACTTTACAAACAGTAATACTTGGATACAGACCTATCTACTCTCCTACTTCCTGTGTTTCTTCTCTGTCTCCTGCTCTCAAGTTCCAGCAGTTACAGCTCAAATTAACTCAGTGCCACAAACCTAGCTCTTGTTCTGGGACCTGTCTGGTCATGGATGGCTGATAAATGTTCACTGGGCATCTGCTGAACACAGTCTCCAAATAGGAGAGGAATGCTGGTCCTTTTAGAAGAAAGAATGTGAATTTCCACAAGTCATATCTCACCCAGTCTTCGTCATTACACCAAGATAATTCTTACCTAATCCAGAGGATGGGGTTTAATTGTTTCACTGGAAACATGCAGAGAAAGCTGCAGTCAGAAAACTCCACGTTCTGAGTTAGAAGGTTACATCAAAGATGCTAAAAATAGCATAGTGATTTTGACATTTGTTTTTCCCTAAGAATTATACTACATCTCAATGGCAAACCAGGGGAGAAAACCCTAAACTACCAAGAGTGATCCGTTCCCAGGTCATGAGCTCAACACTCCCTAAGAGCCAAGGTTAATATTTATCTATGCCCTGTGGCAGTAATTTTGAAGGTGTTGATCTGGGGGATTAATTATTGCTTTAAACAGGCAGTTAACAGTTTAAACAACATTTTTATTGGCATACAGTAGTTAAATGTCTAGTAGTGTGCTGATGGGTTTATGATGATCAAAGTGAATTAAGAGTTCATCCTTGAGTTACATGCTATTAGAGGCACTGGGTCATTTGAGTACCCTGGGTTAATGTATGTGAGATGTTCAGTGAGCACTGTACCCAGAGAAGAAAACATTCATTTTTAAATATTGTACTTCATTTTCTGTTCTATTCATATATTATGAGCTGAAATGAAGCTCTCAGGCTACTGGTGCTCCAGTGACCTGGTGCCTGAGCACACGTGTTCCTGAGGACACAGTCCAGGCTCTGGTGATCATTTTTCAGAGCTGGTTTTCCAAGGGATACAGCAGCAGAAGAAGTATTGCTGAGGTGTCACAGGTCCTACACTGTACTGTGTTCACAGAAGTGGCTGAGGAACAGGCTGCAAATCTCATTGCACTTATAAACATGTTGTTTGATTTCTATACAGTTGCTACAGCATTTATATGTCCGCTGGCATTAGAGGAAACCAAAGATATTTGTAATTTCATTTATTATCTCCATTTTTACAGCTTAATGTTTGGGCATTTTGAGATCTTCAGTGTGGATAGAAGCATGGGACCCATATGCTGGCTGCCTGCTATAGGTGCCAATCTCAAACAGGGTGGCTATGCCTGCTTTCTGCAGGGCACCACACTCCTACAGCATCTTCTGGAGTGAGTTTTACACAAAAGTTTGGCTATGTGTGCCAGAGCAGATTGTACAAAAGGGCTAGAGAGAATCTCTGGAGGGAAGGTAGAACTCCTTCCCTGTGACTGCAGTGTGACATGGAGATATCTCTGCCATGGGGCTGGTTAGAGATGTGTAGTACAGTGCCTGAGCCTCAGTACTAGGAATACCCTAGTACCCTAGTAGTCTGTTCAAAAATACTGTCTCTGACTTCTATTAATGACTTGATTCTAGCAGGCCAATTAATCAGAGCCAATTTTAAGAAATGTTTCTCCCATGTAAAATTATGACAGCTTGCTGTCTAAGTATAGGATGAGTGCATCCTATACTTCATCCAAGACATGTGACACGTGGATGCAGCAAGGCTATTTAGTGCGGTGCAGCTGGCGTGCCTTGCTGGTGCGATTCATGGAAAGCTGCTCCCAAACCATAGCTAGCCTCTTGCCTCACTGCTATTATTTATTCGTGTTGTCTGGCTTCTTGTTTCCTAATTAAAAGTGACATGTACAGTTGGGAAGAAGCTGATTGGTTACTTAAAATAATTTTGACCAGTTGATTGAGGTTTCTAGTTAGTTAATGATGAATTTTGGTATTATGGGGATGCTGCCAGAATGTCTCACTGAAAGCCAAGTCTCTGCCTCTTATAGACATATGGATTGTGAAACCAGAAGCTGTTTGCAAAAATAAATAATAGGTGTGAGGAGAAAAGTACACTATAAAATATAAGAGATATTTTATTTATAAATCACCTTCTTAAATAAGAAATACTTGCAATTCTTAATTCCAGACTGTCTCTCTGTGCCTTTCCCTTTCAATGGCTGCACTGCTGTTTACTTACTTCTTATACCTCAAATCCCTGGTGGCTTATTCCTGCCTTTTTTCTCTGCTTTGTCTGTCACCCAGTACCTAACTCTTAGCTGCTAGGATGAGTTAATAAATAGACTGAGTGTAAGGAAGCTGCTGTGGTCTTAGGGTCTGCCAGGATCTAGATAGACAGAAGTCCAACATGCCAGTCTTGCTATCAAAGTATTCCATCAGTATTTGACTTAATTCCTGAAAATGCATGTAGTAAAGTCGATATATAGTCTGTTGGTCCTGTAGGAGAAAGAACTCGACATTCTGACTCTCTTTCAGAGAAAACAGTAAGATTTTAAAGATTTTTTTTGCAAAATCTGAGCTTGTCAGAGCTGTGATAGGTTCACATAGTCATGGTGAGCTTGTATTTCCTGTAGTTTCAACTGAAATGCAACTTTATATTGTCTTTCACCAGGTTGTAGAAGAACGTTGCCAGTGTCTCTGGGTTTGTTCCATTTACTGCATTTAGTTAAAGTGTTTCCTCTCAGCTGGGAATTCTGTAGCTTCCAAGCTAGGTTGCCCATGCTATAAATCTTGCTATTGTCAATGTCTAAAATGTCTGTATCGTTCATGTTTTACTCTCTGCTTCCTTTTTTACTATTTATCCTCTCCAGAACAAGTAACAGCAAGGTGATCCTGAATGCTGGAAGACTGGGCTGCTTGCATTGGGTAATATCATTACTATTGGCTTCTCCTGCTCCTGTTAGAGTCAAACTCTGGCCAAAAAGTTAAGCTAAGTTGGATGAACACTGAGAGAATACATGGAGTTGAATGTTGCCATTCATGAAAGATACAATATGGGTGAGAATCCAGAAAGCTGCAAAATTGAGATTGCTCACTTTTGGGACTCAATTTCTCATTTAAAATGAAATACATTTTGGAGACATCATTGCATTTGTCACATTCCCCTTTTAAACAGACATCTAAAACAATTAAACTGTTTTAAAACTGAACTCAAACAAGAATAGCAATCCAAATGCTTAATCCTATGTTTTCCCAGTTTACAGCTACACCAAAAGACAGATATTTCACCCACCTAATTAGCTATTAGCTTGTTGAAGGATTGATTTCATCCTTCTTTTGACTGAGAGCGGAAGATGTGTTATGATTGTTCTAGGAAAGATGTGTTTTGATTGTTCTAGGAGAGTGATACTACCAGCTTTTTCACAGAAACTTATAAAATGAAGATTTGGTGCATTCTCTGTAGCTTTTTTGTCGTTGCCCCTTTGTGTATAGATTACATCTCTTTCAGACCATATTTTCTAGTCCCTTTGATTTGCATGCATTTTTTAAAAAAAGGTGTAGAAGTTAATCAGAGCTCCACAGAATATCAACAGAAAAAGTTGATGTTCATAACTTCTACCACACCATTATATAAAAAAAAAGTATTTTTTAGTGGATTATTTTATCTAAGTCTAGTCAAGGGAAAAAAATTTAGGAAAATCAGTCTTAATTAGAAAAAAGTATCTACATTTCATGAAGTAGGGCTGTATTCTTTCTATATGTACTTCAGCCAGATAGTTCAGTTCTTGTAGAACATAAATGCTGAGAACTGACCTGGATTTACGTCCTTATCTGTGTGAAGGAGAATGTTTTTGATTTTATTGTTAAATATGTCATAGAGCAGCAAAGAATGACTTTTGCAGGTGGTGGTGCAGGTGTCATTTAAGTTGCTGGGGAGTCTGTCTGTTGTGTCTCAACCAGCAGAGGAAATCAGAATATGAACTCCTGCTTTGCTATGAGTATACAAACCCAGAAGGACCAGAGTCTGACTCCTACCTTTCTCCATATCAGGCAGTAGAAGGATTTATGTCTGAGGCTCACCTCCAGATGCTCTGACCATCCTTGTCAGTGGCATCGTTTCCCTCTTTGCTGTGGTTGCTGAGTTGAAAGGTCTGAGCTACAGAGTCCCATGAACAAAAGACTTTCTGATAGGACAGAAAGATTGAGCTCACAGGAGCATCCTGCTCAGGAAGGATGGGTAGATCTCATATTTCTTCTACAGATAATGTAAGGGATTTTACAACCAATATTTTTTCCTGTGTATCTAACAATTATGTATCTAGTGCTTCTCAGGAACAAGGCTTTTTCATCACCTGAATCAGAATTTTGGTTTCCATTAAGGAAGAAGGCTGCAATTTTAAGAGCTTAAGAGTTACGGCTCCGAAGGAAAGATGTTAATTTGCTAGTCTTTATAGTCTGAAGAAACTGCAATTTTTTTTTTTCTAAATGTTCAACTTTTACCAATATTTGGAATAATCTTTTTCATTTACACTTGAGTAGAGGACTGCAATTATTCCTTTTATAGGCAAATCACACTATTGTGGTTCCTGCTTTTTGACCTCAAGAACAGATGCACATGGAACACTGCACTTGAGGCTACATGCTAAATTAAGTCAGGAACTGAAGGTAACGCACCAATGGATTGTTATTTGTCCCCTGTATTTTTCCTGGTGAGCATTAAGACCCAGATATAATCCATAGAATAAGTAAACCATTCAACCAAGCAACATTGCTGATAAATATTTTCCACAAAACTGCACTTTCAATTAATTTGCAACAGAAGGCACCTTCACATGATGGGGTGAAATGCTTGTAGGCGTACAAAATATCTTTCTTTTAAAACCAGGCAGTTTGGTTTTGTCTAGGATTTACAGCAGAAGATCACTGTTGGTCTTCTCATCAGGCATTCTAGATTAGGGCATGGGTTTTTATCCTTTTGAAACAGAAACATCATACCCACTGTGTTCCATTGCTGTGTATCACTCCTGTTTGATAGGGTTGGGGGTTGGTCTTTGGAAATAACTCAAGTGTTCTGCAGTTTTGAAAATAAGGGACAAAACTTACTCTAAAGAGATGACGAGAGGATGCTTATAGCATTCCCTCGTTCCCCAGGGTATGAGAGCAAATACAACAGAATTAATATATGTGCTTTGTCTCTACATGCATAAGCTCAAAGATCGCTTATGAATATAAGAACAACTTGATTTTCCCACATCATGAAAAAGTTTTTAGGAAACATCTATCTCTCTCAGCTGCCAACACGTTGGAAAGAATCCAATAAATCCTTTGTGTGAGACGAAATTCAGACAGGTTGTACAGCATAAACCATAGCTCAGGTGTTTCTGTAAATCACCATCTTCTTCTAAAAGCTTATTTTTGCACTCTGTTAATGTTCCCAGCTGTACTTGTGCTCAGGTGGGAAATCAAACGCTGGGAGAGCTGGGTTGGGCTGCGGTGTGGCTGAGCACCCATCACTGTGTTCCTTTGAAAGAAGAATCTGGCAAGAGACATTATGTGGGATCATACCTTAAGTATGCACATGTGAACATACAAACTTCAGTCCCGAGGAAAAATTTGTCTGAGATAATCACTTCCTTGTTCCCTGGAGAGTAAGAAAAGGAAGCCTACACGTAGTAGGAGAAAGTATTATTGCATGGTAACTAAGTGTCCCCCTTCATCTGCTCTCAATACCATCTGGATTTTGTGGAGTCAGGCAATATCTTCCACCCTATTCTGGTCTCAGCACTATGATTAAATGGGACCTTCTCCACTGAAGTAACTGGAGAAGCATTACCACATAACCAGACAGAGTTACAAGACTTAAGATCCCATTTTATTCACTAGAATTTATATATGTAGAATGAGGTTCTTTGGAATGTGCTACACTAAGAATAAATGTTTTGTGCTCTACTATTGGTTTACTGAGAAAGAAAATCTTGCTTTTTATATCTATACTCAGGAGCCATTCTGCACTGACTTCCCTTGTACACTGAGGAAGCTGAGTTGGAGTAATTCCAGGTACAGTGTGTGACATGATGCAACCTTATTGCAACCCGTCTGCAGCAATGACACATATTGCAGCAGAAATGTAAAGAAAAATAGATTTTCGTTTCCTAGAATTTATAATTGAACTCTAAGCATGCATATGTATCAGTAAAAGCCACTAAATTGCATTACTTCTAGATATGTAGGACCCAATATCATGTGAATGTAACCTTTATCTGGATGTTGAATTCCCATTTATTTTGCCTTGTAGGATTGATTACATAGTGAGCTACAGTATTTTGCACAGCTATTAAATAAACAATGGGTATGAGACTTTGCATGGTTTGGGAAGGAAGCCTCTGGATCCATCCCTTCCCTGTTACACAGAAGGAAAAGTTCAAGGAATATGAAACTAATCATTGTGATGGAGGAAGTGGTCTTAGGAAAATAAAGAGCCTTTTAAACACATCCCTACTCAGCTTCTAGTTGAGGAACTGTACAATCCTGGGCAAATCATTTAGATTTTATCTGTAGGATATAATGTAAGGTCCTGCAGAAATACCCAGACTAACTTTGACTGAACTGTGGGAACTATTTTTTTCCTCATCTCACTGAAATTTTCAGTTCCTGCAAAGCTGGGACATGTCACATAGATCACATGGTACTGGAATAATAAACTGTACGTTTATCAAATCAGGTGTAAGACATCAAACCGTTGAAACTCTTGGGCAAGATGTTTTGTTTGGCTGGTTGGTTGGTTTGTTTTTAGAAAGAAAAGGAAAACACCTTAATAGGAATAGGGAACTTTAGAAAAGAAAAACTCTTCTTATTTCTGAATCTCTTTTCCTTAGATAAAATGGAATTCCTTATAAAATTGTAATGTGGAATTAAGTGGAATAATCTGTAGATCTGGAAAAAACTATTTTTTAAATATTGGTTGTTGTGCTTTTGCCTGTGTATGCAGGGAACCATGAGTGTGTCAGGGAGGAGTGTAAACTGAACCTGGCCTATTTGGTTCAACGTGTTTATCAAAATGACTTTGCTGTGTTTGGGGAAACAGCAAGCTGACCTTGCTGGTCTCTGTGGTACAGGACTGGGAATGTCTGTGATTCTAGTTAGGGACCCTGGTGAATAGCTCTGACTCTGGGGTCAGCCAGAGCAGTCCCAAAGCTTGCTGAGTTTCTATGTAGCCAACAGAGCTGCTGCCATTTCAAGGAGCCTTTGAAAATATTTGAGTGCATCCCATCACAATTATTTCACAATTCTTTCTGTGCCTCCCTGTGGGCTAGAAAGGCTGCAAACTATGAGTGGCAGAATGATTCCTGGGCTTCCACCAGACTCCTGCCATCCCTTCCTTGCCTCTGTGTGAGACATCACATGTTTGGACACACGTCTCAGAGGCACCACTCCTACAGCACAGATGTGGACAGTGCATGGGTAGGGGCAGTCGATTCTCTTTCATAAGGAAGTCTATAGTGCAGTGTGCTGGTAGGAGATGCTCTGGCTGCTGCAGAGCTCTGCCACATCTCCCTGCTGTCACACCTGACAATTGCACATTGCCCGTGATCCATCCATTTGAGGCCTGGGGTATGGGGTCTGAGAGGCAGGTGCTGTGGTAGGGAACTAAGCAGAGACAAACAAGCAAATGTCAAAGATTCCTGGTAACTCTGCATGGTTCTTGAAGGTCTTGATGGCTGTTACCCTCAAGAAGAATGGGGAGAGAAGGGGAAGGAGAAGTCACCTTAAGCCAGCAGGAAGGGGCCATGTAACAGCAACAAAGGGAGCCAGCTCTTCTGTGAAATCCTCATCTGAAAAACATCAATTGTAAATTTGCAATCTCACTTTTCCATTTGCATGTGAATGAATCTGTTGCTTAAATGCTCTGCAGAAAATGAATGAGGCATTTGTGTAAACATGTGTTCTTTTTTGAAAATATGAACTAAAAATCTAGGAAGCCTTTGTACACCCACCTTTGCTATCCCCCTTTCAGCTGCTCTGAGGCCCTTTCATAAAATACTCTTTTTTACTTACAAGAAAAGCATTTATTGTTGCTGTGTTTGTGCTCTGGTATTTTTGCTCTGCCTCAGAGGGAATAGCTGCTTTTTTTGCTAATGCTTTAGCTCAGTGTCTGATCCTACAGTTTTCTTCCCTTTTCATCTCTGATCTTAGATGAGCAAATATCTTAGAAATACATTTCACAATAATTGCAAAGGCAATGTAATAAGCCACAGCAGAATTAGTTCTGGTGGTGATGGTGGTGAGTTATGGGAAGTCCTGTATGCAAGGAAGAAAGCAAACTAAGAAGCTGGTTTTCAGAAGCAGAAGAACAAGTGCTAAGTTGGTCTGAACATTTCAGAGATGGAAGGATATTCTGATTTTGCTCAAAGCAACAGTAACATCAATGCTTTGGTTTTTGCTCTCTATGCTTTCCTTTTTTCTCTCTATATATTGAGTGTATAAAAATGTAGCGCAAGATAAGAATTTCTCATTTTTTCTATTTTATTGCAGGGGATATTACTTATTGGTTCAAATGCAGTGGTTTCTTTCCAGATGCAAGATGTTTTGCAGTTTGAGTAGAAATAGCTTCCATGGGAACATGTCAGATGCCTGGCTAAATACTCCAGGCAATTCTTTGAGAATGTATTGTAGTTGTGATACAGGTCACAATTGCATGAGCACTGAAGGCACGTGCAATCAGTATTTTTGCAAGTAGGTCTCTTTGATGTTTTTTTTTAGTGATGCACTATTACTATTTAGAAGACCACTTACTTTCATGGGAAATATTGTGCAAAGTGCTCTGTATCAGTGTTGGCTGATATTTATTTAACAACAACAAATACTAGTGCAGGAACTCAGATCCAAATTCCTCTGAATTTCATGAATATTCCAATCCTGTTTACAATCTGTGCATTTTTCATTTGTCCCTGGCAAATACCAAAGACATTATTTAAGTATAAGTTAGTTTCTTAAGCAGTTAGCATAATCTTATTCTGAGGAAGTTGCCCCAGAGAAAGCTTCCACATATAATGAGGGGTGCCTGTATATACAGACTTGCAAATTGGTGTTATACATGTGATAACTAGGCAGTAGTACAGAAGATAATATGTAATAGTTCAGCCACTGTCTTTCCCTGGTTTTTAGTTACCTTAGTTTAGACACCAAACACAGAAAATTATTATCCTTCTGAACTGCCTTTCCTGATTACTATTTGGCACCTCTAATTTCAATATATGATGTAAAACAGCTCTCTGAAAATTTAAAGAAATACAAATGTTTTAGAAAATTAACTAAGCCTAGTGAGGGTTAAATGTAACTTTTTTTTGCTGTAAGTGTCATTTGACTGACCTAGAATTCTTTAATAGATACAGAGCAGAACAGAGCAGAAAGTATTTTTAATTTCAGTACTTTGTATATTTACAGAGGGATTACAACAAACTTCTACACTTTATCTACATTTTAATAGGTCAGTACGAACATATGAAGTGTATTAAGGTGGACTGACTTACTTATTAAACTTACGTGAATTCGTCAGAAGCCCCCAGCAGTTGCATGCAGCAGGGGCTGGGCAGACATGCATGATTGAGGTCATGCATCCAGCCAGTTTGTAAGATGATCCCTCTGTACTGAGCCATCAGCCATCCTTAGCATAGGGGCGCACTCATACACGCATTCCTGTCAAGTCATCTTGTGAAAGGCTGCTTGCTTCCAGCTTGGCTTGAAAGTGCAACCTTAATAAAACTCACTGAAGCCTGAGAGAAAATAGCAGTTCTGCAGCAGATAGTGTAGGGGAAAGAGACTGGGATATGCATATGCAGCTGACTAAAGCAGGCTACATGCTGGACTGTAACAGAGAGGAAACAATAAATCTTAACTACTATGCAATAAATATTCCCAATTTTAACTAAGGAAGCTATCCTCACAGTGAAATTAAAAAAAAATAACAGTTTATCCAAGCTTGGTGTGCTGCTCCAGTCCTTTTTCCAAAGACTTCAAAGTAAATTAAGAACAAATTTAAAGAAAGAGGAAGAAAAAGTTTTTCTTAAAGCAGGAAAGGAAAGTAATAATAACATGTCAGTTTTCTTTTCCTTTGCTTTCCTGGCAGCAATTCTTGCTCTTGTAGGCTGTACTAACCAGCGTCGGGGTCCAGAAGGCAGTGGGAGAAGATTTAACCGGGTTCAGCATGGCCAGTGCACCTATACTTTCATTCTGCCAGAACAGGATGGGAACTGTCGTGAAAGCACGACAGACCAGTACAACACAAATGCTCTTCAGAGAGATGCTCCTCACGTGGAACAGGATTTCTCTTCCCAGAAACTGCAACATCTGGAACATGTGATGGAAAATTACACTCAGTGGCTGCAAAAAGTAAGTGTTTCTTTTTTTCTTTTTTTTGTTTTGTTTTGTTTTGTTTCTCACTAG
Source organism: Dasyornis broadbenti (assembly GCA_013397935.1). Lineage (NCBI taxonomy): Eukaryota > Metazoa > Chordata > Aves > Passeriformes > Dasyornithidae > Dasyornis > Dasyornis broadbenti. The sequence continues at coordinate 535,338 of VZRN01003245.1, read as the reverse complement.
ATGATTTTTTGGGGATATGTTTCTGCTGTTCAAAGTTTTCATTAGTTTCTATGAGAATAGAAGTAATAGGGGCTGATACAGTTCTTGGCTGTGTAGGAGAGAAATGTTTTAGTCAGAGTGCACTCTTCCTAGTGACATTGCTCTTGGGAGCAGAATTTTCTTCAGTTTACTGAAAGATGCAACTTCTTAAGCCTTTTTTTTCAAGAAACTATGGATGTGTGTGAGTCGGGGAACAAAAAGTCCTCCAGAGACTCCACTGACAGAACTTACTAAGTATTCTTATAAGCTCTATTTACAGTTCACAGATTTCAGCTCAGATGTCATGCAGGATACCTGCTACGCTGACAGCAAAAGGGAGCATTTGAAAAAATCAGCATTTAAAAGCACTGGGTTAAGAATATCATTGTTCCTCCATAAACAGATCCTGTAATTCTATTCCACCCAGCTAATTGTTGGAAATAAACAGGAAAATATATAGGAAATCACAGTTCTAAAACTTCACAGTAAACTTTTTTAACCATGTTGAATACACTGGTCTTGAAACAGCCTGCTTCAATTTGCCTTTGTATATGTGCATTCTTTCCCAGAAAGGGGTAAATGGGTTTCAAGGTGTTGCAGTACTGAATAAAAGTAATTATTTTTATGAAGTCTGGTTCTGAAAAGACTTAAATATGTGAATAATTTCACTCATTTGAGCAGTTCCATTCACCTTAGCATGATTACTCACTTGTGTAAAATTACATACCTTGCATGGATCTTGCCCATGCCTTGGTAAAGAAAATGTTTTGGGGTAGCTGACCAGTTAAAATAAATAAACAGTCTTCGCAGAGCTATTTGTGAAATTCCCATTCACATGCTGGCATTTTGACCTGGCAAAACTTAGAAAATTGCACAAGTGAGTGAGGCAACTAGTCGTAATATGGTAAAAGAAAACTGCTGTATGTACCCATTTGAGAGATACATGATTTAACTCCAACACAAGTTCATACTAAGAATGAACATCAATAAAACTTTAATGAAGACTCTGCTAGGTGGGCTGAAATTTCATACTAGCATAGTTGCTGTGAACCTATCTAATTTACAAGTTTTGTTTCATCCAGGCAGTATATAAGACAGGAATGTGTTAAAAAGCATATACAGCCACTCCCACCCCTCTAACTCTACTAGAATTTTTAGACGGGATTTCCTGATTTTTTGGTAAATTATTTGTTCTCTTGCATATCTGGCTATAGCAAGAGAGAGAAGATTCTGTGCAGAAAACATAACCAAGCATTTCAGTTTTTAACTACTTCCTTTAGTTTTTAATGTCTGGATCTGCCTTGGGGAATATAAGGCTGGAAATTAGGGGATTTCTTATTAAGAGGAAAAGAAATTATTTTACTGTGCCTTGGAAGGCTGAGACAAGCACTAAAAACAAGAAAGTTGTTTTCTGTGTTTATGCACACATGATTTCACTTGAGGAAATTGCCTGCTGAATCATGCTTCTAAGACTTAACTTATTCTGTGTTTGTCCACTAGAGACTGAACTAAGATCACTGTTTCACTGAACATGAGGAAATATGAGTCTCTGGAGTGTGAATGTCTGAGGGTTAGTCCTCTCACACTTTGGAGGGAAGTGATTAAACAGGTAGGAAGCCCAGTGAAAGGGGTTTATATTTGAGGACTGTTTTGTTCTGCAATGATTGTAAAACTGGCTAAGGACAGATCTATCCCCCTCCTCCTTTCCCTCCCAGCCCCCAGCCCCCTGCTCCCAGCAGTTTGCATAAAACTGGGATTATGCATGTATCCCCATGTGTCAGTTTTCCTTGGAATGAAAGGACCTGTTTCTCTGTGTGAAGGACCATGTCTCACTCTGAACAAATGAGGCTGATGCAGCTCCTTTATTGCATCTCTGAATACCGAATTTGCTTTGTTGCTGTTGCCACTACAAAGCATCTCAGCCATAACTCATTTCCTTTCAAAACATGCATAATGCTCAAGTGTAATGAATATATTACGTAGATATCTCACATTTAATTTTTATACTCTGCATTTATTTTTCCCCCTAAACTTTCTACACTAAATAGCATTTTACAGTGCACCTGCTGTGAATGAACTAAAGCATAATTAACAGTTGTAGGTCTTTTACTGGAAGAGAATACTTATAATCAGAAATAATGTTTAAGAATTTTGGAAATAGTCTGACTTATATAAAAGAGCTATGTTTATTACTTCAGGTAATATATATCACTTCCAATAAAAATTTACACAGCCAATATTTGGCAAGGTGCTCCCCTGTGATATTTAAAAAATACTTACTATGAAATTTTGTAAGAATCATGGCTTTCTTAAATGTGTAGTATTTTAATTTAAAATTGTTATTCTTCAATATCTAAGCTATCAAATTTCCAGAAGCCAACAAGTATAGTTTTCTTTAAAAAAATCAATTTTTTTTATTCTTAAACTCAAAATTCCTTCTTTGATGATCTACGAGTTAATTGTAGATAAAAATGCCCTTGCTTGGGGAGCCAATTACAGGCAATTAAGGTCCAGCCTTGTCCATTATAATTTGCATGTCTATAATCAGGGTAACTGGAGTTGGTTGACAAACCAGGGACATGGCAAAATGCTCTGCACAGAAACTACGTGGAAGAGGATGACTTGGTAAACATTTTTAGAGATTTTTCCTAGAACTGTTTATTTTAATACCGGATAACTTTCCCCATTGTTTAAGCTTGGGTTTCATTTCTGCAATATGTTTATACTGATAGTTCAAAACAAACAGTTCATCACATTTTCTTTCTTGCAGTAACTGACTGGCTCACGTGACACTGTTTGGTATTTAGTTGCAGTGTCTAAGTATTGCCAAAGAGGAGTTACATGAAATGTTATCATCATGTCTTGCTTAGGAAGTTGCTGTTGGCTTGCTGAACTTATAGTATCGATGGACTCTGTACATTCAGATAGCTGTATAGATGAGCGTTCCATATACTTTCCCTGCAGTTTAAATGGTATTAATAATTGTTATAACAGTAATAAGTGAGTTTTTCATGATCCACTCTTTCTTTTATTCTTGCTCATTATCTAAGCAGAAAGCCATAAAAGTTTAAAAATATTGCTTAATGACAGTATACTTTTAGAAGCTAACGCATAAAAGTATTACAAGAAGGTAGATACACTTAAACAAAAACAACAAAAAAAGAAGCTTCAGCTCTCTTCCTGTCCCATCAAAGTGCCTGTGCTGTTACCAGCTACAACTGAAGAAGTATGAAATTATGGTCTGCATTCAGTCATTACAGAAAGAAATTATGATTGATTTTTTTGGGATATCTGTAACCATTTGATAGTCTAAAGTTTATTCTTACGATAGCTTTGATAAATTATTTTCTGTGGCATTTTTTGTGGTCTTTGTTGACTTCCTTATTTTGCAACAGTAACAACATCAGGGCCCATTTAGGTTTTAAACAGGTAAGGGATTTAGGTTTTGGGAGGGCGAGTCATTACATAGAAGAAAATGGCTTTTGGAAAGATTGGTGTGTGTCACACTGTGCTGTGGCTCCACTGAATGTCTGCCCCTTTGTGCTGTCTTTACCAGCGGGGCTTAACTCCTATTTTCTACAATGAAATATAATATGCTTATATGTGTGGAGTGGCTGAATTTTGACTTGGATTTTATATGCATTGCTGAAGACGGGAAAATCCCTTACATGCCACTCTTGCTGTGGAGTTGAGTGAAAATATGACAGAGCAAGCTGAGTGAAAATGTGACAGAGCCTGCCCTGAACAGGACTGATCTAAAGAGCTGTAATAATGTCCTATCAGGCAAATTTATATTAATATAAAGATGGAGACAGTCATTGTGTGTGTGAAAAAATTTTTATATGAATAAACCAATTTTCCCTAGTTGAACTATCACAAGAAACAGTAAAAGTTCCATTTGATTTATAATTCTGTCTCATTGGGCATTTTTCAGTGTAATATGTGACCGAAAAGTTCACATAATATTTGGATGTTAAGTGCAACCAGGAGATACATGATGAACTCCTGCTATTCTGCATGTATGAGCATTACTAACACGGCTGTGTAAAGAATGGCTTTCCAGTAAATCTTTCCTTTTTCAAGGTAGACCAGGGCTAAAAGGAAGTGGTGGGAAAGTTTCGTCCAAACTGGGCAATGGCCTGCTGTTTGGCATCCAGCTCAAACCTGTGTTTATTTTCTAGACACAGAAGCTGCTTACTATTCTGGGTGCTCCTTTCTGCTTTGGAGTCAATGAATTCTCATATCCAAAGCAGAGCCTCATCCTAGTGATATTTGAAGTGCAGTTCCCACAACCATCTTGTGAAACAAAGGGTGGAATACAAAGTAGTTGGATGTCTTAGTGTACTACTCAATTAGAAATAATATATGTATAAAAGCCAAATTTAAGGAGTAAAAATAACTTCATGGAAATAAACTGGCTCCAAAAATATTCATGTTTGAGTGTAAATCCAAAATTGTTTGTATACCTTCAGAAATCTATTGGCCAAAAATATGCCTGCTTTTCAAAGATTTATTAGTCAGATTGCTCAAGTCTTCGGCATTTTCTGATGTGCCCACAAGAAAGAGGCAAGGCTTCAAATGTGGAAATACCTGAAAGCTTTACATTATTGGGGAATAATTTATTTGGTAATTTTTTTTTTTAAGAAGCAGAAGAATCAGGGAATTAGACTAAAGGACAGTTTCACATGTTGCCACATTTGGTAGCAAATTACTTAAAAAATATTTCCCATGCTTGGAGGGAAGGCTTTGTCATAATGCTCAGTAAGACCTGAATGTGTTTATTTTCAGTGATGACAGCCATAATTAGGAACTTTCTGGTTACAATAAGATATTACATTTATTAGTCATCAGAGTTGTCCAACCAAGATGCCCAGTGGGAGATCTCATTTGGAGTACTGAGAGCTTTTCTAAATGAAACTGATATACAGTAAATGGCATGTCATTTTAAGGGTGCTGAGAACTCATTGTTCCCATTCCATTATGTGGTTTGGAAGCAACCTACTTCACAGTCCTGTGTGCCCTGGAAAAAAAAAAGAATACAGCCAATGTGGGAAAACTAATAAGGTTGGGTGTGTTAGGCCTGCATCATCCCACCCAAACTTAGAATATAGAATCACAGGATCATTAAGGTTGAAAAAGACCTCCAAGATCATTGAATCCAACCTTTGGGCAAACACTACCATGTCAACTAAATCATTGCACTAAGTGCTAATGCAGTCATTTATTGAACACCTTCATGGATAGTGACTCCACCAACTCCTTGGGCAACCTGTTCCCATGCTTAACTGCCCTTTCAGTGAAGGAGTTTTTCCTGAGGTCCAATCTGAACCTCCCCTGGCACAGCTTAAGGCCATTTCCTATTGTCCTGTCACTTGTTTCTCAAAGTGCAGCCTCACCAGTGCCCAGTGCAGGAGGATGATCACATCTCTGGTCCTGCTGACCACATTATTCCTGATCACGGGCCAGGATGCCATTGGCCTTCTTGGCCACCTGGGCACACTCTGGCTCATTTTCAGTTGCTGTCCACCGGTACCCCCAGGTCCTTTTCTATTGAGCAGATTTCCAGCCACTCTGTCCCCAGCCTGCAGCACTGCAGGGGGTTGTGGTGACCCAAGGGCAGGACCCAGCACTTGGCCTTGTTGAACCTCACACCCTTGGCCTGGGCCCATTGATCCAGCCTGTCCAATCCTTCTGCAGAGCCTTCCTACCCTCCAGCAGATCAACACTCCCACTCAACTCAGTGCAGTCTATGAATTTACTGAGGATACACTCGATACCCTCATCCAGTTCACTGATAAAGTTAAATAGGACTGGCTTCAATATTGAGCCCTGGGGAGCGCATGAGGAACTGGCCACCAGCTGGAAGTAGCACCATTCACTGTCACACTCTGGGCCCAGTCTTACAAAACCAGTTTTTAACCCAGCAGAGTGTCCCTGTCCAAGTCATTGGCTGCCAGCTTCTCCAGGAGAATGTCAGTTACCCAAGACAGTTTTTTCTTTGACATGGGCAATCTCTTAGTGCTGTCAGGAGACAGTTGCAAGCCCAGAGGAAGACTCCGTTGTCTGAACTGTCCTGTGGAAGTCCCTGTTTCTCTTCACTGATCCCAGGAAAATCGTGAGCAGCTTGCTTCCTGATTTTAATGCCTCAGTTAAGTGTGACGCATTTAATCTTTACATCTCCATGTCTGTCGTATGGACTTCGTTTGAGACTGCTAGGAAATTGTAAACTTTAAGTATTCCAGTTTCCCTTTTCTAATGCAGATATAGCACTACTGCTCAATTTCACAAGGCTGTTGGGAGGCTTAATATGTTATTTTTTGTGTTGCTTTTGGAGTCTTTCTGGTGGAAGGTATTTTGGGCTCTTAACAGTTTATACATTATAATAGTGTTTCCAATATTTACAGAAAATTGTGAAATTAAAATATTTTGGAAGGAAATTGCTTTTAATATAAGTAACTAAAGTACTTCATAAAAATACGCAGAGAAATACAACGAATATACATCTAGAAAGCTAAGAATATCTTGCAGGTTGCAGTTGGGTAAGAGGGTTATTTGTGTCCTGCTCAAAGTGAGAATAGTCCTGATATTTTCAGAGTTCTTAAAACCCATCAAGCAGCTGCTGCTCCAACCTGTATCCATCTAAAATGCAAAGGACTGAGTCTTGTACAGATTCTTATGGAGACTAGTGAGGAATACCTTGTTTTTCAGAGCTACCTTTACCAAAAATGTTGAATAAACTTGTTGTTATCAAAACTGGGCTGGTTTGTGTGACCTGTGACAAGCAAAATCTGAAAGCTGAAGGTACTTAACAGTCTACTTGTATTCATCTCAATTTACAGTTCACCTTAGTTCAATCTTATTCTCTGTATTTTCTACAATTGCAGACAAGGAAGAGCTAGTAAAAGAGGACCTTCTAGAACCAGCATCATGATTTAACTGTGCTGTGAACTCATCTTTAACACCAACAGCTCATGTGTCTTGAATAAACAATCCTGGTGTAAAAGTCTTCCCAGTAGCATAAGAATTTTCTCTCTTGTTAAGGGGTTGAAGTTTGATCAGGAAAGGGAAATTGAAATAGTTTCATATTTCATAGAAAAAAAAAAGATTTTCTTATGAAACAAGCTGTACTTTAACACAAGGTTATTTTTGTGTAACCACATGTGCATATTTTAGACCATGTTATGAAACACCAGGGTGGTGAATGTTCACTTGGAAGGGTAATTTAGAAATGCCATAAAATGTTTCGCATTTGCACTGAATTCTCATCAATGTTTCTGCACGAAGATCAAGATTCACTTTTCATTGCCTTAGTTAAGAATCAGGTTAATCTAAAACAGTGTAAGTCACTACTCAACTGGGATAAGAGTTCTAATCAGGGACTTATGCCAGTTTAATTATCCCTGTTTAAAACTAATGCAAATCAAACTAGCACAACTTTCTTGTCTAAACAAGACTTTACAGTGGGTTACACTTGACATTGAACAAGTATATGGTGCAGACGGTCAAAGCAAGACAGGTACAGAGTCAGCTGGAAAAATGCTCAAGTTACACTGTATTAATGGTTTACTTTTTAGATTTAAACCAAACCTATCAACCAAAAAAATTGTTTAAGATAATGCTGTAATTACTCAGAGGGAATCATATAGAAAATCAGTGTTCCAGGCCATGAAGCTACATGATTCAAAGAAATTTCTTATACTTCCTCAACTATCTTCTAGGAGGAGAAATTTAAAAAAAAAAAAGAAAAAAAAAAACCAAAACACACCAAAAAAAAAAAAAAAAAAAAACAAAACCCCCCAAAAAAAAAAAAAAAAGAAAAAACCCCACTAAGAAAAGGGTAATCATAAGAGAACTATGCTCATTTCATGGTGGAGTAGGTGTGTATATAGCGAAGGTACTTTAAAGGTCTGTTATATGGTAGTACATGGTCAGTCATATGATCTGTGTTACTATTCCTTTCTTAAAGGGGAGACACATAGGCTGAAAAATGACATAAAATGTTGCAGTTAGGAAATCTGTGTAGAAGATCTGTGAGTAAAAAGTGGCTGATGAAAAACTCTAAGTCTGCAGACTTCCTCTCCAAAGAAAAAACCAGTCCACTGCATGAGTGTGTGCACACATATATGCATTTTGATCTTTGGAGTGTTTGGTGTTAAGGTACATGGAAGTCTGTTTCTAAGTATTGTGTCTTAAACCCATTCTCATGTTTTATACCAATGTACCTGCTGCAAATCTGTTGTTCTCCTCAAATTGAGCTGTTGGCTAAGAAAAAAAGAGTTGGTAGCAAGATGAAACCTTGTGTACCGTACATGCATTAATTCTGTGTGAATGATTCCCCAACTATATTGCTGAAAAAATATTTTACAAAAGCTCATTTGCCTTTGTCCTTTCCAGAATGTACATGAAGCAAGAATTTTCATGTATTCTGGAAAAATACTAGACTTTTGTTTTCCCCATCCCAGGCACGTTTCTGTCCTTTCATGTGCATGTGTTGCAAGACAAACCTGATTGTATTCTGTGCATGCATTATATCTGCTTCTTTAGTAGGACATAGAATAAGTGTATACCTATAACTTTTCATCACTTCTTCTGGGAATTTTTATTTGTAAATTCTTGCCATTTGCCATGCTGTCTCTAGTTGTCTTGTTGCAAATAGATACCGGACATTCCTTCTGGCACAGGAATGTATGGAAAAAACCTAAATTCACTTGTTCCAGTTAGCAGAATTTTCTTCTGATTCTGTTCTGCCTGAGAATTTGCGTCCTGGTATTCTTTCTGCTCTTTTTGTACCAAAGAGGCAAATAGACTTGAGAGATTACAGTCGAGATAGGATAAACTCTGAGCATCCCTGCCAGGATGAAATTAGGCAAGACTAGAGAACTGTGGGAAAAAAATTGGGAGTATGAGCAGAGAACCTTAGAAGGTAATTTTTCTGTTTCTGGCAGTGTGGCTTCTTTCACACTAGAACATAGATGATCAGATTGGTGCTAATCAATTTTTAATCTAAAAACTAATTCTGCTGCAGGCTGATGTGCCATTTATAGACTGCTTTCTTTCACATCTAAAATTCCCTTAAAGCTTTCTGTATGCAAGAGATTTTTCTTGAAAGATACTATTAAAGTTTCAAAAATTAAGTCTTAAGGATAACATGGTTAACAGGTCAGACATTTAGTTTCCTGATCTATGATCCACCAACCTAAAACTTCAGAGGAAACTTGCAAAGTGTCAAAGAGAAAAGCACTGAGTTTGAGGCACTTGAAGGCTCCTGCCCACTATTTGAAATGTTTCAGCAAACTTTGAGTCATTACAAAGGCTCTTCATTCTTCAAAGTGGGATTCTTATGTCCTGATTGTAGGTGAAAAATATCTGATTCTTTATGTGCAAATTTAATATTTTGAGATGTATTTTAATTTTTCACCTTTAATACACTCCAAAGCCATGGAACATATTTTAAATACTCACAAAAATCAAAGGAAAAGTCCTCATACAATCCCTGGAGATCCTTTTACATTTATTTTCAGGATTGCAGTGGACTTGCCTGCCCTCTGGATCATATTATTTATGAATGTTTTAAAATTGTCAGCCTATGTTTATAAAAGTGTATTTTTCTTTTGGAATCTCTTCCCTGCAAATATGGTCTTGCACAGTAGAGATTTAGGAAAAAACAATTAAGTTGTTAAATTATATTTTTTTGTTGTTTTCTCTTCCTAGGCAATGTATTGAATGAATGTTTGAATTTGGATTAAACCCTCCATGGTTCTGTTTAATAGTGCTGATTTTCACTTTCATATATTCAGGTTTGAGTAGCTTTAGTGATATTTTTCTTCTGGGAATTTTAGTTCTCCTGCAGAAGTCTTTTGAAGGAAAGAGAGCTGTATTAAAGAAATATCTTTTTAAAAATTCTGCCATCAATTCAGTGTGTGAGTAACAGTGAGGGTGAGTAATAGGGTCATTTACATGTTTTTCTCTTCTTGCTTCTGTGTCATGCATTTTTGTCTCAAAAAGGCAAGGATCTTCAAATAATTATCTCACTATCACTATCAGAGCACTACTTCTCCTAAATTACTTTTTTTTAATTGAAAAACCTGTATAGAAATTACTCAATATTTCTGAAATGTCAGAAATGCTTCATATATAACCTATTTCCCTGAAGTCTCCTCCAACACCAAAGAACTCAAAGATGACTGCTGCAGCTTTTGAAAACTGGGCATTCATATGCAGATAAAAGCACTTTAAATGAAGATTTAGGATCACTTCCTTTATCATTTAAGTATTAAGTATATTTATTTGTATCATATTTAAATATTTACCCTTCACAGTCTTAATTCATCAGGAAATTCCTGTAGCCTTCTGGGCCACATCAGCAAGACAACACAGTAATGGGAAGTCCCCAAACCATGATGCTGTGCCTGGAATTTTGAGGATCTGCTTAGAGGGAAAATTGCTCAAAGAGATGATCTAATCTCTTCCTGAATGAACTATTCTCCTTTGTTCCTTGGCTAAAACTTCATACTTCACTCTGTGTGTGACTTACCATAGTAGAGATAAATGGTCAAGGGCCACCTATCTTTCCTGCGTCACTTCTATCCTGTCAATGGGAAAGGCCATCCATGCTCTGCTAGAAAGTTTTTCTGTGCTGCTATTTTTATGTGGAGGAGATATGGACTGCAAAATTCTTTATCACTTTAGCCTGTTAACTACAGAGGCGATGATTAAGGTTGTTTCTCTTCACATTTTTCTTGAATGATCCAATTTGATCTCTTGGCTTTTCTAAGAATTCTGGCTGATGCAATAAATATCCTTTTGTATATTTCTCTGACATCATTGACCTCCATGACATCCCACAGCTCAACCATTAGAGCCTCTGCTTTCATATCTGTTGTTAAAAGAACTATGTGTACCTGTTAAAATACCAAAGTTTTATGCAGGGAAGCATAAGCAAGACAACTGTATTTGTAGAGGCACACAAGGTAAAAGGGGTTTTCCATGTATCACAGGGTTATCATTAAAGATAAAAGATGATTTCAGCAGAATTAATTCAATAATCTTTGGCAAAAAATAAATTTTATGGTTTGATCTGCTTGATGACCTGGTTTCTAACTGTGGACTATTGGGAAAGATAAAGGTTGATACAAATTATGAATTTGTGACCAAGGTCACAAAAGTACCTGTCACTAAAGTACACACAATCAGATACTTTGTCCTGATGTGACAGAAAAGGCTGAAAAATTACTCTGGTATACAGCACTGTGTTCAGTAAAATGCCCTGAAACAATGTGATGTAAACTATTAACTGATATGTGGTTCTACAAATGTCATAATACTGATTATTTCAGCAAGAAGAAAAACTCATCATAGTTAAAATAATACATTTCTTTTTTTAAAAGAACAGAAAAAAATATTTTTCTAACTTTAAGAATATAGCAGTGAGTAAGAGAAGATGCTCAGCAGCATGTTTTAATGAGGAAATCAGGAATTCTTGAAATTTTGCTGGTTATCAAGGTATCTAAAATGCAGGCATCCCCCAGCTGAAATGCTGAATGGAGCCAAAAGGCCATGAGGGGCAGTACAGGTGGTAACTAATGCATCACTTTGTCACCAGGAATGCCCTTGCAGCTATCAGTGATAACCTCAAACATGGTGATTGTGTTTGCTGCTCATGACCATTAAGTGAAAAAAAAATTTACTAGCATCAAGCAAGCACCTTGGAGAGTTTGTGATGAGGTCAGGAATACTGGAAAGGCATTTGCCCAAACTTGTCAACTTTAAATGTTGCAAGATCTAAGAACTTGACCCCAAGTATACCAATAATCCTTTTTTGAGTTGATGGTACTCAAATTTTCTGTGGAGCAAGCTTTAACCCTGTAAAATAAATTATTTTAATTTCATCGTTGGAGTGTTAGCACAAGGACATAGCTACTTCTAGTAGACTTCAACACCAGATAGAACTGAGTGGGAATTCCTCTGTTACACTAAACATGCACATGTATATTTTATTCTTTTGGATAAGTGGATGAGAAGTCCAGAGATTTTCTATAAAGAACAATGACAGAAAAGTTCAAAGCACCAAAAAATGGAGAATTATTATTCCTTGCACAGTTTACCCAGAGGAACATATGACATTAATTTTTTTTTGCCAGTGCATGATAACCATTATGGCACATGCTGTACTAGCCACAATACAGAGGCAGAAATAAATTCAGTATTTAACTGTTTATTCAACATATTTATATATTGACTTTCAAAGTGAAATGGATGTACCAACATTAAACACAGACTGAAATAAAAGAATTTGTCTGGAATTTGGTTTTTAAAGCTAGGATTACTGATTGTATTTCTTTAGTGCTAAACCAATAAGCCAAAAAAAGCATGTTATGTTCTATCTTAATACCTTCCACAAAAAACCCTGCCTTACAAACCCTAGAAATGGGGGAAAAAATGAAAAAGCAAAAAAGTTTTCTTGACCCAGGATTTAGAATTCCTACGCATCTTGGAAACATCTAGTAATTTGGCCACTGACCCCCTGGGGTATTTCCTAGAAACAGAATTGAGCAAGACTGAAAACATTTTTGTTGCACTGTTATGGGCATGAAGATAAGACATGAATTCTTGATCCATAAAATATGTACCAAGTGTGACATCCTTTTTCATGTGATTTTTTAAAGACTACTTCAACATTTTTATTCATTATTTTGCTACCAAAGTCATGCAGAGCTACTGAAATCATGATCAAAACTCTGGCTGTTCATCTCTAGAATTAGTCCTGTTTGGTTTTGTTTTTGTTTATTTTTTCTGTGGGCTATAACTCACTATGATGGAACACTGAAAGTGTGTTTTAGGGTAAATTTCCCATTTTCATTAGTCTTAAATTTCAGGATGACACCATGGTGTTAGTTATATCAGTGTGGTTTTGAATGCTGTCATGTTTTCATTTCCATAGTTAAATCCTTCAGAAAGGCTATAAGAAAGCTGAAACAAGACTATTTTAAGAATACTACCCATAATGCAATACAAGCTTTGTATTGTGAGACATCCTGAGTCAGAGTTGCTCAATGTTTTTTCTATCAGAATGGATATTAATTTTGGTTTTGCTTATCTTAGGCTTAACCTGGCATTGCTATTATATTTTCCAGGTGTTGTTATCATGAGACCTTAGCAAAAAAGTCAGCTAGAAAACCCACTAATTTCCTATGGGAACATAAACCCAAAGGAGGTTTTCAACACAGTCCACAGTCTCAAACCATTATCATTAAAGAGTCTTGAGAGGATTAGAAACTGAAAAAAAAGGTCTCTTGACTCTCACTTGGAATGCAATGTTAATGAAGTTGTATGGAGCTTGGCCTGATGCTGCTCACAGTGAATCAGCAGAAAAAACTAAGCTCAATTTCCCTTCAGAAAAGGGGTTTTCCCAACATCAGGCCCACCCATCTTAAGCTGACCCCTTCCTCCCTCCTTCTCCTGTCACTTTCAGAAATGGCAGAAGTTCAGGTCTCCCTTTTGGTACCAGCTCTCTAGGTTCACCTACATCAAAATGTTTCTGCCCTAACACAAAGCGATTTCTCTACAGCAAAAACCAGACAGACCTCAGCTCTGTCCAGGCAAACCTATTTGGCAGAACGGGAAATTCCCAGATGGTCAGGAGGAATTTTAAAGGGTTGGCGTGGTATGTTGCAAAACGCTACCCTGGCACCCACAGAGACTGAAGTCTGTTATTTATAGAAAAGCAGAGGCAAAAAAAAAAAA